>CM051267.1:37411881-37866881 GCA_027921565.1 Artemia sinica
GGAAAAAATTATAATTTATTAAGTAGCTTTAAAACTGTTGCTCATTTTAAGTGTCAAACTTCCTCCAATTTGAGCTGATAATTTTTTTTTAATTAATCAATGCTCATTTTTAGTATAAGGAAAACAAGAAAAATGGGGGTCCATTACGCTTCATATTATGTCCCACATTAATGTTTTTCCAAATATACTGCCTTTGAAACCTTATCATTAAGCAAAAATGTGAACCTAGATAATGACAAAATTGAAAAATGTTCTATGCTTACTGTTTTGCCACAGTTGTTCAGGTCAATTTTTTCCCCTAATATTTAAGATGCTTTTACTTCCTAAATCTATCAATTTTTTTTTAAATCTATCATTAGATTTTTTTTTGGGTTCAGAACTTTCAAAAGTGGAAATGAATACACCATCTACATCTGTGAATAGGTCAAAATGGAACCATTGAAAAATAAGAAGATATATCACTGCATTATATACAGTGAATATATAATATCCTTAATGAAAAAGAAACCATTGAAAAAAAAGAAAAGACTTAGAGCTTTTATAATGATATTCGTACTATGACTAAATAGGTCAAATTGGTTGTAGTTTGATCATGGAATTTGGTAGAGGGGATTCACTCCAGGAATCATTTAGCTGTTTTAATTCTTATTTCCAGGTTTAATTGAAACTCTGATTCTCTTGTGCCATTGAAATGCCTAATAAGCACTGATAATGTCTTATTCCTTATGTTTTGGATTCACATACTAGCCCATAAATGTAGCACTGCCTCTATGTACAATACCATGATGACTTCTTGCTATTTTTGCTCTTCTATTCATTTCTTTTAACCAGCTCAAAAAAAAGAATTGACATAAATGTCTAAAGAATTATGGCTGAAATTAGTCACATTTCATGCAATGCCAGTACTGCTTGTGGGACATTTATTTCTGCATCAGCATGCTGTATGAAACGTGTGCTAATAGAACAAAGTGAATTTAAACAAAATATGTATATTTTTCCCACGATTTAAAAAATTGTTTGTGCATGTATAAGTGGTACCAACCCATTCTCTTTCTATTGTTATCAATTTTATCATGCAGCACTAGGAGATCAAGCTTAGCTTTAGAAGGAGAATTATAGACATAAAAATAATACTCAGTGTAACCCCTCTCCAGCAATGTATACCCTCTATACTCCAATTTACCACAAAAAAAAGTTTTGTGTAATTTTTACAGAATTTTGTCGTTTTTAAATAAAGATAAAAAGGAGCATGTAATTTTCAAACTCTAAGAGTCACTCTCCCCAATTGGCATTCCTGACAATTTTTGATTAATTTAAGATTTTTGCTGCAATGATGCCAAGAAAACTTCAGATTTTCTGGATATTCTTTGTCAAACAATACAAAATGGATAAGTTAATAATTCCAACTCTATTTTGAAATACTTTAAAACTAAAAATGCTGTCATACATGAGCCCATAGAATTGCAAAGTTATATTAAGCTCATTTAGATTTAGACCTCTTTCTCTTATTCTCAAAAACCCTATAAAAAACCACATAATCCAGGGTATGAAGAATTAAAAATGCAAGAGAAAGAAACAATTTTCCATTCTAGTTTCGAAAATTTTGCTGCTTTGCAACATTAACTTATTTCAAGGCTTGATTTAATAATAAAAATTAAGAAAAGAAGGCAGGAAGCTTAGTAACCTGGGTTGTATTGGTACTTCAAAAGGAAACTCTGTAATACACAAACATGTAGAAATAATTCAAACCTAACCAGTTTGTCGAGAGAGAGGAAAGTTTACAGCAATGCAAGTTTCCAGTGATTTAGAAATTGCAGTTTCTATTAGCAAGAAATGACCTAAAAGGACGCTTGGAGGACTATTTTATTTGTTTAGATCATCAGCACATGAAAATGTTTGCAGAACAAAGTAAAAGATCCAGAACTAGAATAAAACTTGGTGTAAAGTATGTTTCAAAAGAAAGATGAAAAGTATTACTAATTTGACTCTGATTATTGAGCTACCCGTATTCCAAAGCATCATAGTGAAGAACTGGAAAACGGTACCAAAGTGAAGATTAGGCCAAAGATTGTGCAAAAGATCACTCTATTTTATATTCCAAAATGGCTATGGCTAAGAAGCTCCAAGAAAACTGTAGAATGCCCTGTCACAAGCTAACTTTATTTGAAACTGTAAGATAGCTTAGTGCGATTTGAGTCAACAGAAAGCTTAGAGTCTGTCTTCAGAGGTGCCTCTTGTTTTAGTGCTTCGCAGTCGCGGCCACCTTGCATCTAGCATCCTGAGACTGCTAAAGATGTTTCTCACAAAAGTTTAGCAGATGTCCTTGCAAGTACATAATTTGATAGGATTGACTCCCAAAGTCTGGGCAGAATCTTACTTTTAAGGGGAAATTTATCAACAAGTGTCAGTTTATTAAAGGGCAGTAAACTTTAAAAAATTCGATTGAAATACTCAATAGTTTGTAACTGATAAACAAGGAAATGATAATAAGATTAGGGATATTCAACAAAATCTATCCTTATCTTTAATTATATATGATAAAAAGATGAGTTATCCTGAAAAGCAGTGAACATGTCCTTTTAATATACAAACTTTTTGCGTTTCTACCTAATTTAATTTTGTTTTTTGTGAGTTAGAGGAAAGTCCTGGTAAGTCGGTCTTTTGTACAGGAATGGAGTATTGGAGCCGCGTGAGTTTTAGAGATATTTGAGTATACGTAATTATATATGCAAAATAGCAGTATTACTGTGCAGCAGACCTCTACACATTTGTGCCTGCTCTCTACTTTTGGGGTTCCTACTCTCTTTTCTTTGAGGCTTGCTTTAAAATGGAACTGAACTGAAGTGTACCAAATTGCATGCAAGAAGAATATGGTTTTGAAATTACCTTTCAAGTTTAATATGTTATGTAAAGGTTGCCTTGTAAAAGTTGTTGAATTTGTTTTGAGCTTTTCAATTTTTTCAAATGCAACAGATAAATAAAGACAAATAAATGTGGTATAATTGAAGTACTATTTCAGACACCTCTTGATGAAGTTTGTCCTGGCCCATCCTTGACAAAGATTGGAGTCTGAATAAAAGAAAATGCAGCTGAACCATTATCCTTTCAGGCCTGACACTGTGGAACCTGGTGAAAGAAAAAAAACTATTGGAAGAAGTTTGCTGTTCAGAAAGAGATCACAGAGAAACAGTAGGAATCAGCAATATCTTTACTCTTCTTTCTTGCATTATTGACTGTACCAAAGCAGCCAAAAAAAGTGACATTTGAATTAAAGTTGGATTCCATCTCCAACAAATTAGATGCTGTAATTTACAAGCAGTAGACACAGAAGAATCAATTAGCAAATATGGAACTAGTCTTATTAGTTAGTCAGATAAATTCTTTTCTCAGAAAGTGTCAAGAATGGAAGGAGTAAGATCTGAAGCCAAAATTTCACAGCAAGCTGGGACCATAAGAGTCAAGCACAATCCCAGGCTCAAAAAAAAACTTTAGGCTCAGAAAGCTGAAGCCTATCAAAATAGGACCATTTCAGCCAAAATCAATTTTTCAATAAACAAGGAAATCCAATCCCAGAGTTCCAAACACCAATTACAGTTTGTTAGAAATTGGTACAATGAATAGGCTACCCGCTTCCTACAGTATAGTGTCAAGAAATATTTAGCTCACTACTTTGCCTGTTTGTTGTTTCCAATTGCTGCAACTTCTAGTTTGCCACATTCTGCCGCAAATGCAGAAACAAGGCTTCTTCATTTATAACAAGAACTAGAAACTGGCACAAAATGCAAAGCAAGGGCACCAAGACTAGAATGCTCATCACTCACTCCCAATCAAATGATCACAAAGCTTCTGCAGGTGATCTTATTTGTTTTATAGAGAGCAACAGATCATTACCAAGCTTAGTTAACATGGAGATGAAATATACAGAGTCAAAAGAGAAAGCAAAAGAGGGTGTTTCAGTATAGACATGTTGATAGATGTTACCACCACTCTAGGTAAACAAGGCTGGCTTTTCATTGGAAGATTCATGACAGGAAAAATCACATTGAGCTAGCCAATCTTCTTTTGAAACACACCATTGAAATGGGGCCGTTGAAAAAAAAAAAAAAAAAAAAAAACAGAACAAGCCAAATTTCACCAGCTATCTGTTGGGTAATAGCCAAAATAATTAATTGCAATTGTTGGAATAGAGCCAGTTCAAAAAATTGTAGCAGAGGTTAATGATGCTGACTTTTTTTTACATCTTTGCAGACAAAACACCCACTGTCAGCCATGAAGAGTGTTTAGCTGTAGGTGTACAGTACATTAATAGAGAGGGAGCCACTAAAGAGCATTTACTCATCATTAAAGATTATGAGTCTAAATTGCAAAATAAATTCTACAAGTTTGGTGGAAGACCTGTATCAATGAAGAAAAACTGGCATTTTAATGCCACAATTTTGCAAGTAACATGAGTGGTTGCTTCAAGGGAACACAAGCTCACATTTCTAAGAAATTAGGAAGAAATGTTCAATACCTCAGATGCCTAGCCCACAGAGGGAACATTATCTTTCTTTTTGCAGAGATTTGAAAAAGTGCTGGAAGTATCATTGAGTTTGCCAAGTTGTTCTCTCTAGTGAAGAAGAACAGACAAGGATTGCCTTTAGTTACACAGCATCCAATTTTGCAAAAACTATTGCTAAGACATTGGCCAAAGAACAAATATTTAGCAAGATAAAAATTGTCAAGAACAAATTGAAGTCAACTGTGGGAAATGATTGACTTGACCATCTCATGCTCATGATGTCAGAAAAAGGCCTACTGGAAAAAATTGACCTTAAAACCACTTGCAGAAAAGTGGAAAGTAGAAAAGCTGTGCAGCCTTAAAGTTTAGCTTATTTTCTTTGTCTTGATTTTACTTTTATGCCTGAGTTTTTCTCTACAATATATGATGGTTTTCTGCAAAAAATAAACATTATTTTAACACAATAAAACAAAGTAAAAATGTCAGTTGTTGTAGGCATGTACCCAAATTGGTTGGCACATTTTTGATATCCCCCAAAGGTAAAAGGCTAGTGATGCCCCTGACTGTAGCAGCCACTTTTCTAATCAGTGTGCTAGGTTATCCAAGTAAACTTTCAAACAAACTTGATGAACTTTATTCTTTGGTAAATTTACAGAAACCTGATATAGTTATTGTGACTGAGTGCTTCCAAAGCACTGCCTCAACCCCAAAGCACATTTCTATCAACTGAGTGGCTATAATTAGACCCCGGCGCCGCGGCGGCGTATCGACGAAACGCCGCCGACAAGAGGCCCCGTCAAACGCCACCGAAGTGTCGCAACGCCGCAGCGCTCCGCCACCGGCAAAGGCGGCGGCGTTCGGTCGACTTTAAATTAATTTTGTGGCAATTCTTTATTGCGTCAACCGCTAGGTTGGAACTTTTCCTTCTCGTGTGGTTTAGTATTTCGATTTTCCTGATTAGAAATCAAGCAGGGCTTGCACTATCCCCGAATTTTCGAGTTTTTCCCCGAAAATCTATGCGTCACACCAAAAAAAAATTGGTTCCCGAATTCCCGAAAATCACGCAATCACGGTGCCACCCCTAGCGATTTATCACCAGTGACTTTACCTGCCAAACATTACTTTGAATACCATAATTCTTCACTACTCTCTGGTTCGTTAATTTTCGTCTCTTGTTACTTTGCATAAAAACCAGACAGATGCAATATGCAATTGCATTGCAAATATTGTAATATACACAGTTCTTCATATGTTGACAAAAAAAAGTATCATCTTAATGAAATGAGTTTAAATCATTTTGAATCCAGTTTCCCACTTGCAATTCCTTACATCATTCGTAGTCAAGAATTTTATTTTCAAGTTGAATAGAATTATAGAACGCAACATTCACTGCAGTATGATTTTGAAATTGATAGCAGAAAGATCGTTTCGACAGCTGAATTATAAGTTTGCGGATTTTTTTTCTTTTGCTGTTTTTAGATAAGATTTTCTCAATGTTTAATACTTAATTGTTGAACGCCTGATAGATTAAAGAAAATACTATCTTCTGTCAGAAAAATATTTTACCCCCCTCCCCCCCCTTCAAAAAAATAACCTTCTATTGAGACAAAATTTAGCTATAGACTAAGCTATGTACAAGGTTGGGAAATTAAAAATTGAAACGGAAGTTACCCCAAAAATATGATTCACAAAAAAATTGTAAATTATTGCCTATAGGGGGGGGGGGTAGGGGCTATCATTTTTAAATGATAATACCTCATTTTTTATATTGAAAGCAGGGATGCCAAACAGATATTTATTTTTTTTCATTTAAAGCGGAGTTGGTAGAAAATACTATCAAATTCCCTTGGAAACCATTGAAATATTTTGATAGACCCAGGGCCCCCAATTGGGACTTGTTCATTGTCCTGGGTATTTTGCGATTTCTCATAGGCTACTGGCCTAATTTGGCTTTTGTGTGTGCTCCCTTTTAATTAGATTAATTAAAAAAAACTTTCCGAAAAATAAGTTTTTCAAAGAAAGTAAAGGCCATTTTAAACTTAAGCTCAGGAGATACAAATACCTGTTAAAATTCAAACTCAAAACGACCAGAAATTACTATTAAAGAATAAATGAAACCCAAAACGAACAGAAATTAAATAAACAATCATAGCAAAAAACATACAACAAGTAATAATATACTTGTACTAATAATATTTGTCTTGAAAAATCTTGGAAAGAACTAATCAATTAAACTGAATATTTGATGTATAATGATACTAATTGCTGAAAGCTCATCAGTTCAAAATTTTACTGTGATTTTAATATTTATTTTCAATATTAAGTACAAAAGAAAACATTTGTAATATAATTCATTTTCAGTAAAGCGCCAATGACACAGTAGGTTTTAGGCTTCTGCAGTGATGCGATACCCAAACTCTTGTTTGTAGTTATCTTTATTCGATTCAAACTTGATTTGCATATTCAATTTCAGTTTCACTCGTTTTAAGATTTATTTATTCATTTACATTAATATATATATTGTATGCTTGTTTGCATTGATTGTTTATTTAATTTCTGTTCGTTTTAAGTTTCATTTATACTTTAATAGCAAATATTTTTTTTCGTTTTAAGCTTGATTTTCTTATTCAATGTAAGCATTACTCGCTTTAAGATCTATTTATTCATTTATATTATTACTTGTTGTATGTTTTTTGCTATGATTGTTTATTTAATTTCTGTTTGTTTTGGGTTTCATTTATTCTTTAATAGTAATTTCTGGTCGTTTTGAGTTTGAATTCTAACATGTATTTGTACCTCCTGAGCTTAAGTTTAAAATGGCCTTTACTTTTCTTTGAAAAACTTATTTTTCGGAAAGTTTTTTTAATTAATTTTTGGTCGTTTTTTATTGCAAAAAGTTTCAAGGTTTTATGGCATGGGGGAGGGGGTTGCTTACTGTCCGATTATTCTTGACTTAAAAAAAACAGATCTAAAACTTTCAATTTAAATCGAATGAGGCTTTTTTCAAAGTCTATACAATTACCTCTTTGATAAAAACCTTATATATGAACAATAGACAGCTTGCATAACTTGTGGACAACAATTGACAACAATGAATGGATTGAAAAAATAGCTCCAATAAGGGGGTTTAGACCATTTCACTTGCTGACACAAAGGGATCACGACTGTTTGGAATTGACCTTAATAGGATTTCGTGTGAAAAAGCAATTTTGCATCTATCACAGAGTATGTATTTTAAACTTATAATTGGATAATTATAAGAGATTTACTATGTGTTCTTCTCATACAAAAATTTACTTTATTAAAGTCTTTGGGGTGGGGGTGGCGTACTTGGCATAAAGAAAAAACTTCAGCGTAGACAGTAGGAGAGGGGGAGGGGGAGGTTGGAGACTCGTCCAATACGGGGCGGAACTTCACTTATCTCCTCTGTTCCCGATTTAGGACATTAGACAGACTCACTGGGCTGTAGAATTTTTGACCGTTTGAGTTGTGGAAAACGTTAAAATACTCAAAGATACTTTATATTTTCAGTTATTGCAGGATTGATTTCATAGATTGTGGAATGGTGAGCCCCCTGGGCCATCATTTGGGTGAGCCAAAACTCATAATGTGCAATTTTGATTAATTATTCCGTGTTATGTGCATATATTATTCCATATATGTTATTTTGATTTATA
Source organism: Artemia sinica (assembly GCA_027921565.1). NCBI lineage: Eukaryota > Metazoa > Arthropoda > Branchiopoda > Anostraca > Artemiidae > Artemia > Artemia sinica. Next base: position 37,420,060 of record CM051267.1, read on the forward strand.
CTTTTATTGCATTGCGTTCATTTTTAAGCCTTGAGATAAAAACTGAAACCTTAGTGTAGACAATGGTAGGGGGAAGTCTCCCCCCTCACGTGCATAATTGAGCAGCCACAGAGAAAGTAATACAAATGAAAATAATCTGTCTTTTGAAAATGTCTTTTTTCAAAAGAATTGAACAAAATCGTCTAAAGGAACCTGAAGTGCTATCTCTGACATTTCCGTTGATTCTTTATTCCCGTTACTTTCAGATTTAAAAAAATAGAATATTATCGAATGGGTTTAGTCGTCCCCTCCCTGAATAATTCACATTTGGAAACCCCCCCTGGGAAATTCCCCCCCCTCAAAGAACATTTTCTTTTCCTGCTGATAATTCCCCCGCGTTAAATTCCAACCAGCAGAAATTTAGTGATTAATTTACATTAATACCAGCACTAAATTTATTTATTAATTTATATTAATATCTATTGTATGTTTGTTTGCATTGATTGCTTATTTAATGATTGTTTGATTGTTTATATGCCCCAGGGCATAACTTACAACGCCTACCCCCGGGCCCTGGTGGGCTGTGTCGACACCGGAGTTTTTTGTTATCAGAACTTTGAACTATTTTAAGAAAATGTCTATCTCACAATTTTTATCTGATGCATTTAGGGCGTGGAGGAGGGGGGCTAGTTGCCCTCCAATCTCTTTTGACTCTTAAAAAGTGAACAAGAACTTTCAATTTCCAATCAAATGAGCCCTCTCTAAAGTTTATACGAGCATCCCTTCCATAAGAAATAATGGGAAGGATTCGGAGAATCCTGAAATTACAATCCTTGCCCTGAGGGCTGTGGGGGAGTTGTCATCCTCAAAGTCCTAATTTCCAGAATTAAAACTATGTTAAATAAAATGGCTGTCTCAAAATTTTGATTGGATGTGTTTGGGGAAAAAATGGCGTGAGAGTTAGTTGCCCTCAAATCACTTTCGACTACTAAAAGGGCACTAGCCCTTTGAATTTCCAATTGAATGAGCCTTTTTTGAAGTTTCAACGACAACACCTTCTATAAAAACCTTATTTGCCCCAGGGGCATAACTTAAAACCCTTGCCCTGAGGGTTTGGGGGAGTGTCCTCCTCAAAACATATTTTCTATCTAGAAATCAACTATGCTGAACAAAATGGCTATCTCAAAATTTTGATTGGAAGTGTTTGGGAAAATGATGGGCGTGGGGGGGGGGGCTAGTTGCCCTCCAATCACTTTCGACTATTAAAAAGGGCACTAGCCCTTTGAATTTCCAATCGAATGAGCCTGTTTTGAAGTTTCTACGACAACGCCGTCTATAAAAACCTTCTATGCCCCCAGGGTATAACTTAAAACCCTTGCCCTGAGGGTTGTGGGGAAGTGTCCTCCTCAAAAATACATTTTCTATCTGGAAATCAACTATGCTGAACAAAATGGCTATCTCAAAATTTTGATTGGATGTGTTATGGAGAATGATGGGCGTGGGGGGGGGGGGCTAGTTGCCCTCCAATCATTTTCGACTATTAAAAAGGACACTAGAACTCTCGATTTCCAATCGAATGAACCCCCCTTTGAAGTTTCTACGACAACCCCTTCCATATGAAGTGCCTCTAGGAAAAAAAAACAAAAAACATTGGAGCCGCATGGCCTTTACTATAGGCAACGCTACAGCGTTGCCTCTGATTCTTTGGATCTTATTGAATGCCACGGCGAATCTATGACTCAGTTTTCCAATAGTTTGAGGTATATGTGAACAATTTCGCTTATTTTGTTGTTGTCTTTGTACTCCTTTACTCATATCCTCAATTTTTTTCAAGGAACACTAAGCTGGTTAACATTATTTTGCGTGTTTGTTTGAGCCATATAATATTATTAAATAAGTATTTAAATAAATTATTTCTTTAATGTAAAGCTGAGACGGTATCCTAGCAAGGTGGTATCCAGAGGGCGGGGGGTAGGGAGGTATTACCTTTAAATGATAATATCTCGAAATTTTTTAAATGAAAGCAGGGATGCAAAAAAGTTAATTTTTTTTAAATTTAAAGCAGAGAAGGCATCCTATCAAGGTCGTATACAGAGGAGGGGGGGGGGGTGGGAACTATCATATTTAAATGATAATACCTCGATTTTTTTGAAAGCAGGGATACCAATAAGTTAATTATTCTTTTTTTTATTTAAAGCAGAGACGGTATCCTATCAAGATGATGGTATCCCGGGGGGGGATATGGAGTTATTATATTTAAGTTATAGTACCTTTTTTTTTTATTATTGAAAGTAGGGATGCCAAAAAGCTATTTTTTTAATTTAAAGTAGAGACGGTATCCTATCAAGACGGTATCCAGAGGTGGGGGCATAGGGGTTATTATATTTAGGTGATAGTACATTGATTTTTGTCTTTATTTATTGAAAGCAGGGATGCCAAAAAGTTATTTTTTTTTTAATTTAAAGCAGAGACGGTATCCTATCAAGGTGGTGTCCAGAGGGGGGGGGGGGGTAGGGAATTATTATATTCAAATAATAATATCTTGAATTTTCTTATTGAAAGCAGCCTCAGTCCACACAAAGTGGATAAGTTGATTTTTATTCATGACAATTATAGCCACATCCTGCAGTTAGAATAGACTTCCAGGTTTGACTGAAGGAATTTTTTTCGACCAGTTGACCCCTAGATTTTTTGTCCCTCCAAACTATTTTGAAATATACCTTTTTTTACACATACTAATATTTGGACGTTTCATTAGTATACCTGCATACCCGTCACGCGTTGCCACGAATTTAAAAGAAAGGAAATTCAATGAGAATACCCCTGAGGAAAATTTCCTGACGTTCACTGTCTTAGTTAAAAGTTTTTAACGTCATAATGTTTTCATTTTAGTTTTAATTATAATAGAGAAACATATTCGGATCATACAAGATTACGTTGAATTGTTATGCATGCTTTTCAAAAAGCTGTTCAATTTTCTGATATCATCCATTATATAAATTCATTTAAGTTCGACCAAGCTAATTGGTTGAGACTGGCACATTGATTGGAAATTTTCTTTCATTTTCCTTCCAGTACTGAGGTGGGTCATCCACATTTCGTCATTGGGAACTGATGCTTGATTATTTTTTAAGGTGAAATTTTAAGTTATCCTATTCAAAATGATTATAAATGATTGTGGAGAAAATTGATAGGACAGGTTGATGTGTTTTTGTGTTTTACATATATTTCTTCTTGCAATTGTATGTTCTTTTGTGTATCGTAAATATTTTTTTATGTTTTATTTATGGTATATTTCGACAGTTGGATAATGTTTTGAAATATGAATCAACACATGTAAATTAAAGAAGGAAGAAGCCAAGCAAAAATACTCCGTACAACATATTTGTCCAACCCCTATGATAATTTAAAAATTAACAAGATTTTCGTGAGTTATAATTGATGTATTTTTTTTAAATTGTTATTAAAACCCGTTTTTAATGCAAGGAAGGCTTTTTAGTAATCTAAAAGAGCAAAAAAAAACGATCAATATCAAAGTCGCCCATTTCAAAGGTGACAAAGCATATATTGGCAAAGGGCATTATGAAAAAATTAAGCTTCTAAGTTCAAACTTATATTCAAAGTTTTTACCCAGATAGCTGACGAATTTTGTGATACGGTATTTGAAGTTTTGTATGCAGTAGGTCTAATGCTCAATGAAAAAAACTACTAATTTTGATAATTATTTATGTTAAGAATACATAGGTAATAGATACTTCAACTATTATGCAAGGGTTCTGAAACGCCACAGCCATTCCGTTTCTACCAGATTTCTACTTCTCTTGATGAATAACAAAGAAGACCAGTTTCCAGCCAGCAACTTGTGAAGTTTTGAACTCATGAATAGGCTCGAATCTGTTGTAAGTTTAAGCTGTGATTTGAGAAAGACTGATGAAAACATTAATGTTTGGGGTCAACATTGATCGCGCCAGTGGCGTGCCGTCGGTAAGATGTTACCGGCAGCGCGGCGCGCTGTTTTTGGCCCCGCCACCGCCGGTCTTCCGTCATCGGCGCGGCGCCGGGGTCTAGCTATAATATTGTGTACAACAAGCATTCATAAAGAGGAGTTTGTATTTATGTTTCGTCATTGCCAAAATTTAAATATGCAGAAGTTGATGTTTTGTTTACTATGGAATTAAGTGAAGTAATTAGTATGGAAGTTAAGTTGCCATGGGTATCCCAAAATGTGAGGATTGTAGGCATATATCAAAGCCAAGTATGTTTAATGACAATCACCTGCTGAGTTATCTGTCATACATTTTGTCTGTTTCCTCAAAAATTCTTGTTCTTGGTGACTTCAATGCACCCAATATTGACTGGTTATCCCAAGCTATGTCAGGGATGGGCCAGAGTTTTGCTTTTAAACTTGTGCAAACCTTACAGATAGTTTTCTGTACCAGCATGTTGTTGATCCCACAAGACTCAGAAGTAACTCCACTCCCCATGTACTAGATTTGGTGATCACAAAATCTCCAGATGACATACTAGACCTTAAGATGCTGCCACCTCTAGGTAAAAGCAACCATGTAGTTATGTCTCTACCAATGAACGTAAGTGCAGCAGTGAACTGTGGTTCTAAATTTTATTATGATTATAGCAAGGGTTGTCACAATGAAATTTAAGACTTTATCCATTCTGTTTCTATTGTTGAGGAGCTTCAGTCAAGGAATGCAGATGTTGATTTTGCTCTTAAGTTCATCTGAGAGGTTATAAAAGAAGCATGTGATAGGTTCATTCTGCACAATATTACATAGAAGAAGGTTCAAGAAAAAGAAGACAACTGCCAAAATTTGTACTTGATGCTATTAGTGATAAAAATAAACAATGGAGACAGTATATGTTGGAAAAAAAAAACAACACTTGTGGTGTGTGTATAAAAGGGCATGGAATCACGCCACTCATTCTCTATGAGTTAACTGGGAATAACTCAAATTGTCAATCATTACTAACATTTGAGGGTGTCCAAAGAAGTTTTGGAAGTATGTTAATAGAAACAAGACTGATTCCTCAACTGATTTGTGCACTTTTGATAACCCAGCTACTAGTGAATTAATAAGTAATGATCAGAAAAAGGCTGATGTGTTTACTCCAGTATTTTCATCAGTTTCTGTAAATCTGAATGATGTCCATGCATGAAGTCTGCCCCATTTTACTGAATTTGTTTCAGCAGACAAAGTGCCCTTTGATGACTGATATTTCTTAAGAGCAGGTTTTAAAAATTCTCTGTGACCTTTTCATTAATAAAGCTCCAGATATAGATGGTATTTCTAATGCTTTTCTTCAGAAGACAGCCACGTGTTTAGCCGAACCTCTCGCGTTTTTGTTTAACCATTGTCTGTTGAATGGTAAATGCCCCTCAGCATGGAAAAAAGCAGTCATAAAGCCATTCCATAAAGGAGGATCTAAATTCCAATTTGGAAATTATCATCCCATTTCAAACACCTCAATTTTTTTGAGAGTTCTTGAAAAGATTATTGTATATTGGATACAGGATTACTTCAAGCAAAATAAATTTTGGCATCCATCACAACATGGTTTCAGAAAAAACAGGTTATGTAATATGCAGTTGCTAGAAGTTGTAAAAGATTTCCAAAATATGGCTGATATTGGTTTGAAGTTTGATTGCTTGTACATTGACTTCAGTAAAGTGTTTGACAAAGTATCAGTTATTTTATTGCTTGAAAAATGTGAAAAGTATAAGCAAAGCAGTAGAACTTTAACATGGATTACAGATTACTTATCAGGCTCTTCCCAGAAAAGTTATAGTCAGTAGTGCACTTTCAAGTGAGAGTCCAATTTTGAGTGGTGTGCCACAGGGCAGTTGTTTGGCCCAGTGTTATTTTGCTTGTTTGTCAACATTTGCTGGAAGTATTTTGTCACTCCACTGTCAAACTGTTTGTGGATGATATAAAACTGTATAAAAGTCTTACCTCCCCAGTAGACGTCACCCTTATTCAAGAGGATCTGAATGCCCTAAATGATTACTGTAAGTTGAACTCCATGTTTGTAAACCATCATAAATGTTTTGTACTTCATTACTTTTTGAAAAGCTCAACTTATCATTATTTTCTTGGGATACACCTGTTTCATCTGCAGATTCAGTAAGGGATTTAGGTATTCACTTTGATAACCAGTTGAAGTTTCACAAGCATGTGTCAATAATTTTGTGAAATGCTAATTACAGTCAGCTTTGAATTAAGAGAGGTTTCATGAAATTTAACCTTCACACTTTTATGACACTATACAAGACAATAGTATGCCTGGTGGTAGAATATTGTTCCTCTGTGTGGTATCCTACATGGAAATGTGACTTGCAGCAAATTGAAAAGGTTCAACATTGGGTGTCAATGTTTGTGCCGTATTTGAGCCATTTACCATATCAGCATTGACTGGAGTGTTTGGGACTTCCTTTTCTAGAGTTTTGATGGCATAAAATTGACCTGATAAATACGTTCCATATTATGCAGGGTGTCAATAATGTGGACTGGGCTGATTTCTTCAAACTTAGTTATTACTCAGCCACTCAACAAAACTCATATAAACTGTATCAGCTACAAGTGCACAAGAAAATAAGTCAATGTAGCTTTGTTAACCATGCAACAAAACTTTGGAATAGTTTACCTGATACTGTAGTTTCTGTGCAAAGAGTACAATCATTTAAGAGTGCTCTTGATGAAACTGAGTTCTATGAAAAACAGTTTCTGTAATATAGCTGTTGTATAGATGTTTTTTACTGACGATTTTTTTTTTTTTTGTTTGCAGTGTTGTTGTTTGAGCTGTCAGTTCTTGTATTTGTTTTGCAACCAGCCCATGGCTTCCTCCTTTATTGAATAAAATAATTAATTTTATTAATTAAAAAACTTTTTCCACAAAATAAGTTTTTCAAAGAAAAGTAAAGAACTCCATTAAACAAAAAATGAGCAAAAATGAAATCAAATAATCTACCAAGCATGAAACTGTCACAAATCAGCATCAATAAATAAATGAAACCCAAAACAAACAGAAATTACAATAAATAACCAAGTCAAACTCAAACGAGCAGAAATTAAAATAAGTTGGGCACAAAACCCCTATGCCTTCCCAAGGCCAGAACATAATTTGCACTTTACTGAAAAAAATATACATATTTTTACTTTTATAAATTTGATAAATCAAATAATATTAACATTCTGATTACTAAACATCAGTATATGTATAATAAACTGACAATGCACATTCATTTGTATTTTTTCAGTAAAGTGCAAATTTTGTTCTGGCCTTGGGAAGGCGTAGGGTTTTTGCACCCAATTTATTTTAATTTCTGCTCATTTTGAGTTTGACTTGGTTCATTATTGTAATTTCTGTTCGTTTTGGGTTTCATTTATTTATCGATGCTGATTTGTGGTAGTTTCACGCTTGGTAGATTATTTGATTTTATTTTTGCACATTTTTTCTTTAATGGAGTTCTTTACTTTTCTTTGAAAAACTTATTTTGTGGAAAAAGTTTTTTTTAATTAATTTCTGTTCGTTTTATATTGACATAGTCTTTTCAGGGAAAAGAAAATAACACTTTAAATCTTTTCGTTTTTTAAGACTTTATAGCTTGGCCTTCTATTTGTATGCTAGAGAAAAATTTTCAGTAATTTTAAACAACATACACCCTTTTAAAACTCTGGACACAAATAGTAGTGTTTAATTTAGTTTCATACCTCCTCTAGTTGACCTAAAATGGAAAACTTGAAACCATTTGCAAAAAAATCTGTTTACTTTCTTTGATAGCATGGATTCACTTATGCTATTTTGATTTGCTTAAATTTTAGGAGCAGAAGTAGCCTAAAAAGTTTGAACATGATACCCTCAGTCATTCTTGGGATACTGCTGAAATGCCTTATTTGGAATTAGCAATATCACAGTGCATTTGATTTAATCTTAAGGTAACATTTAGTTTTAAACATAATGGGCAAATGGGAGGGTGGGCGTGGGAGGGTGGGAGTGGAAGGGGGACTAGTTGCCCTCCAATCACTTTCGACTATTAAAAAGGGCATCAGCCCTTTCTATTTTCAATCGAATGAGCCCCTTTCAAAGTTCCCACAACAAGTCCTTCAATACAAAGTACCCTGGTCTAAACAACAACAACAACAAAAAATATCACTAATCACTTTCGACTATTAAAAAGGGTACTAGCTCATTGAATTTGAAATCGAATGAGCCCTTTTTCAAGTTTCTACAACAAAAAAATCAATAAAAACCTTATATGTCCCCAGGGCATAACTTATAACCCTTGCCCTGAGGGTTGTGGGGGAGTGTCATCCTCAAAAACATATTTTCTATCTGGAAATCAACTATGCTGAACAAAATGGCTATCTCAAATTTATTTGATGTGTTTGGGGGAATGATGGGCGTGGGGGGGGGGGGGGGGCTAGTTGCCCTCCAATCACTTTTGACCATTAAAAAGGGCACTAGCCCTTTGAATCTCCAATCGAATGAGCTTTTTTTGAAGTTTCTACAACAACGCCTTCTATAAAAATCTCATATGCCCCCAGGACATAACTTAAAACCCTTGCCCTGAGGGCTTTGGGGGAGAATCCTCCTCAAAAACATAGAAGTTTCTATGTTTGAAACTTTTGAAGTTTCTATGACAACACCTTATATGCCCCCAGGGCATAACTTAAAACCCTTGCCCTGAGGGTTGTGGCAGTGTCCTCCTCAAAAACATATTTTCTATCTGGAAATCAACTATACTTAACAAAATGGCTATCTCAAAATTTTGATTGGATGTGTTTAGGGGAATGATGAGCGTGTGTGGGGGGGGGGGGCTAGTTGCCCTCCAATCACTTTTGACTATTAAAAAGGGCACTAGCCCTTTGAATTTCCAATTGAATGAGCCTTTTTTGAAGTTTCTACGACAACGCCTTCTATAAAAACCTTATATGCCCCCAGGGCATAACTTAAAACCCTTGCCCTGAGGGTTGTGGGGGAGTGTCCTCCTCAAAAACAAATTTTCTATCTGGAAATCAACTACACTGAACAAAATGGCTATCTCAAAATTTTGATTGGATGTGTTTGGGGGAATGATGGGCGTGTGGGGGGGACCTAGTTGCCCTCCAATCACTGAAAAAAAATGGCTATCTAAAAATTTTGATTGGATGCGTTTGGGGAAAAGGTGGGCATGAGAGGGGGGTTAGTTGCCCTCAAATCACTTTTGACTATTAAAAAGGGTATTAGTCCTTTGAATTTCAAATTGAATGAGCCCTTTTTCATGTTTCTACAAAAAAGAAAGGTTGTGGGGGAGTATCCTCCTCAAAAATATTTTTTCTATCTGGAAATCAACTACCCTGAACAAAATGGCTATCTCAAAATTTTTATTGGATGTGTTTGGGGAAATGATGGGTGTGGGGGGTTCTAGTTGCCCTCCAATCACTTTTGACTATTAAAAAGGGCACTAGTCCTTTGAATTTCCAGTCGAATGAGCATTTATTGAAGTTTCTATGACAACACCAAAGATTTCAATAAAAACCTTATACCCTCAGGGTATAACTTAAAACCCTTGCCCTGAGGTATGTGGGGGAGTGTCCTCCTCAAAAATATGTTATCTATCTGGAAATCAACTATGCTGAACAAAATGGCTATCTCAAAATTTTGATTGGATGTGTTTGGGGGAATGAAGGGCGTGGGGGGGGGGGTTAGTTGCACTCAAATCACTTTTGACTATTAAAAAGGGTACTAGCCCTTTGAATTTCCAATCGAATGAGCCTGTTTTGAAGTTTCTATGAAAATGCCTTCTATAAAAACCTTATATGCCACCTGGGCACAACTTAAAACCCTTGCCCTGAGGGTTGTGGGGGAGAGTCCTCCTAAAAAACATATTTTCTATCTGGAAATCAACTATGCTGGACTAAATGGCTATCTCAAAATTTTGATTGGATGTGTTTTGGGGAGTGATGGGCGTGAGAGGGGGGCTAGTTACCCTCCAATCACTTTCAACCATTAAAAAGGGTACTAGCCCTTTGAATTTCCAACTGAATGAGCCTGTTTTGAAGTTTCTACAACAACACCTTCTATAAAAACCTTATATGCCCCCAGGGTATAACCTAAAACCCTTGCCCTGAGGGTTGTGGGGGATTGTCCTTCTCAAAAACATATTTTCTATCTGGAAATCAACTATGCTGAACAAAATGGAAATCTCAAACTTTTGATTGGATGCATTTGGGGGAATGATGGGTGTGGGGGGGGGGCTAGATGCCCTCCAATCACTTTCAACCATTAAAAAGGGTACTGGCCCTTTGAATTTCCAACTGAATGAGTCTGTTTTGAAGTTTCTACAACAACACCTATAAAAACCTTATATGCCCCCAGGGCATAACCTAAAACCCTTGCCCTGAGGGTTGTGGGGAGTGTCCTTCTCAAAAACATATTTTCTATCTGGAAATCAACTATGCTGAACAAAATGCATATCTCAAAATTTTGATTGGATGTGTTTGGGGGAATGATGGGTGTGGGGGGGGGGGCTAGATGCCCTCCAATCACTTTCAACCATTAAAATGGGTACTAGCCCTTTGAATTTCCAACTGAATGAGCCTGTTTTGAAGTTTCTACAACAACACCTTCTATAAAAAACCTTATATGCCCCCAGGGCATAACCTAAAACCCTTGCCCTGAGGGTTGTGGGGGAGTGTCCTTCTCAAAAACATATTTTCTATCTGGAAATCAACTATGCTGAACAAAATGGATATCTCAAAATTTTGATGGGATGTGTTTGGGGGAATGATGGTTGTGGGGGGGGGGCTAGTTGCCCTCCAATCACTTTCGACTATTAAAAAGGGCACTAGCCACTCCAATTTCCAATCAAATGAGCCCTTTTTGAAGTTTCTGCAATGATTCCTTTGATACAAAACGCCCAGGTATGAAGAAGAAAAAAAAAAAAAAAAAAAAAAAAAAAAAAAAAAAAAAAAAAACATTGTGCCCACATCATTCTTTACTTAGGCAGCGCTAGCATGCAGTCTCTATGATAAAATAAAATGTTATTTTATTTTTGTGCTATGGACATTGCTAATATACATGCTGGACAGAGTAGGACCAAGCCAAGTGTCTTGAGGTACTACAATCTTTAAAGATCAAGGGTTGGAATAAACAGCTGAGGCACTTTGCTATATGCCATGCTTTTGTTTCAACCTAGTACCCATAAACAGAATCAATGTTGACAAAATCAAGAAACATAAAAAGATTGGAATTATAGGCTATAATTTGGGGGGGTCACATTTGGGTTAATATTGAGCAACTCTTATTACCAACCTGCAAATAAAGTGAACATACCACTAGATGCCATTTTTTATGTTCTTCCTGAATATAATAATTGTTGCTCTTGCAAATTCAATTTTAAGCCCTTTTAGGACCCTTGAAAATAATAACTTCATTCTATATTTTTGAAATATAAAAATGGGCTATAACATTTGTTTGAAACTTTCTAGTTTATTATAAATCCATTTTGTAAAAGTTAAATAATTCACAAACATTGATTTGTCAAGATTAAGTTGAATAAAAAAATTCAAGGCAAATCTGCCATGTTTTCTTCTTGTTCTGTTAGGCTGCTTAAAAGCTGCCATTTCACCTATATGTTGAAAAATAACAAATCCAACAGAAGAAACATGGCAGATAGAAAAATGAAGAAATTGTTATGAAGTTTCTATCCAACCTAATTGTAAAAAATCAATAGACCTACTTGTGGATTATATGTGGAAAAATATACTTGTGGAAAGCCTATGGCTTTCTCCTATATTGAATAAAGTAAATATAACTTTAACAAAATGGACTTTCACATTAGGGGGGGGGGGGGGGGGGATTCAGTGCTTTTAGGGATAATAAGTATTTTAGGATCTAAAAAAAATTAGAATTTTATAATGTTTCCTGCTCAACAACACCAACTGTACACTAACCAAGACAATATAAATATGTGAAAAGAGCATAAAAAGATGCATCAAGTAGTGTAGCCAAGTCACCTTTAATCTAGAAAAGTATTGTGTGAGACTACAAATTTGCCATCTTTTAGATTATGAAAAGACTGATTACCTACACTTTCAGTGAAAGAATAATGCCAAAATTGGAGAAAAGATTGTCAAAAGTAGGCTAAATAGAAGGCACCATAGGATAATATGCCACAATAAAGTAGGCCTAGCCCTACTTTAAAAGGATAAAGTAGGGAAAAATTCTAGTTTAGCTACTTTCAGCTATCTTGGAAAGGGGTTTGGTTAGGAAAATTGAACTTTCAGGGATGGGTCTACAGGCTAAAGTATATCCTGGGAAGGTATCTTGAAGTACTTAACTCCTCTTCTTCTTACTCTAGAGGGTCCTGAAATTTGCCTACATGACAGGTCTAGGCCTGAAATTTTGACAAAATAACATTTTACCTTAATTTTCAGTTATTAGTTTCTTTTTCTCTGGCTCTTGTTCTGGAAGTGCAATTTCTGTCATTTGAGTAGAATTTAAAGCCCATATCAATGTTTTTTGGTAAATATTTACCAAATCATATTATTGAGTTACAACTAAAGTGAATATACCACTTGATGACTTTTTTTTATGCTCTTTACAAATATAATAATCATTTTTGTCAGAAATGAATTTTAGCCCCAACACCTATATATACCAAATCAGGGTATATATTTGCACATTAGGGGGGTGGGGGGAAAGTTTAAACTTACCTCTCATTTACATCAGGAATGAAATTACACCCTACCCCCTAATGTGCAAATATATACCCTGAACTGGTATATACAGGGGTGGGGGCTAAAATTCATTTTGGTAAATTTCTACCAAATCATATTATTGACTTACACATAAAGTGAATTTTATCACTCAATGCCTTTTTTTATGCTGATTACAAATATAGTAATCATTTCTATCAGAAATGAACTTCAGCCCCCCCTCTATATATGCCAATTCAGGGTATATATTTCTACAACCTAACCCTGAATTGGCATATATAGGGGGGGGGCTGAAATTCAGTTCTGATAGAAATGATTATTATATTCATAATCAGCATAAAAAAAGGCATCAAATGGTGTAGTCACTTTATTCCTAACTCAATAATATGATTTGGTAGAAATTTACCTTCATTTCTGACAAAAATGATTAGGCCTATTATATTTGTAAAGAGCATAAAAAAAGCATTGAGTAGTATAGGCCTATTCACTTTATTTGCAACTTAATAATATGATTTGGTAAATATTTACTGTTTTTTTCAAAATTTAGGGAATATAGCCTATTTGTAAATTTTTAAAACCTTGTAAATTGGGATTGAACAAAGTTATGAAGCAGAAAACAATTTTTTTTTACCTTACTGAAGCTGAAAATCTATTTTGCAAGGTTTCGTTTTTATAACACACAGATTTTTAAAGGTCAGGACTCTCTAAAAGGGGAAGGAGTGGAGGTAAGTATTTCAAAATACCTTCCCAGTACATTCTTTAGCATGTAGACACATCCCCAAAAGTTTTGTTTCCCTAACCTAACCCCTTTCCAAGACAGCCAAAAGTAGAATTTTTCCTAAACTAGTCTAGAGTACTAACTTGGGGCTCAAAAAATCACTAAATTGTCAAATAAAATAGATAAAAAAGACACCAATATTCGAAGAATCAAGCAGGCCGGATTATTTATTATTTTTCAATTTATGCTGTTTCTTATAGTATAGTGATTTGCCATATCAGTGTCACTTCTCAAGGCTTTCGCCGCCCAAATTTTGTTAAAGCTCAATTTCTTCCAGAAATTCTTCTGATTTATTCAGAGCTGCTCTGTTAACGTATAAAATGTGATCAGCATTAATACCAAAGGAGTTGACCACTGGCTAAAGTTTAGGCTTGTTTGGAAAAGTTTATACAATGTTTTTTTTTCTATTGATAAACAATTAAGAGCAAACAATATTCGTTGAAGCGATTCTTCCCAGTTTCAGCAGAATCTAAGAGTAGTTGGCCAATTTAGATGGCTAGGCCTAATTTGAAAAATATAGGCCAGTTTGCTTCAGTTGGTAAAGTATAACCTAGGTTCTGCATAAAAGGGCCTTCATGGGGCGTATCAGCTAAATATCTAGACTAGTAAGGGGCAGGGTGGTTCTAGCAGTGGCACTTTTGAGCAGTCAATTTGTTTCAAAAAAAAAAATGAAATATACCGTTAGGTTTCTCACTTGCAGCAAATTTTTAAATGTTATCATTACTGATATTTTTGATGCATCACAGTCCTTTACCCTAATAGGACAAGATATATGCCAAGGGCGCCGGCAGAAAATTTTCCAGGGGGGGGGGGCAAATGCGAAAATATCAGTGGTGGCTGGGTGTTTTTTTACGTTGTAATAAAGTTTATTTTTATATACTTTTAGGAAAAAGCTCTCAAATAAAAAGAGCAATTAAATTGCATGCAATATGAAACAGAATACAGTAAATTTTAAACCGCGAGGATTCCTGGCAAAGGGATCAATTTGTTTAATCAATAATATATTTAATTATTATGCATTTAATTTTAAAAGAAAATCAAATTCAAACCAAAATTACAGAAAGATTGCTTCCGTAGATTATAACAGATGTAGACTTGTCTTTATGCAATTTCCTACACCATAGAATAGTTTACCAAAGGAGTAGAGATACTCAAAGAATCATCCTGCCTGCACAGATACCACGTTTTGATTTTATAACAGTCATGTAAAATGTACCTGTTTCACAACAAGACAATTCTCCCCCTCGAAATCAAATCCCCTAGATATTCTGACATTAAAAAAAATACGATAGCGAAAGAAAAAAAAAAATCATATTTCAATGATCTCTGTTTGGATTTTGATGGGCAATCAAACAGTTCGTGGCAATGATCTATAAGTACGGAGCGACCCGGCTCAACAGTAACCAAAACTTTAAAAAACTGAATTTTGATACCAATTCATATATCAAAAGAACTGACTTATTATGCTAATTCCAAATATATAAGTTTAAAGAGTTTGTTACTTACTTACAAATATTTTCATAATTTCTTGAATGAAATTTCCGTATTGTGTATCCAAGAGTTGACTTCAAGAAAGAAAGAAATGGTTACTTACTGAGAATTTTTTCATAATTTCATGAATTTAATTTCTACATCGTATATCTAACTCGTGAAAACAATAAAGTTTGTTACTTACTTAGAATTTTGTTATAATTTCTTGAACGAAATGTCTTTTTTGTTTTTTTTGTTTATCCAACAGGTGAATTCAAGAAAGAATTTGCTACTTAGACTGAGAATTTTTTCATAATTTCTTGAATTTAATTTCTACGTCGTATATCTAACTCGTGAAAACAATAAAGTTTGTTACTTACTTAGAATTTTGTCATAATTTCTTGAACGAAATGTTTTTTTGTTTATCCAACAGGTGAATTCAAGAAAGAATTTGCTACTTAGACTGAGAATTTTTTCATAATTTCTTGAATTTAATTTCTACGTCGTATATCTAACTCGTGAAAACAATAAAGAGTTTGTTACTTACTTAGAATTTTGTCATAATTTCTTGAACGAAATGTCTTTTTTGTTTGTCCAACAGGTAAATTCAAGAAAGAATTTGCTACTTAGTTACAATTTTTTCATAATTTCTTGAATGAAATTTCCGTATTGCGTATCCAAGAGTTGACTTCAAGAAAGAAATTGTTACTTACTGAGAATTTTTCAATAATTTCTTGAATTAAATTTCTACATCATTTAGCTAAGTGAAAATTGTTTGTGATAAAGAGAAAAAAAAGTTACTTACTTGCGATTTTTTCATAATTTCTTGAATGAAGTATCTGTACTGTATATCCAAGAGGTGAAATCAATAAAGAGTTTGTTACTTACTTACAAATATTTTCATAATTTCTTGAATGAAATTTCCGTATTGTGTATCCAAGAGATGACTTCAAGAAAGAAATTGTTACTTACTGAGAATTTTTTCATAATTTCTTGAATCAAATTTCTACATCGTGTATCTAAGTCATGAAATTCTTGAATGAAATTTCCGTATTGTGTATCCATGAGTTGACTTCAAGAAAGAAATTGTTACTTACTGAGAATTTTTTCCTAATTTCTTGAATTAAATTTCTACATCGTGTAGCTAAGTGAAAATTGTTTTTGATAAAGAGAAAAAAAAGTTACTTACTTGCGGTTTTTTCATAATTTCTTGAATGAAGTATCTGTACTGTATATCCAAGAGGTGAAAACAAAAAGAGTTTGTTACTTACTTACAAATATTTTCATAATTTCTTGAATGAAATTTCCGTATTGTGTATCCAAGAGTTGACTTCAAGAAAGAAATTGTTTTTTTTTTCATAATTTCTTAAATGAAATTTCCGTATTGTGTATCCAAGAGTTGACTTCAAGAAAGAAATTGTTACTTACTGAGAATTTTTTCATAATTTCTTGAATTAAATTTCTACATCGTGTATCTAAGTCATGAAAACAATAAAGAGTTTGTTACTTACTTGGAATTTTGTCATAATTTCTCGAACGAAATGTCTTTTTTGTTTATCCAGCAGGTGAATTCAAGAAAGAATTTGCTACTTACTTACAATTTTTTCATAATTTCTTTAATGAACTGTCTTTTTTATTTACCCAGGAGGCGAATTCAAGAAAGAATTTGCTACTTACTTAAAATTTTTGATAATTTCTTAAATGAAATTTCTGCATTGTGTATCCATGAGGTAACATGAGTGTGTTACCTATTTACAATTCCTTCATAATTTCTTGAATGAAATTTCAGTATTGTGTATCCAATAGGTGAAAACAATAAAGACTTTATTACTTACTTGCGATTTTATTATGATTTCTTGAATTAAATATCTGTATTGTGTCCAGGAAGCGAATTCAAGAAAGCTATTGTTACTTACTTACAATTTCTTCATAATTTAATGAAATGAATAAAACTATTCTAAAGAATAAAGACGGGTTAAGCTTAAAGATATTTATTGCTTAAACGTATTAACATATTTTTGAAAGAATTTGCTACTTACTTACAATTTTTGATAATTTCTTAAATGAAATTTCTGCATTGTGTATCCATGAGGTAACTTCAAGAAAGAGTTTGTTGCTTACTTAGAGTTTCGTCATAATTTCTTGAATGAAATGTCTTTTTTTATTTATCCAGGAGGCGAATTCAAGAAAGAATTTGTTCCCATGTGTCTGACAATAGATGTATGCAAATTCCTTTTCTTACATCTCCGACGTTTTATTAGACATTCTAAACGTTTGATATGCTAGCTTACTCTAAAAATAATGAACACATAACAATGTAATGCATAATATATTTTTAATGAAATAATGCTATGTAGAATATTAATACAAAAATATATTATGATACATTATTAATATCAATGATTAACTTTGGACATTTTGAATCTGTTCCATAAAATAGTTCACCATGTTCTCTCTTGATATTATAGCTATTGTCTTCTCTTAGTTCGTAATCAGTAGAATAATCATTATTCCATTTTGAGTCATACACAATTTTTACTGGTGTCTCATCAACAGGCTCAATATGCTTTTCGTCTTTGGTATTATTTGGTTCAATGACTGTTTGATCAATGGCAGTAACGTTTGCTGGTGCTTTGTTTTTCATCGATTCATCTTTATATTCCATCGTGATATTTTCTGACAATGCCCTTTTTATTTTTCTGGCAATTTCACTGTCTATTATCACATTATTTTTACACAGGTAACAGTTTCGGCACGTAGACAAGATATGGTTTACGATATTAGTAGAAGAGTAGGCCTTTCTTTTATTGATCTTCCGTTGAATGCTAATACCCGAAAGGTGACGATTGGATGTATCAGTAGGTAATGTGTTACCTGCAACAGTAGCAAGGAGTTGTCCTCTATCATCAATGATTATTTTTATGTTGGCATTCTCTTTGAGTGCAATCATCTCTGGAGATCTCAATCTCGCATAATCACCAACATAAGAGTTGAATTTTTTCGGTATTCCAAAGAAATTTAATTCCTTACTGTCATGACAATGCATGCATACATTTCCAATAGTGCTACCACCTGTACTTGTTTCAAAGTTTAAATACTTCTCTTTGTCAGCATTCAATGCTACAATAACCTTGTTATGTAAACACACTTTATTTTCTCCACCTTCAAATGTTCCTTTAGTCATTGCCCAGTTAACACTAAGATGTAAATTGAGTAATCCTCTCGCAATAACAAACCAAACCAGATTATACCCACTTAACCAGATCAAAAATGGCGGTCACACTAACTTGATTAGTAATTGGACTTTCAGTCCTACATTCACGGGTTTCTGCAAAGTGCTATGGACTTCATTGAAAAAATACCAGTTTAAAAAAAAAAATAAATAAACATGTATCCATGAGTTTGACCTCCAAAAAATCGATGTCACAATAGAAAACCCGTCTCTTTGAAAGGTGTAATGCCCCTGTAGAATAGAATTACCTACCAGAAAAACCGGAAGGAACGTAAAGGTCGCAAATAAAACAGGATGGAACATAAAGTATTAGAAATATAAGGTAACATACTACTGATGGGTCCTAACAATGTAAAATTTTCCACAAGAGCACGGGATTCTGTAGACACCACTACCCAGTACAGGGTCTGTTTTATCCTTTCCTGAGTTGAAAAAGTGTTCAACTTTTTGTTCGGTTTTGAAAGAAACAGAGAGATTATGTTTATTTAAAATTTTTCCAAGTTTATCGCCAAGTTTCGGGATGTATGGTAAAACGATGAAAGTTTTTTTCTCATTTGCCGGTGTAACTGAATCAAGGGGGACAAGCTCCCTATTTTGTTCTTTTATCTTTTTAATCGTCTATCTATTATATTTTCAATGAGTTTGATTGGGTAACCATTGCAAAAAAGAATATCCTTGACATAATTTAGTTCAGAATTTATATGATTACGGGAACAAATTTTTAAAACTCTGTCGACTAAAGAGATTATTACCCCTCTTTTCACAGAAGGAGGGTGATGGGAAGAGAAATGTAGATATCGATCATTATGAGTCGGCTTTCTATATATAGAAAATTCAAGACTAGGATTAGTTTTTATAATCAAAACATCTAAGAAAGGCAGCTTACCTGAATCTTCGAGTTCCGTTGTGAACTGGAGATTCAAATCAAAAGAGTTCAAATGTGCCAAAAAATCTCTTAGAGAGTCTTGTCCATGTTCCCAAACAGAAAGGATATCATCAACAAAACGAAACCAGATAGAGTGTTTTAAGTGGAAACTATTCAAAGCAGACTGTTCTATGAAATCCATGTAAAAATTTGCCAAATAAGGAGACAAAACAGTGCCCATGGATAAGCCCATTATTTGAAGAAAAAAATTTGTTTCGGAACTTAAAATACGAGGAGTACTTGTTGCAAAGACGGACAAGGGTCATTATTGTATCAATTTCCAAAGTTTTGTAATCCGACCAAGCTGAATTTTCCTCTAATTTTCTTTGTAAAGCCTGCTCACATTTATGGACATCGCATGAAGTGTACATAGAAACTGCATCAAAACTAGATAAAACGGTGTTTTCTGTTGTACTTTGATTTTTTAACTTCTCAACAAGATCTATGGAGTTTTTAATATAGGATTTCTGTGTGCTTAAAAGAGGCTTAAAAATGGTGGCTAAGAAACTTCCTATACCCGTAGCTGGAGAACTATAACATGCTACAATTGGACGTAACGGAATATCTTTCTTATGGATTTTAGGCAGACCATAAAACTTAGGGGCTGAACAACCTTTGGGATAAAATTTTCTGTACATTTGAGGGGTAATTAGTCTAGTATCTTTTAAAATTCCTAGTTCATTTCTCAACTTCTGTGTGTATTTGTCCGTGGGATCAAATTTTATTTCTTTGTAAATATTTTTATCCATTAAAAGGGTGTTAACTTTAATTCATAATCTGCAGAATTCATAATTACAACTGTGTTTCCCTTGTCCGCTTTCGTAATTACTGTGTTTTTGTCTTTTTTTAAATTTCGGAGGATTTTAATTTCTTCCTTTGATTGAGTTGAAAGTGACAAAGATGGCCTATAATCAAGAATACTCTTTACAATTTCACCTCTGAGTAGGTCTGGATTTTCGACTTCACCATGAGAGCTAAAAATAGCAGACTCCACGCCCGTAATAATTTCTGAAGTATTTACGTGTGTTTGAGCCATTGCAAATTTTGGTCCTTTTGAAAGAATACTTAGTTCCTTGGATGTAAATACCTTAGAGGATAAATTTTCCAAAGGAGGACCAGGACAAAATCTAGGAAGGAAAATCCGTGTTTGTTGAAACTGTTGAAATTCCAGTTTTGAGAATTTTTCCGATAAACGAGTTTTTGCTAAATGGAATATGTGTCTGAAAGACCTATGTGAGATTTGTAAAATCTGGTGAAAATCTTGAGGGGACAAAATCTGATATAATAAGGATTTTAAATTAAGTATTTTATTACTAAGGACGTATCTTCTGGATCTATGGTCTTTTAAAATATGTGTTAAAGTTTTGAAACCCATTCTCTGAATAAATGGGCCTTCAGAATGTGTGCCTAAATGTAGGTTGAAACGTAAAAAAGATGGAAGAATTCGATGTCTTTTACAAGTTTCTAAGAAATTAAACTGACAAATAAGATTTGCATGTTTCTTAACACAATTTAAAAAATCTAAAACAATATTGGTCCAATGCTCCCCGTAAGCTTGACGCAAATATATTCTTAGACCACACTGGCTATACATGACAAACGAAACTCAGAGAGGAGAGAAAGTAACAAAATGAAAAATAAAATCAAAAAAGGGTGAAAAAATGAGGATTTTGTCAGCCAGCGAACCATGAAGATGACAAAATATAAGCAAATATTTCGACAAGGACCTCCGCCAAGTCGTCCTCAGTGCTAAACAAAAAAAAAAAAATCTAACCTTTCGAAGTTTATTGTACAAAGACAGAACAGACACTGAATAAAAAACCAGGCAGGAATCAATGAAAATGAATTTACCAAGATGATTGTGCAAGGATCTTTCGTCTTGCAATAATTTTAGCTGGTCTACAATTTCGGTTTTCATTAGATATGCAAATAGGTTCTTTTAAGTTTTTTCGGGTGAAAATATTGATTGAGTCCTTCAAGATTAAACTGTCGTAAATTGGGCTTAATGAAATATCTCCAGTATCTCTATTTATTGCTAAATTTTGGTTCATATATATTTTTATCTCAATTACCTCTTTAAAAGTTTGTGGTACGCCATTAACAGTTGATATTAAGGTTGCCTCGTCAAACAGAACTAGATGGGTCGGATTTACGAAAAATATGCGAAGCCAATGCCGAATCAAAGTTGTCATTGTTATTTTTTAATCTCAGGGACTTATCTATCGAAATTTTGTGCTCATGCAAACGTTCACCTAGTTTTTGATGGGTCCTACCAATGTAAAATTTTCCACAAGAGCACGGGATTCTGTAGACACCACTACCCAGTACAGGGTCTGTTTTATCCTTTCCTGAGTTGAAAAAGTGTTGCATCTCCACATAAGCTGCTTTTGCTAACCTATCTTCTGGTTTATATCAAGTTTCGCTGCAAAACATAGCTGCTCCTCCAATTTGAATTTGCTCAATGATATCACATATCTTGCATATAAATCATTATATTCAAGACTTAGTCGAGATCCTCTTGTAATTTCTACTACCACGTTTGGTACTCTCGTCTTTGTATCATTGCTGCTACCTGCTCCATCATCAACTTTTAGTTGTTGATGGGTCCTACCAATGTAAAATTTTCCACAAGAGCACGGGATTCTGTAGACACCACTACCCAGTACAGGGTCTGTTTTATCCTTTCCTGAGTTGAAAAAGTGTAGCATCTCCACATAAGCTGCTTTTGCTAACCTATCTTCTGGTTTATATCAAGTTTCGCTGCAAAACATAGCTGCTCCTCCAATTTGAATTTGCTCAATGATGTCACATATCTTGCATATAAATCATCATATTCAAGACTTAGTCGAGATCCTCTTGTAATTTCTACTACCACGTTTGGTACTCTCGTCTTTGTATCATTGCTGCTACCTGCTCCATCATCAACTTTTAATAGCGTAAACATAGCACTCATTTTTATGCTAATATCTTGTCAAATAATAGAGTATAAACAAATTGTTCTCTCTCTGAATTCAATTCTCTTACTAATATGAATTATAGTGAAAATCACTAGTAGAAGGCTATCTTATACTCCGAACAGTACATAATTTATGCATGTTTTTATGGTTTTCTCACTGAGAATGAAAAAAACAGATTTTTTCTCACTTGAAAAAACATGAATTTTCTCACTTTGATGGATGTTTTCTTGGACGATTATGGGTGTTGGTCAAGTTATTTGATGTTTTTCTCGGATGTCAACAGTAATTCATGTCTGTTTTTATGTCTGTTCGCTGTCAGTGAGAATGGAAAAACAGGATTTTTCTCACTTTGATGGACGTTTTATGGTTCGTTGTCAGTGAGAATGAAAAAACAGGAATTTTCTCACTTTGATGGATGTTTCAAGGTCGATTTATTAGTTGTTGTTTGTCCAGGTGTAATGACAATGGGGTGATTTACATAATCGAGGGGAATTATTGATTCACGAAAGGGGAATTAAGAAACAAACATGGCTTCTTTGTTGTTTGGCTAACCTAACCTGAGAAATTGATTTACATAATCGCTGGGGGATTTATTGATTTACGAAAGGGGAATTAAGAAACAAACATGGCTTCTTTGTTGTTTGGCTAACCTAACCTGAGAACTTGATTTACATAATCTGAGGGGGAATTATTGGTTCACGAAAGGGGAATTAAGAAACAAACATTAGGGTTTCTTTGATCTTTTGGCTAACCTAACCTGAGAAATTGATTTACATAATCGCTAGGGGAATGTATTGATTTACGAAAGGGGAATTAAGAAACAAACATGGCTTCTTTGTTGTTTGGCTAACCTAACCTGAGAACTTGATTTACATAATCTGCGTGGGAATTATTGGTTCACGAAAGGGGAATTAAGAAACAAACATTAGGGTTTCTTTGATCTTTTGGCTAACCTAACCTGAGAAATTGATTTACATAATCGCTAGGGGAATGTATTGATTCACGAAAGGGGAATTAAGAAATATTATGGCTTCTTTAATCTTAGGTCTGAGGGATAAACGTTCTTTAGGTCAGAGAGAAAAATTAATATTCTATTTTTAAATAGGGCTTCAATGATCTTTAGCGTCAGGAATTAGAAATGACATCACTTGTTATCTTGAAATTATGTGGGAGTCTAAAGAGATAGAAATTCTATTTTTAAATACGGCTTCACTGAGATTTAAGTCGGAGAGATAAATTGATATTCTAACGAAACCTTAATAGTGTAGCTAGGAACATTTATGAGATGAAGAGATTAACGTAGGAAAGGGTTTCCTAGAAATTTGAAATGTGACAGCGCAGGGATGCCAAAAACAAAAGGAACACGCTGAGATTACGTTTAGGGATTATTTGGGTGAAACTGTTTTAGACATTTTAGGGAATTATTTCGGCGAAACAGTTAGAGACATTTGAAAAGATGATCTTAGAAAAGGTTTTAGAAGAGGATTTGAGTGTGGTCGTTATAATACACAAGTTGTATTTGAACAGTGTCGTGAGGTCCCCTACCCCAATCCCAACGGCCCCCGGTCCCCCTAATGCCCCTCGAGCCCCCAAAGACCACCGGAACCCCATCCCCCCATTTTTTAAAAATAATTTTTGAATTTTTTTAACATGGTATTTTTTTAACTTTTTTACGTATTTTAAAATGACATGAAATATGCTTACGGCTCTCCAATCGTACACTGTGCTTGTTCATAGACACGACGTGGCTTTCCCACTGGTACTCTATGGCAGGTTATCGACACTACCTAGTTTATTGTGTGCATTAAATCAGTATTCTTTACGCAGTGGAAGGATAAACACACAATTCATATCTGTAAAAAAGTGAAGATGAATTATTCGACGAAAGTATGTGCACATGAAAAAATCATCGTCGTGTTGAATGTTGACAAGGAGAAATACCTGAACTATGAAACAAGTGCAAGTGGTAACACCATTGGAAATGTATGCATGCGTTGTCATGACAGCGAGAAGTTAGATTTCTTTGGAGTACCCAAGAATTTCAATCGTGTAAACGGTGGATATGCGAGAGTACCATTACCGGAGAAATTAGTGCTCAAAGAGAATGCAAACTTAAAAATAATTGTCGATGATCGGGGACAACTCCTTGCTACTGTTGCTGGTAACACACTACCTGTTGATACATCCTATCATCATCTTTCCGGTATTAGCATTTTAAAGAGAACAAGAAGAAGACAAGCATACTCCTGCAATAATGTCATTAATTATATCTTGTCAATATGTCAAAACTGCTATCTTTGTAAAAATAATGTGACAATAGACAGTGAAATCGCAGGCAGAATAAAAAGGACATTAGCAGACAATATCATCAATGAATATAAAGATGAATTGACGGAAAGTGAAGCGCAAGTGTACTAATAATGTATAATAATGTATTTAACGTATTTTTATATTAATATTCTACGTGTCGTTAAATCATTAAAAATATCTTATGCATTATTTTTTTAAGTGTTCATTATTTTTAGGGTATGCTAGAACGTCAAACGTTCAGAATATCTATTAAAAAGGTCAGAGATGTAAGAAAAATAATTTTACAGATAAAGATACTACTAGCAGGCTCAATTTTTCATAGAAGATAGAAAAGTTCAAGATCTCTACTGAATTTTACCAAAGAACACAATTCAATTCTAATTTCACCAGAGAAAATAAAAAGCTTCCACTTCAGTTTTAAGTTCACCAAGACATAAAAAATTTAAAGTTCAGTTCTAAATTTTTCCATAGAAGATAGGAAAAGTTATACAATGATTGTGATTATTTTCCATGAAGATAAAAAGTTTCATTTTAATTCTAAACTTTCTTAAATTCAATTCCGACCTTTCTCAAAGAGTCAAATTTAAAGTTCTATTCCAAATATTTTCCCGAAAGAAGAAAAGATCAACTTTGATTCTGAATTTCCTCAATGAAAATGAAATAAGTTATTGATCATTTCTATTTTCCCAAAATAATATTAAAATTTTCCACTTCAGTTCAGATTTTCTCAAACAGATGAAAAAATTTAAAATACTGTTCCAAATTTTTCATAGAAGATAGAAAAGTTCAAGTTCTCCTCTGAATTTTACCAAAGAACATAATTCAATTCTAATTTCACCAGAGAAAATAAAAAGCTTCCACTTCAGTTTTAAGTTCACCAAGACATAAAAAATTTAAGTTCAGTTCTAAATTTTTCCATAGAAGATAGGAAAAGTTATACTATGATTGTGATTATTTTCAATGAAGATAAAAAGTTTCACTTTAATTCTAAAGTTTCATAAATTCAGTTCCGACTTTTCTCAAAGAGATGAAAAAATTTAAAGTTCTGTTCCAAATATTTTCCCGGAAGAAGAAAAGTCCCAAGACATAAAAAATTTAAAGTTCACTTCTAAATTTTTCCGTAGAAGATAGGAAAAGTTATACTATGATTGTGATTATTTTCAATGAAGATAAAAAGTTTCATTTTAATTCTAAATTTTCTTAAATCTTAAAATGACATGAAATATGCTTACGGCTCTACCAATCGTACTCTGTGCTTGTTCATAGACACGACGCGGCTTTCCCACTGGTACTCTATGGCAGGTTATCGACACTAGCTAGTTTATTGCATGCATTAAATCTGTATTTTTTACGCAGTGGAAGGATAAACACACAATTCATATCTGTAAAAAGTGAAGATGAATTATTCGACGAAAGTATGTGCACATGATAAAATCATCGTCGTGTTGAATGCTGACAAGGAGAAATACCTGAACTATGAAACGAGTGCAAGTGGTAACACTATTGGAAATGTATGCATGCGTTGTCATGACAGCGAGAAGTTAGATTTCTTTGGACTATCGAAATCATTCATTATTGCTCAAGGTAGATATGCGAGAGTGAGAGCATCAGAGATGATAGTACTAAAGGAGAATGCCAACTTAAAAATAATTGTCGATGATCGGGGACAACTCCTTGCTAATGCTTCTGGTAGCACGATACCTATTGATAGATCCTATTCCCATCGTTCTGGTATTAGCATTCAAATGAAAGCAAAGAGGAAAATAAAGGCCTACTGCTGCACTAGTGTAATAAATCATATCATGTCTACCTGCCAGAACTGTTACCTGTGTAAAAATAATGTGACTTTAGACATTGAAATCGCAGGCAGAATAAAAAGGACATTAGCAGACAATATCATCAATGAATATAAAGATGAATTGATGGAAAGTGAAGCGCAAGTGTACTAATAATGTATAATAATGTATTTAACATATTTTTATATTAATATTCTACATGTCGTTATTTCATTAAAAATACCTTATGCATTATTTTGTTAAGTGTTCATTATTTTTAGGGTATGCTAGAACGTCAAACGTTCAGAATATCTATTAAAAAGGTTAGAGATGAAAGAAAAAGAATTTTAGAGATAATGATACTACTAGCAGGCTCAATTTTCCATAGAAGATCACAAGATCACTTTAAATTTTTTCATCTCTATGTGAAAAGTCGGAACTGAATTTAAGAAAATTTAGAATTAAAGTGAAACTTTTTATCTTCATTGAAAATAATCACAATCATAGTATAACTTTTCCTATCTTCTATGTAAAAATTTAGAACTGAACTTTAAATTTTTTATGTCTTGGTGAACTTAAAACTGATATGGAAGCTTTTTATTTTCTCTGGAGAAATTAGAATTGAATTATGTTCTTTGGTAAAATTCAGATTAGAACTTGAACTTTTCTATCTTCTAAGAAAAATTTGGAACAATATTTTAAATTTTTTCATCTGTTTGAGAAAAATCTGAATTGAAGTGCAAAATTTTATAATATTTTGAGAAAATAGAATTGATCAATAACTTATTTCATTTTCATTGAGAAAATTCAGAAAAAAGTTGAACTTTTCTTCTTCCGGGGAAATATTTGGAACAGAACTTTAAATTTGACTCTTTGAGAAAGGTCGGAATTGAATTTAAGAAAATTTAGAATTAAAGTGAAACTTTTTATCTTCATGGAAAATAATCACAATCATAGTATAACTTTTCCTATCTTCTACGGAAAAATTTAGAAGTGAACTTAAATTTTTTATGTCTTGGTGAACTTAAAACTGAAGTGGAAGATTTTTATTTTCTCTGGTGAAATTAGAATTGAATTGTGTTCTTTGGTAAAATTCAGAAGAGAACTTGAACTTTTCTATCTTCTATGAAAAATTGAGCCTGCTAGTAGTATCATTATCTCTAAAATTCTTTTTCTTACATCTCTAACCTTTTTAATAGATATTTTTCTTTTTCATAACAACGCATGCATACATTTCCAATAGTGTTACCACTTGCACTCGTTTCATAGTTCAGGTATTTCTCCTTGTCAGCATTCAACACGACGATGATTTTTTCATGTGCACATACTTTCGTCGAATAATTCATCTTCACTTTTTTACAGATATGAATTGTGTGTTTATCCTTCCACTGCGTAAAAAATACTGATTTAATGCATGCAATAAACTAGGTAGTGTCGATAACCTGCCATAGAGTACCAGTGGGAAAGCCACGTCGTGTCTATAAACAAGCACAGTGTACGATTGGTAGAGCCGTAAGCATATTTCATGTCATTTTAAGATACGTAAAAAAGTTAAAAAAAATACCAAGTTAAAAAAATTCAAAAATTATTTTAAAAAAATGGGGGGATGGGGTTCCGGTGGTCTTTGGGGGCTCGAGGGGCATTAGGGGGACCGGGGGCCGTTGGGATTGGGGTAAGGGACCTCACGACACTGTTCAAATACAACTTGTGTATTATAACGACCACACTCAAATCCTCTTCTAAAACCTTTTCTAAGATCATCTTTTAAAATGTCTCTAACTGTTTCGCCGAAATAATTCCCTAAAATGTCTAAAACAGTTTCACCCAAATAATCCCTAAACGTAATCTCAGCGTGTTCCTTTTGTTTTTGGCATCCCTGCGCTGTCAAATTTCAAATTTCTAGGAAACCCTTTCCTACGTTAATCTCTTCATCTCATAAATGTTCCTAGCTACACTATTAAGGTTTCGTTAGAATATCAATTTATCTCTCCGACTTAAAGCTCAGTGAAGCCGTATTTAAAAATAGAATTTCTATCTCTTTAGACTCCCACATAATTTCAAGATAACAAGTGATGTCATTTCTAATTCCTGACACTAAAGATCATTGAAGCCCTATTTAAAAATAGAATATTAATTTTTCTCTCTGACCTAAAGAACGTTTATCCCTCAGACCTAAGATTAAAGAAGCCATAATGTTTCTTAATTCCCCTTTCGTGAATCAATACATTCCCCTAGCGATTATGTAAATCAATTTCTCAGGTTAGGTTAGCCTAAAGATCAAAGAAACCATAATGTTTGTTTCTTAATTCCCCTTTCGTGAACCAATAATTCCCCCGCAGATTATGTAAATCAAGTTCTCAGGTTAGGTTAGCCAAACAACAAAGAAGCCATGTTTGTTTCTTAATTCCCCTTTCGTGAATCAATAATTCCCCCGCCGATTATATAAATCAATTTCTCAGGTTAGGTTAGCCAAACAACAAAGAAGCCATGTTTGTTTCTTAATTCCCCTTTCGTGAATCAATAATTCCCCTCGATTATGTAAATCACCCCATTGTCATTACACCTGGACAAACAACAACTAATAAATCGACCTTGAAACATCCATCAAAGTGAGAAAATTCCTGTTTTTTCATTCTCACTGACAACGAACCATAAAACCTCCATCAAAGTGAGAAAAATCCTGTTTTTCCATTCTCACTGACAACGAACCATAAAACAGACATGAATTACAATCATAGTATAACTTTCCCTATCTTCTATGGAAAAATTTAGAAGTGAACTTTAAATTTTTTATGTCTTGGTGAACTTAAAACTGAAGTGGAAGCTTTTTATTTTCTCTGGTGAAATTAGAATTGAATTGTGTTCTTTGGTAAAATTCAGAAGAGATCTTGAGCTTTTCTATCTTCTATGAAAAATTGAGCCTGCTAGTAGTATCTTTATCTGTAAAATTATTTTTCTTACATCTCTGACCTTTTTAATAGATATTCTGAACGTTTGACGTTCTAGCACACCCTAAAAATAATGAACACTTAAAAAAATAATGCATAAGATATTTTTAATGAAATAACGACATGTAGAATATTAATATAAAAATACGTTAAATACATTATTATACATTATTAGTACACTTGCGCTTCACTTTCCTTCAATTCATCTTTATATTCATTGATGATATTGTCTGCTAATGTCCTTTTTATTCTGCCTGCGATTTCACTGTCTATTGTCACATTATTTTTACAAAGATAGCAGTTTTGACATATTGACAAGATATGATTAATGAAATTATTGCAGGAGTATGCTTGTCTTCTTCTTGTTCTCTTTAAAATGCTAATACCGGAAAGATGATGATAGGATGTATCAACAGGTAATGTGTTACCAGCAACAGTAGCAAGGAGTTGTCCCCGATCATCGACAATTATTTTTAAGTTTGCATTCTCTTTGAGCACTAATTTCTCTGGTAATGTTACTCTCGCATATCCACCGTTTACACGATTGAAATTCTTGGGTACTCCAAAGAAATCTAACTTCTCGCTGTCATGACAACGCATGCATACATTTCCAATAGTGTTACCACTTGCACTCGTTTCATAGTTCAGGTATTTCTCCTTGTCAACATTCAACACGACGATGATTTTTTCATGTGCACATACTTTCGTCGAATAATTCATCTTCACTTTTTTACAGATATGAATTGTGTGTTTATCCTTCCACTGCGTAAAAAATACTGATTTAATGCACGCAATAAACTAGGTAGTGTCGATAACCTGCCATAGAGTACCAGTGGGAAAGCCGCATCGTGTCTATGAACAAGCACAGTGTACGATTGGTAGAGCCGTAAGCATATTTCATGTCATTTTAAGATACGTAAAAAGAATTTCTATCTAAAAATGGGGGGGATGGGGTTCCGGTGGTCTTTGGGGGCTCGAGGGGCATTAGGGGGACCGGGGGCCGTTGGGATTGGGGTAGGGGACCTCACGACACTGTTCAAATACAACTTGTGTATTATAACGACCACACTCAAATCCTCTTCTAAAACCTTTTCTAAGATCATCTTTTAAAATGTCTCTAACTGTTTCGGCGAAATAATTCCCTGAAATGTCTAAAACAGTTTCACCCAAATAATCCCTAAACGTAATCTCAGCGTGTTCCTTTTGTTTTTGGCATCCCTGCGCTGTCACATTTCAAATTTCTAGGAAACCCTTTCCTACGTTAATCTCTTCATCTCATAAATGTTCCTAGCTACACTATTAAGGTTTCGTTAGAATATCAATTTATCTCTCCGACTTAAATCTCAGTGAAGCCGTATTTAAAAATAGAATTTCTATCTCTTTAGACTCCCACATAATTTCAAGATAACAAGTGATGTCATTTCTAATTCCTGACACTAAAGATCATTGAAGCCCTATTTAAAAATAGAATATGAATTTTTCTCTCTGACCTAAAGAACGTTTATCCCTCAGACCTAAGATTAAAGAAGCCATAATATTTCTTAATTCCCCTTTCGTGAATCAACACATTCCCCTAGCGATTATGTAAATCAATTTCTCAGGCTAGGTTAGCCTAAAGATCAAAGAAACCATAATGTTTGTTTCTTAATTCCCCTTTCGTGAACCAATAATTCCCCCTCAGATTATGTAAATCAAGTTCTCAGGTTAGGTTAGCCAAACAACAAAGAAGCCATGTTTGTTTCTTAATTCCCCTTTCGTGAATCAATAAATCCCCCGCCGATTATGTAAATCAATTTCTCAGGTTAGGTTAGCCAAACAACAAAGAAGCCATGTTTGTTTCTTAATTCCCCTTTCGTGAATCAATAATTCCCCTCGATTATGTAAATCACCCCATTGTCATTACACCTGGACAAACAACAACTAATAAATCGACCTTGAAACATCCATCAAAGTGAGAAAATTCCTGTTTTTTCATTCTCACTGACAAAAACCATAAAACATCCATCAAAGTGAGAAAAATCCTGTTTTTCCATTCTCAATGACAACGAACCATAAAACAGACATGAATTACTGTTGACATCCGAGAAAAACATCAAATAACTTGACCAACACCCATAATCGTCCAAGAAAACATCCATCAAAGTGAGAAAATTCATGTTTTTTCAAGTGAGAAAAATTCTGTTTTTTTCATTCTCAGTGAGAAAACCATAAAAACATGCATAAATTATGTACTGTTCGGAGTATAAGATAGCCTTCTACTAGTGATTTTCACTGTAATTCATATTAGTAAGAGAATTGAATTCAGAGAGAGAACAATTTGTTTATACTCTGTTATTTGACAAGATATTAGCATAAAAATGAGTGCTATGTTTACGCTATTAAAAGTTGATGATGGAGCAGGTAGCAGCAATGATACAAAGACGAGAGTACCAAACGTGGTAGTAGAAATTACAAGAGGATCTCGACTAAGTCTTGAATATGATGATTTATATGCAAGATATGTGATATCATTGAGCAAATTCAAATTGGAGGAGCGGCTATGTTTTGCAGCGAAACTTGATATAAACCAGAAGATAGGTTAGCAAAAGCAGCTTATGTGGAGATGCTACACTTTTTCAACTCAGCAAAGGATAAAACAGACCCTGTACTGGGTAGTGGTGTCTACAGAATCCCGTGCTCTTGTGGAAAATTTTACATTGGTAGGACCCATCAACAACTAAAAGTTGATGATGGAGCAGGTAGCAGCAATGATACAAAGACGAGAGTACCAAACGTGGTAGTAGAAATTACAAGAGGATCTCGACTAAGTCTTGAATATGATGATATATATGCAAGATATGTGATATCATTGAGCAAATTCAAATTGGAGGAGCAGCTATGTTTTGCAGCGAAACTTGATATAAACCAGAAGATAGGTTAGCAAAAGCAGCTTATGTGGAGATGCAACACTTTTTCAACTCAGGAAAGGATAAAACAGACCCTGTACTGGGTAGTGGTGTCTACAGAATCCCGTGCTCTTGTGGAAAATTTTACATTGGTAGGACCCATCAAAAACTAGGTGAACGTTTGCATGAGCACAAAATTTCGATAGATAAGTCCCTGAGATTAAAAAATAACAATGACAACTTTGATTCGGCATTGGCTTCGCATATTTTTCGTAAATCCGACCCATCTAGTTCTGTTTGACGAGGCAACCTTAATATCAACTGTTAATGGCGTACCACAAACTTTTAAAGAGGTAATTGAGATAAAAATATATATGAACCAAAATTTAGCAATAAATAGAGATACTGGAGATATTTCATTAAGCCCAATTTACGACAGTTTAATCTTGAAGGACTCAATCAATATTTTCACCCGAAAAAACTTAAAAGAACCTATTTGCATATCTAATGAAAACCGAAATTGTAGACCAGCTAAAATTATTGCAAGACGAAAGATCCTTGCACAATCATCTTGGTAAATTCATTTTCATTGATTCCTGCCTGGTTTTTTATTCAGTGTGTGTTCTTTCTTTGTACAATAAACTTCGAAAGGTTAGATTTTTTTTTTCTTTTTTTGTTTAGCACTGAGGACGACTTGGCGGAGGTCCTTGTCGAAATATTTGCTTATATTTTGTCATCTTCATGGTTCGCTGGCTGACAAAATCCTCGTTTTTCACCCTTTTTTGATTTTATTTTTCATTTTGTTACTTTCTCTCCTCTCTGAGTTTCGTTTGTCATGTATAGCCAGTGTGGTCTAAGAATGTATTTGCGTCAAGCTTACGGGGAGCATTGGACCAATATTGTTTTAGATTTTTTAAATTGTGTTAAGAAACATGCAAATCTTATTTGTCAGTTTAATTTCTTAGAAACTTGTAAAAGACATCGAATTCTTCCACCTTTTTTACGTTTCAACCTACATTTAGGCACACATTCTGAAGGCCCATTTATTCAGAGAATGGGTTTCAAAACTTTAACACATATTTTAAAAGACCATAGATCCAGAAGATACGTCCTTAGTAATAAAATACTTAATTTAAAATCCTTATTATATCAGATTTTGTCCCCTCAAGATTTTCACCAGATTTTACAAATCTCACATAGGTCTTTCAGACACATATTCCATTTAGCAAAAACTCGTTTATCGGAAAAATTCTCAAAACTGGAATTTCAACAGTTTCAACAAACACGGATTTTCCTTCCTAGATTTTGTCCTGGTCCTCCTTTGGAAAATTTATCCTCTAAGGTATTTACATCCAAGGAACTAAGTATTCTTTCAAAAGGACCAAAATTTGCAATGGCTCAAACACACTTAAATACTTCAGAAATTATTACGGGCGTGGAGTCTGCTGTTTTTAGCTCTCATGGTGAAGTCGAAAATCCAGACCTACTCAGAGGTGAAATTGTAAAGAGTATTCTTGATTATAGGCCATCTTTGTCACTTTCAACTCAATCAAAGGAAGAAATTAAAATCCTCCGAAATTTAAAAAAAAGACAAAAACACAGTAATTACGAAAGCGGACAAGGGAAACACAGTTGTAATTATGAATTCTGCAGATTATGAATTAAAAGTTAACACCCTTTTAATGGATAAAAATATTTACAAAGAAATAAAATTTGATCCCACGGACAAATACACACAGAAGTTGAGAAATGAACTAGGAATTTTAAAAGATACTAGACTAATTACCCCTCAAATGTACAGAAAATTTTATCCCAAAGGTTGTTCAGCCCCTAAGTTTATGGTCTGCCTAAAATCCATAAGAAAGATATTCCGTTACGTCCAATTGTAGCATGTTATAGTTCTCCAGCTACGGGTATAGGAAGTTTCTTAGCCACCATTTTTAAGCCTCTTTTAAGCACACAGAAATCCTATATTAAAAACTCCATAGGTCTTGTTGAGAAGTTAAAAAATCAAAGTACAACAGAAAATACCGTTTTATCTAGTTTTGATGCAGTTTCTATGTACACTTCATGCGATGTCCATAAATGTGAGCAGGCTTTACAAAGAAAATTAGAGGAAAATTCAGCTTGGCCGGATTACAAAACTTTGGAAATTGATACAATAATGACCCTTGTCCGTCTTTGCAACAAGTACTCCTCGTATTTTAAATTCCGAAACAAATTTTTTCTTCAAATAATGGGCTTATCCATGGGCACTGTTTTGTCTCCTTATTTGGCAAATTTTTACATGGATTTCATAGAACAGTCTGCTTTGAATAGTTTCCACTTAAAACACTCTATCTGGTTTCGTTTTGTTGATGATATCCTTTCTGTTTGGGAACATGGACAAGACTCTCTAAGAGATTTTTTGGCACATTTGAACTCTTTTGATTTGAATCTCCAGTTCACAATGGAACTCGAAGATTCAGGTAAGCTGCCTTTCTTAGATGTTTTGATTATAAAAACTAATCCTAGTCTTGAATTTTCTATATATAGAAAGCCGACTCATAATGATCGATATCTACATTTCTTTTCCCATCACCCTCCTTCTGTGAAAAGAGGGTTAATAATCTCTTTAGTCGACAGAGTTTTAAAAATTTGTTCCTGTAATCATATAAATTCTGAACTATATTATGTCAAGGATATTCTTTTTTGCAATGGTTACCCAATCAAACTCATTGAAAATATAATAGATAGACGATTAAAAAAGATAAAAGAACAAAATAGGGAGCTTGTCCCCCTTGATTCAGTTACACCGGCAATTGAGAAAAAAACTTTCATCGTTTTACCATACATCCCGAAACTTGGCGATAAACTTGGAAAAATTTTAAATAAACATAATCTCTCTGTTTCTTTCAAAACCGAACAAAAAGTTGAACACTTTTTCAACTCAGGAAAGGATAAAAAAGACCCTGTACTGGGTAATGGTGTCTACAGAATCCCGTGCTCTTGTGGAAAATTTTACTTTGGTAGGACCCATCAGTAGTATGTTACCTTATATTTCTAATACTTTATGTTCCATCCTGTTTTATTTGCGGCCTTTACGTTCCTTCCGGTTTTTCTGGTAGGTAATTCTATTCTACAGGGGCATTACACCTTTCAAAGAGACGGGTTTTCTATTGTGACATCGATTTTTTGGAGGTCAAACTCATGGATACATGTTTATTTATTTTTTTTTTTAAACTGGTATTTTTTCAATGAAGTCCATAGCACTTTGCAGAAACCCGTGAATGTAGGACTGAAAGTCCAATTACTAATCAAGTTAGTGTGACCGCCATTTTTGGTCTGGTTAAGTGGGTATAATCTGGTTTGGTTTGTTATTGCGAGAGGATTACTCAATTTACATCTTAGTGTTAACTGGGCAATGACTAAAGGAACATTTGAAGGTGGAGAAAATAAAGTGTGTTTACATAACAAGGTTATTGTAGCATTGAATGCTGACAAAGAGAAGTATTTAAACTTTGAAACAAGTACAGGTGGTAGCACTATTGGAAATGTATGCATGCATTGTCATGACAGTAAGGAATTAAATTTCTTTGGAATACCGAAAAAATTCAACTCTTATGTTGGTGATTATGCGAGATTGAGATCTCCAGAGATGATTGCACTCAAAGAGAATGCCAACATAAAAATAATCATTGATGATAGAGGACAACTCCTTGCTACTGTTGCAGGTAACACATTACCTACTGATACATCCAATCGTCACCTTTCGGGTATTAGCATTCAACGGAAGATCAATAAAAGAAAGGCCTACTCTTCTACTAATATCGTAAACCATATCTTGTCTACGTGCCGAAACTGTTACCTGTGTAAAAATAATGTGATAATAGACAGTGAAATTGCCAGAAAAATAAAAAGGGCATTGTCAGAAAATATCTCGATGGAATATAAAGATGAATCGATGAAAAACAAAGCACCAGCAAACGTTACTGCCATTGATCAAACAGTCATTGAACCAAATAATACCAAAGACGAAAAGCATATTGAGCCTGTTGATGAGACACCAGTAAAAATTGTGTATGACTCAAAATGGAATAATGATTATTCTACTGATTACGAACTAAGAGAAGACAATAGCTATAGTATCAAGAGAGAACATGGTGAACTATTTTATGGAACAGATTCAAAATGTCCAAAGTTAATCATACGTTTAGAATTAAAATGAAACTTTTTATCTTCATGGAAAATAATCACAATCATAGTATAACTTTTCCTATCTTCTATGTAAAAATTTAGAAGTGAACTTTAAATTTTTTATGTCTTGGTGAACTTAAAACTGAAGTGGAAGCTTTTTATTTTCTCTGGTGAAATTAGAATTGAATTGTGTTCTTTGGTAAAATTCAGAAGAGATCTTGAACTTTTCTATCTTCTATAAAAAATTGAGCCTGCTAGTAGTATCTTTATCTGTAAAATTATTTTTCTTACATCTCTGACCTTTTTAATAGATATTCTGAACGTTTGACGTTCTAGCATACCCTAAAAATAATGAACACTTAAAAAAATAATGCATAAGATATTTTTAATGAAATAACGACATGTAGAATATTAATATAAAAATACGTTAAATACATCATTATACATTATTAGTACACTTGCGCTTCACTTTCCGTCAATTCATCTTTATATTCATTGATGATATTGTCTGCTAATGTCCTTTTTATTCTGCCTGCGATTTCACTGTCTATTGTCACATTATTTTTACAAAGATAGCAGTTTTGACATATTGACAAGATATGATTAATGACATTATTGCAGGAGTATGCTTGTCTTCTTCTTGTTCTCTTTAAAATGCTAATGCCGGAAAGATGATGATAGGATGTATCAACAGGTAATGTGTTACCAGCAACAGTAGCAAGGAGTTGTCCCCGATCATCGACAATTATTTTTAAGTTTGCATTCTCTTTGAGCACTAATTTCTCTGGTAATGTTACTCTCGCATATCCACCGTTTACACGATTGAAATTCTTGGTTACTCCAAAGAAATCTAACTTCTCGCTGTCATGACAACGCATGCATAAATTTCCAATAGTGTTACCACTTGCACTCGTTTCATAGTTCAGGTATTTCTCCTTGTCAGCATTCAACACGACGATGATTTTTTCATGTGCACATACTTTCGTCGAATAATTCATCTTCACTTTTTTACAGATATGAATTGTGTGTTTATCCTTCCACTGTGTAAAAAATACTGATTTAATGCACGCAATAAACTAGGTAGTGTCGATAACCTGCCATAGCGTACCAGTGGGAAAGCCGCGTCGTGTCTATGAACAAGCACAGTGTACGATTGGTAGAGCCGCAAGCACATTTCATGTCATTTTAAGATACGTAAAAAAGTTTAAAAAATACCATGTTAAAAAAATTCAAAAATTATTTTTAAAAAATGGGGGGATGGGGTTCTGGTGGTCTTTGGGGGCTCGAGGGGCATTGGGGGGACCGGGGCCGTTGGGATTGGGGTAGGGGACCTCACGACGCTGTTCAAATACAACTTGTGTATTGTAACGACCACACTCAAATCCTCTTCTAAAACCTTTTCTAAGATCATCTTTTAAAATGTCTCTAACTGTTTCGCCGAAATAATTCCCTAAAATGTCTAAAACAGTTTCACCCAAATAATCCCTAAAAATAATCTCAGCGTGTTCCTTTTGTTTTTGGCATCCCTGCGCTGTCACATTTCAAATTTCTAGGAAACCCTTTCCTACGTTAATTTCTTCATCTCATAAATGTTCCTAGCTACACTATTAAGGTTTCGTTAGAATATCAATTTATCTCTCCGACTTAAAGCTCAGTGAAGCCGTATTTAAAAATAGAATTTCTATCTCTTTATACTCCCACATAATTTCAAGATAACAAGTGATTTCATTTCTAATTCCTGACACTAAAGATCATTGAAGCCCTATTTAAAAATAGAATATTAATTTTTCTCTCTGACCTAAAGAACGTTTATCCCTCAGACCTAAGATTAAAGAAGCCATAATGCTTCTTAATTCCCCTTTCGTGAATCAATACATTCCCCTAGCGATTATGTAAATCAATTTCTCAGGTTAGGTTAGCCTAAAGATCAAAGAAACCATAATGTTTGTTTCTTAACTCCCCTTTCGTGAACCAATAATTCCCCCGCATATTATGTAAATCAAGTTCTCAGGTTAGGTTAGCCAAACAACAAAGAAGCCATGTTTGTTTCTTAATTCCCCTTTCGTGAATCAATAATTCCCCCGCCGATTATGTAAATCAATTTCTCAGGTTAGGTTAGCCAAACAACAAAGAAGCCATGTTTGTTTCTTAATTCCCCTTTCGTGAATCAATAATTCCCCTCGATTATGTAAATCACCCCATTGTCATTACACCTGGACAAACAACAACTAATAAATTGACCTTGAAACATCCATAAAAGTGAGAAAACTCCTGTTTTTTCATTCTCACTGACAACGAACCATAAAACATCCATCAAAGTGAGAAAAATCCTGTTTTTCCATTCACACTGACAACGAACCATAAAACAGACATGAATTACTGTTGACATCCGAGAAAAACATCAAATAACTTGACCAACACCCATAATCGACCAAGAAAACATCCATCAAAGTGAGAAAATTCATGTTTTTTCAAGTGAGAAAAATTCTGTTTTTTCATTCTCAGTGAGAAAACCATAAAAAAATGCATAAATTATGTACTGTTCGGAGTATAAGATAGCCTTCTACTATCACTCCTTACATTGAATCTGGTTTCTATGGATTGGTTGCTATGGCCTCATAGCTACGATATCCTACAAGTACTAATCACGATTAAATTATGTACCGTCAGTATCTATTGAGGGGGTTTAGACCCTTCGGCTGTTTGGCCACTATATCATTATAGTCGAGTATAACCGGTTCGGTAGGTTTTGTTCCTTCAGTGTCCCATACAACTATTGGCTCAGAAACCAGTCTGGTTGACCCAGAAACCGGCCTGGCAGGTTTAGTACAGTTCAAATCAGCACCTGCCCCACTACTCATACCTTCTCAAGACCAGAACATATAAAAATGGCTGTGGATTGTCAGTTTATTAATATACCGATATATGTTTCTTAAAGTTTTAATAGATTTAGTTAATTAAAGTTAAAAAAGTTAAAACATTTTAAAATATTTTGTTTATTTAAATCATACAATAAATAACTGAGTC
Source organism: Artemia sinica (assembly GCA_027921565.1). Taxonomy (NCBI): domain Eukaryota; kingdom Metazoa; phylum Arthropoda; class Branchiopoda; order Anostraca; family Artemiidae; genus Artemia; species Artemia sinica. The sequence continues at coordinate 37,459,238 of CM051267.1, forward strand.
AAACTCAAAACGAGCAAAAATTATAATGAGTAGGGCTGACAACCCCCATGCCTTCTCAAGACCAGAACATAATTTGCACTTCACTGAAAACAAAATACATTAAAAATGTTTTCGTTTTGTTTTTAATTGTTTAAAATGTTTTCACTAGATACATGAAGGGGGAAGTCATCCCCCTTGCATTCCAATTACAGCGTGAGTGTCTGGTGCCCTTTTTAAGAGTAAAAAGAGATTGGAGGGCAAGCAGCCCTTCTCTCAAGCCCATTCATTTTCAAAACACATCCAGTAAAAAAGTTTTAGACAACCATTTTGTTCAGCATAGTAGAATGGTCCAGCAACTATGTCTTTAGGGATATTAAGCGTGCCAACCCCCCACAATTATATAATTGACCCTTTATGCTTTAAACTAAATGTTGGTTTAAAATAAATCAAAAGGCGGTGTGAATAGTTGCCAATAAGACACCTCAGCAATATATCGAGAATGACTGGGGATATTTAGTTGACACTTTTGGGGATACTACTATTACTACTTCTGTTCTTACAATTCAAATAAATAAAAAAGTGAAAGTGTATCCAGGCTGTCAAAGAGCATAGATAGAATGTTTTGGGAATGATATTAGGTATTATTTTTCAGGTCAACTTCAGAAGCTATAAAATTAAATTAAAATATACTGTTTGTGACAGGATTAAATATGTAGCCTATACATATATATATATATATATATATATATATATATATATATATATATATATATATATATATATATATATATATATATATATATATATATATATATATATATATATATATATATATATATATATATATATATATATATATAAATATATATATATATATATATATATATATATATATATATATATATATATATATATATATATATATATATATATATATATATATATATATATATATATATATATATATAAATATATATATATATATATATATATATATATATATATATATATATATATATATATATATATATATATATATATATATATATATATATATATATATATATACATATATATATATATATATATATATATATAATATATATATATATATATATATATATATATATATATATATATATATATATATATATATATATATATATATATATATATATATATTATATATATATATATATATATATATATATATATATAATATATATATATATCCCTAGATTTTGAAAACACTCACCCCTAGATTTTGAAAATACTTTTTTTGTTTTTATCGATTTTTTTTGTATCTTATTGAAAAAACAACAAGGATAGCACCATAGATTTTGAACATGTATTTTTGATCCCCCCGCCCCCAATTTTCTTGAACTGACGCCATTGCACTTGGTGGTTTTGCATGTGCGGCTAATTGAAAGAGCAGGGCCAATTATGGTAGCCTACTTGTGTGTCATACGGCAACACTCAAGTGCTTTATTTAATTAGAACCTGTTTCTTTGACGCTCAATCCTAATGAAATATCACAAAATATGATGAAAATATTATACTTTAGAAACAAATTTGGGCTATATATTTGCACATTAGGGTGGTGGACGTGAAGTATAGCAGGTCTGCATGCAAAATGTGTTAGGTACAATGATTCTGCATATTATGAAGTAAGAATTGTTTTCTAACTTTAAACTGTCCAAATACTTCACCCCAACCCACTAAATGTACAAATATATAGCCCAATTTATATATTTCCCTTCTATTCTGTCACTTGTCTTGTCTCACGCTAAGCTGAAAGAAACAAATGAAGAAACCGGTTTGTTCTTGAGTTTTACTACACAGCGTAAACTTGAGTCTTTGCCGTAAATAGCCGTAAAAGAGCCCCAATTATCATAAATTTCGGTACTTGTATGATATACCCCCAGCAGCTCAAGAACTGAAGTTAGGTTAGTCCTAATAAATATACTTAAGCGCGATAAAATATAATACTTTGGAAACAAATTTAGGCCATATATTTACACATAAGGGGGGGGGGGCAAGGTACAGCGGGTCTGCATGAGAATTTTAGCTACAATTATTCAGATATTACGAAGTAATAATTGTTTTCTTACTTCACATTGTCCAAATACTTTACTGCCCCATCTTTAATGTGCATATATATAGCCCAAATTATATATTTACCATCTAATCTCTCACTTCTCTTTGTTTTTTCTCACGCTAAGTTGAATGAAACTAGCGAAAGAAACCGGTTTACAGTGCGTCAACGCATGAACAACTTGAGCTTCAGGGGGTATGTCGTACAAGTACCTAAATTTCACATATTCTTGCAGTTTATGTATGCCAACCCCTTCTGAAATAACATTATCGGTAAAATTCTACTTTAGCTACTTTTGGCTATCTTGGAAACGGGTTAGGTTAGGAAAATAGAACTCTCATGGATGGGTCTACAGGCTAAAGTATGGTCTGGGAAGGTATTTTGAAGTACCTACCTCCACTCCTTTGCCCTCTAGAGGGTCCTGAAATTTGCCTAATGACAGGTCTCTACCTATTTAAATTTTGACAAAACAACATTTTACCTTAATTTTCAGTTATCAGTTTCTTTTTCTCTGGCTTTAGTTCTAAAAATACACTTCTTCTTATTTGAGTAGAATTATAAGCCATATCAATGTTTTTTTCAGAATTTAGGAAATGTATTTGAATATCTTTAAAACCTTATAAAATTGGATTGAGCAAAGTTGCGAAGCTAAAAACAATTTTGTTGTACTTCATTTAAGCAGAAGATTTATTTTCTTAATTCTCCTTATTTCTTATTTTGCAAGGTTTGTCTAATTTAAAAGATGATTTTTACTATTTTTTTTTTATTTTGATAACCGAGTTAATGTTATGACTCATTCGGATATTCATAAATTACAGCAGTAAAGATTTACTTGTATATTACAGCGACCACACCCAAGAAGTAATGCTAGGTTAATCCTAATGAAACATACCAAAATATGATGAAACTATAATAGTTTATTAACAAAATTTTGGAAACTACCACAGAGAATTATAGAAAGCAAGCCGCCCAGAAGGCATAGTTGTCCGTAAGAATCGAGTTGAAAGGAGCTCTGCTATCTGTCTTCACTGCCGCCCGCCACATGTACTCCGCTCCGCTGTTGCACAGGAAACACGCACACTTCACGGAGGTAGTTTAGTTATTCCAATCGATAACTGTTCTCTTAGAAATGCCTAGCTCTCCTTCACACCAGGCCACAGACGTTAATTCGTAAACCCAGCAATAAATGAAACGAACTGCAGTAGGCCTAACAAACGGTGTTTTACTGTTAGCAAACCACGTATTGACACGCAAACTGGCTGTTTTCTTACTTGGTCTAGTTGTACACTTCCAAAAAGGGTCTGTCGAAAGAGTATAAAGTCATGCTGTGTTCATTGACGCATTGTTTTATTTGGGCAACAACCCCTTATCCTGGAAAAATCTAATTGTCTCTTCTTCAGTCTTTGGTAAAGCCCAAATTTTCATTTTAACATCCATGGGCAGACACTATTCTTTACCACTACACATCGCAAACTAATGAATTTCATCCATGGTCAGAGAAACCGGGGTACTGGTTAAGAAAGCGGTAAACACGCGATATATTATATAGGGAAGATGCTTAAGAAACTAGTCAAACGGGTTTCTTTCAATAGAGAATTGGATTGCAAACCGTGGTTTGTCACTGCATTTACAATATTTAAACTTTTGTTTTTCGGGGTTTAGGGGGGAAAGGTTCCTAGGTTAAATTACGTTACGTTTTTAATATATGCTATGCTTTATCCCCACCCCCCTGATGTGCAAATTATATAGCTAAAATTTGTTTCTAAACTATTATATTTTCATCTTATTTTGTTTTATTTCATTAGCATTAACCAAACTTCACTTATCGCGTGTTTGCCGCTTTATTAACAAGTACCGATACCGGTTCTTCTCAGATCAAGAACAATGTGGTTGCTATAATACACAAGTACCTTTTTTGGTAACCAAGTCAATGTTACGAATCATTCGGATATTCATAAATTACAGCAGTAAAGATCATACTCTTTTACCATTTCCTGTACTAAAAAAAATTTTTATCGTCAGTTAAAATTTACTAAAAATAATCAACCAAACATAACAATCTTTTTTTTTCAGTATCTCAAATCTCAGACCATCTGTCAGCTATGTTAGGATCCGGTTTTCAGTGGGTGAAAGGGGCGGGTAGTTATCGGAATTCCGCCTGGCGGGCGGTGCGTCGCGCCGGAGACAGCAAGATATGTACACGCCCTGACTCTGCCCACAAGGTTGGATTAGTAACTAATTTTTTATATATTTTTTTATATTTACAACAATTAAAGGATGAAAAAGGAGGAGGATTTTTATGAAGTATCACATGAACATCAAGATGATAATCAGGAAAGCGTAAGTGATTTTTTTGTTGCTTTTTCTCCTATTTAGAGTGATATTTAGGGGGCTTGACCCTTTTCGTGGTGGACCTTCCCCCTTTGTTTTATTGTAACCTTTATTTGGTGATGTCATAAACACGATTAGCTTATCTAGGAGATGTAAAGAATATCAAAGATCAAAATTTATTGGCACTTTGAGAACAAAACAAGTCTTTAACAATAGCCTAGGCTAGCCTATTTCTTCCCCGTATTCAAAGTAGCCTAGGTTATATGTTAATTTTTAGAAGCAACCTTGGCGAGTTACTTCAGACATGGGTAATTTTGCGCCAAGATTCACAATCTGTATTTAGCATTATAAAAAAGTTACAACATTTCATTCCCTATTCAACACCACTTCCAAATATAATGATGATTGTACCCCAGCCCCTCTCTCCGGTCCAGTAGGGTAAACTTAGCCCTAGGCTATATAAGAAATTGCTGTTCTGTTGGTTTACATTTTCTTTGTACTTGTCTTTATCGACAGTTTATTCACGATACAAAATAGCCTAGGCTAATGCCAATAATCCTAATAATAAAATAAAAGTTTTGTAGCTTAGCCAAGGACTAAATCTACTCCCGCTATGGGAGGGGTGGGTGCAATTGTCATGGTAGTGGCCATTATAGGCTATTTGAAAACAGTAATGGAGAGTGAATAGGCTAGGCTAGCTCTAGCCTACATATTCATTAGAAAAGCTAGTAGGCCGTGAAGAATAATTTTTTACGGTACCACGGTAAATGTAAGCTGTGCTTGACTACACATTACAACTTCAATTGTCATTGCAGATTCTGACTGTAATTACTGGCTTTTCTTAGAGTTTCATGTGCATGTTTTTTCGGTACTAATCCCATTATTGGTAAATTTTTTGCACATTAGGGGGGTGGGGTAAAGTTTAAACTTACCTCCTATTTACATCAGAAATGGAATTTGCCCCCCCCCCTAATGTGCAAATATATACCCTGAATTTGTATATATAGGGGTGGGGGTAAAATTCATTTCCCACAAAACTGATTATTATATTTGGAAAGAGCATAAAAAAAAGGCATCGAGTGGTATATTCACTTTATTCGTAGGCTAAGTCAATAATATGATTTGGTAAAAATTTACCCCATTATCCAGGCCTCTCTAAAAAGTCAAGTATTGTTAATGCTAATGAAATAAAATAAAATAGGATGAATATATCATAGTTTAGAAACAAATTTGGGCTATATATTTGCACATTAGGGGGGTGGGGGGTAAAGCATTGCATATATCAAATACGTAACCTAACCTAGGTACATCCCCCCTAAACCCCCAAAAAACAGTTTAATATCGTATACGCAATGAGAACTTTGCTATCATTGCCTGCTCTATAACAGTTAAGACGTCAAAAACGGGTTTTATTATTGCCTAGTCTATAGTGATTAACCCAAGAGGCCCGGATAATGGGATAGTACCGTTTTTTTTTTCTAACCGAATTTATTCCTCACTCAATACTCTCTCAAATATAAAAATGACTACCATCATTAATGCGTCCCATCCCTGTAGCTTAGCCAAGGACTATACAGTCTATACAGGAATTTGGGCAAGAGGCTCAATTATATTTTGGAATAAGCCAGGGGCGAATCTTCAGCGTTTTTCGGGGGGGGGGAGAGGGGTCCATGTCCGGATAGTCAAGGGGAATAGGCTATATAATAGTTTTCCCTCAAATTATTGGGGGGGGGGCAAAGGCCCCTTTCCATCCCCCTCCAAACGAAGCCCCTGGAATGAGCATTGAATGGGACCCATATAGTATGTTACATTTCTCCTGTCTGATTTCTAGGTTGCATGACAAATTAACCAAAAATACGGTACTTGTGTAAAATCTGGTAAGTGCGCGAAAATTGTATTGCAAAGATCTGAATGAAAACATGTCTACGCTGCCTCGTGAGGCATAACAAAGGGTTTCTCACTCCGGGAACTATATTTAAATTTTAGGTTTTTGGGATTTAGGGGGACTAAAAGGTACCTAGGTTGTGTTAGAGAAGGGTACGTATTTAATGTATGCTATGCTTTACCCCCCCCCCCCTCTACCCCTAATGTGCAAGTATATAGCCCAAGTTTGTTTCTGAACTATTATATTTTCATACTATTTTGTTTTATTTCATCAGCATTAACGAAACTTCACTTATCGCGCACTTGCCAGATTCTACACAAGTGACTAAATTATAAATTAAGCATACCAGATGGTACATTCTAAGTGAGGTGTAAGGGTGCCACGTCTGATGGAAATTGTACGAAGACTCTTGGAGCTATGAAATACAGGTACTGGTGTGTTATATGGTCACTTTTATATATTTTACAAGGAAACCAGTCACGAAAAACCCATCAGACGGGTTAATTGCAAGAGACCGCTATAGAGAAATGCAATGCAAAGCGTGGTTTTCATTGCGTTTACGACATTTAAACTATTGTTTTTGGTGTTTAGGGGGGGGGGAGGTACCTAGTTTAGATTAGGTTACTTATTTAATGTATGCTATGCTTTACCCCCCCCCCTAATATGCAAATATATAGCCCAGATTTGTTTCTAAACTATTATATATTCATCCTATTTTAGGTACTTGGGCATTATATGGGCCTTTCTAAAAAGTCAAGTTTGGTTAATGCTAATAAAATAAAATAGGATGAATATATAATAGTTTATGGTACTTGGGCATTATACGGGCCTTTCTAAAAAGTCCTACACAGACCTGTCGTACAGTAGGTAAAGCATAGCATATATTAAATACGTAACCTAACCTAGGTACCTTCCCCCCAAACCCCAAAAAGCAACAGTTTAGATATCGCATACGCAATGAAAGCCACGCTATCATTTATTACTCTATATCTTTTAACCTGCAGAAAACGGATTTTTCGTGACTGATTTCCTTGTAAAGGCCCAGGTACCCTATTTTATTTCATTAGCATTAACCAAACTAGACTTTTTAGAAGTGACCATATAATGGACCAGTACCAAAATTCAGGTGGCGTTCTGACATGTACATCAGGTGTTGAAAAGTGGGTGCTCCATCGTTGTACCGTTGTACCTGTACCATCGTTGTACCGTTGTAAACTAGTCTTGGGGCTTTTCGCTACCTTGGAAAGCTTTTGAGTTAAATGAATGCAAAGTAGCCCAATACAGTACAGTTTTTAAGTACCAAACTCTGCCCTCTCCCCTTCGTTGTCCAAAACAACGAATTTGCTTGAACTTGAAAAAGTGTTATGCTAGTAGGGGTAAAGACTTTCATTTATTGCCTGTAGTCTGAATGTGAATATGCGTCTAGAAAGGAGTTTCGAACTTCATACCTCCACTGCTTTCCCTATCTGTAAGGTTTTTAAATTCTCCATGAAAATGACTTCGAATTTTGAAAAAAAAAAGCGAACAGCAAATTATGGATTAGAATTCAATACAAATGCTGGAAATACTGGGAAGTACCTTGTCAAGACCCACAGTTCTAAACAAGGAGATTCAAACAAGCTGAATTACAGAAAAAAAATATAGCCCATAAAAGTCAAGAAAGCACTAATAAAACGAAATGCTCATAACTAATTTGATTGGCCGAAAACTATTTAATTACCCAAAGACCAGGTTTTTTTTAAATACTTTTTTATGTTAAGCACGGTATTGTAAATTGTCTCTGGGCTAATCTTGAAAAGAAAATAAAAGAAACAAAAAAGTAATCCTTTGTCTGCCACATTAAGGCCATTTCATACTTACGGCAGTTTTCAAAAGCAGTGCCGAAGTGGCGGTTCACCATATGGCGGTGGCAAAATTTTTTAGAGGCCCAATAGCCAAAAGTTTTTTTGGTACGTGTGCATGATAACTAAACCACCGCTATAGACTGTACAAGGAAACCAGACACGAAACCCGTCAAACGGCTATTTGCAAGAGATAAATGGATTGCAAAGCGTGGTTTGTCATTGAGTTTACAATGTTTAAACGATTGTTTTTTGGGGTTTAGGGGGAAGGTACCTAGGTTAGTTTAAGTATTTAATATATGCTATGCTTTACCCCCCACAAAGAAACAAGGGTTTCTTACTCTGGAAACTATATTTAAACTTACCGTCACCACGAACCACTAACCGTCATAACATCTAAAATCTTATTACTTTAGTTTTTGGGGTTTAGGGGGGGGGAAGGTACCTAGGTTATGTTACGTATTTAATATATGACATGCTTTGCTCCCACCCCCCTAATGTGCAAATATATAGCCAAAATTTGTTTCCAAACTATTATATATTAATCCTATTTTATTTCATTAGCAGTATCCAAACTTGACTTCTTTCGCGTATAGCGCTGGTTTAGTTATAATGGACAAGTGCCGTTTTTTTAGTTGGGGGGGGGGGGCAGTTCTAAATAATCAGATATAATTTGAGGTTTGCAATCGTAATACTTCGCACTCAGACGTAAAAGGCCGCTATTTTTACAAAAATTTATTGCGCGCACAAAGGATTTTCGCATGTAATCAAAGTTAATGTTTTTTTTTGAATTCTTGGTTCATTTAAAATGTTGCGTTTGAAACCAAAAATTAGGTGTACAAAATTTACATCCCCCCTAAACCCCCAAAAAACAGTTTAATATCGTATACGCAATGAGAACTTTGCTATCATTGCCTGCTCTATAACAGTTAAGACGTCAAAAACGGGTTTTATTATTGCCTAGTCTATAGTGATTAACCCAAGAGGCCCGGATAATGGGATAGTACCGTTTTTTTTTTCTAACCGAATTTATTCCTCACTCAATACTCTCTCAAATATAAAAATGACTACCATCATTAATGCGTCCCATCCCTGTAGCTTAGGCAAGGACTATACAGTCTATACAGGAATTTGGGCAAGAGGCTCAATTATATTTTGGAATAAGCCAGGGGCGAATCTTCAGCGTTTTTCGGGGGGGGGGGGGAGAGGGGTCCATGTCCGGATAGTCAAGGGGAATAGGCTATATAATAGTTTTCCCTCAAATTATTGGGGGGGGGGCAAAGGCCCCTTTCCATCCCCCTCCAAACGAAGCCCCTGGAATGAGCATTGAATGGGACCCATATAGTATGTTACATTTCTCCTGTCTGATTTCTAGGTTGCATGACAAATTAACCAAAAATACGGTACTTGTGTAAAATCTGGTAAGTGCGCGAAAATTGTATTGCAAAGATCTGAATGAAAACATGTCTACGCTGCCTCGTGAGGCATAACAAAGGGTTTCTCACTCCGGGAACTATATTTAAATTTTAGGTTTTTGGGATTTAGGGGGACTAAAAGGTACCTAGGTTGTGTTAGAGAAGGGTACGTATTTAATGTATGCTATGCTTTACCCCCCCCCCCCCCCCCTCTACCCCTAATGTGCAAGTATATAGCCCAAGTTTGTTTCTGAACTATTATATTTTCATACTATTTTGTTTTATTTCATCAGCATTAACGAAACTTCACTTATCGCGCACTTGCCAGATTCTACACAAGTGACTAAATTATAAATTAAGCATACCAGATGGTACATTCTAAGTGAGGTGTAAGGGTGCCACGTCTGATGGAAATTGTACGAAGACTCTTGGAGCTATGAAATACAGGTACTGGTGTGTTATATGGTCACTTTTATATATTTTACAAGGAAACCAGTCACGAAAAACCCATCAGACGGGTTAATTGCAAGAGACCGCTATAGAGAAATGCAATGCAAAGCGTGGTTTTCATTGCGTTTACGACATTTAAACTATTGTTTTTTGGTGTTTAGGGGGGGGGGAGGTACCTAGTTTAGATTAGGTTACTTATTTAATGTATGCTATGCTTTACCCCCCCCCCCCCTAATATGCAAATATATAGCCCAGATTTGTTTCTAAACTATTATATATTCATCCTATTTTAGGTACTTGGGCATTATATGGGCCTTTCTAAAAAGTCAAGTTTGGTTAATGCTAATAAAATAAAATAGGATGAATATATAATAGTTTATGGTACTTGGGCATTATACGGGCCTTTCTAAAAAGTCCTACACAGACCTGTCGTACAGTAGGTAAAGCATAGCATATATTAAATACGTAACCTAACCTAGGTACCTTCCCCCCAAACCCCAAAAAGCAACAGTTTAGATATCGCATACGCAATGAAAGCCACGCTATCATTTATTACTCTATATCTTTTAACCTGCAGAAAACGGATTTTTCGTGACTGATTTCCTTGTAAAGGCCCAGGTACCCTATTTTATTTCATTAGCATTAACCAAACTAGACTTTTTAGAAGTGACCATATAATGGACCAGTACCAAAATTCAGGTGGCGTTCTGACATGTACATCAGGTGTTGAAAAGTGGGTGCTCCATCGTTGTACCGTTGTACCTGTACCATCGTTGTACCGTTGTAAACTAGTCTTGGGGCTTTTCGCTACCTTGGAAAGCTTTTGAGTTAAATGAATGCAAAGTAGCCCAATACAGTACAGTTTTTAAGTACCAAACTCTGCCCTCTCCCCTTCGTTGTCCAAAACAACGAATTTGCTTGAACTTGAAAAAGTGTTATGCTAGTAGGGGTAAAGACTTTCATTTATTGCCTGTAGTCTGAATGTGAATATGCGTCTAGAAAGGAGTTTCGAACTTCATACCTCCACTGCTTTCCCTATCTGTAAGGTTTTTAAATTCTCCATGAAAATGACTTCGAATTTTGAAAAAAAAAAGCGAACAGCAAATTATGGATTAGAATTCAATACAAATGCTGGAAATACTGGGAAGTACCTTGTCAAGACCCACAGTTCTAAACAAGGAGATTCAAACAAGCTGAATTACAGAAAAAAAATATAGCCCATAAAAGTCAAGAAAGCACTAATAAAACGAAATGCTCATAACTAATTTGATTGGCCGAAAACTATTTAATTACCCAAAGACCAGGTTTTTTTTAAATACTTTTTTATGTTAAGCACGGTATTGTAAATTGTCTCTGGGCTAATCTTGAAAAGAAAATAAAAGAAACAAAAAAGTAATCCTTTGTCTGCCACATTAAGGCCATTTCATACTTACGGCAGTTTTCAAAAGCAGTGCCGAAGTGGCGGTTCACCATATGGCGATGGCAAAATTTTTTAGAGGCCCAATAGCCAAAAGTTTTTTTGGTACGTGTGCATGATAACTAAACCACCGCTATAGACTGTACAAGGAAACCAGACACGAAACCCGTCAAACGGCTATTTGCAAGAGATAAATGGATTGCAAAGCGTGGTTAGGTGTACAAAATTTGCATGATTCACCTGTGAATTTTTATCTTAGTGAGAATCAAGCGTAAAACACTATTTTCAGGAACTTGGGATAAGCACACAACGGTGTGATCCCATTGAGATCACACCATATTCTGCAAAATTCCGTGGTCACATTTCACCGTAAACGTTAATTCGCCCTATTTTAGGATGGTATAAATAGTGAAATCCGCATTAATGGCTTCGTTGTCCTATATATTTGTCTTTATCAGCGAAACTTGTAAGGATAGATAGGCCTATAAGATTATAAATTGGCATAAATGGATATATATGAACTAAACTTATAAGACTGGTCAGCCAAACTTATAAGTTGGGCCAAATAGCTTTTGTGTCACAAAATTACCCAACAATTAAAAAGCAAAAACAAAACCCCCAAATTCGTGAGCTGTGGGATAGAAAATTTTAACAAGAGAATTTGAAATTGCTTCTTCTAAAAATGTACACTGCAATGCTTATAATTTCTTGTTTGAATCGTAAACGCCCACTAAGGTATTTTCAAGCTCCTACCCCAGGCCACTTCCCTCTCTCAGAATACTGCCTTTTCATGGACTGAGAATAACCTCAGTGACTGATGTCTTGAGAACGAGAGGACGCTGACTTCCCGCCACCCTGTGCTTATCACGAAACGCAACGTGTGTCGTACAGTCCCGCCATCCTTGGAACAGTCCCCGAAACGCCTGGCACAGTTTCGCCACGCTTGGCACTTGCCACCTGGTTTCCAAGAGAATGACCCTCGCTTGAGAAGCTCCGAGATCGACATATCAGTCTTAAAACGAAAATATCCTTTATAAGTGGGAGATAGCAGATTAAGTGTGTTTTTATGTAATCTTTCAATATTTTACCATGTGGGAACCAACAGAACAGTTTTATTTGAATATACAGCTTTATTACATGAAATAAAACATACTTTTATTTGAATTAAAAAAATAACTGCTTTTATTTGATAATAAAAGTGTCCAGAAATTTGCGGAAATTTTTGGGGAAATGTTTTGTACTTTCGCTCATAGCAGAATCATCGTGAGACGCATCGTGACGTTGACGTTGCATCGTGACACTGGCTTTGTGGCTATGAGTGCGGATTTGGATTTACGTGTCAAAAGAAACCCAACACCCTGTCGGTATCTTCCATCTCATCTGCCGGAATATGATGCTGTGATATCGCTGCATCCCTGTTCTCCTGAGCCAGGTAGGTGGGTTTCTGAAGGTTTCTAAGGTTCCATCTGTATCTTTCGATTTCTTTGACCATTAGTTCTAATATCCAGGTTTTGCCAAAGTCCTTACGTTTAAAGCGCCAGGATAAAATGGGGTCTTCTGAGCTAGGATAGAGTTTTTGTCTTCTGCAGTATAGTCGTCCTCTATGGGAGTCGTTAGAAATTGCCGAAATGGCGTATATTCTTCTGAAATCGTCAGATCGTCGGCCCCCCTGTACGTTGTAACAATACAATTCCCTATTTCATTTTGACTATCGTTGGTCCCCCCCTGGATGCGGTATCACGATTATCTCTCTCATTATTTAGATGATATTTTAGGCAGTATGTTGTTAGGGACGACAATTCAATAAGAATTTGGGGAGGGGAGATTTATTTAAAAAAAAAACATTAAACTAGCAAAGAAACGGTTTGTCTAAGACTACTGATAAGGCACTATTCAATAAAGGGCCGAGAGTCATCCTAAATTTCAAAAAATACTAGAAAATATTTTCCAAAAATATGGCCTTTGGGGTATGGAGCAAAAAAAAAAATCCCGCAAAAGTGCTATTTTTTACTTAGCCGTTATCTTGGAAAGTTGCCATGGGACGACATTGACGTGGTCCTGGAATCAAGAGCTAATGTCCAAATAAAAGTCAGAAATTTTGGGGCTAATGCAACAGCTAAATTATATACCCAAGCCAGGATAATTCTTCAAAAAAAAAAAAAAAAAAAAAAAAAAAAAAAAAAAAAAAAAAAAAAAAAAAAAAAAAAAAAAAAAAAAAAAATGATGACACACTAGCTGTGAGAACTCTCCTTCAGCAATCCCTCATAGAAGTCAAAATGGACTAATCCTGACAGTCATAAGGTAGATAGATATTTAATCGCACACAATCAACGAATAATAACAAGCAATAAACAGTAAGAGCACGTGCAACATCCTATACCTCCCACCCCCACAAGGATCTACGGAGAAAGTAAAACAAAGCAAGAACACACTAAAAAGAAAAATATAGGTAGCCACTTTTCACTTGATACCCGCCGAAATCAAGTCGGAACCAAGTGCCACAATAAACAAGAAAACACACAATCCGCGTTAATTTCATAACCTCGCTGACCTGGAGGGACGCCTCTCTTTGAATGCCTCACGATAGGTAGATTTCGATTTTCACGGATATATTCTACCTCCTATATTATTGTATATGTTGGTAAATCCCAGCCAATCCCTGGTCTCTAACTCCGAAATTTTGTATGCTATACAACGGGCACGTAAAGCCTGAAGCCAAGCGAGTATTTTTCATTTTACAGCCAGTAGGCTTGATTAAAATGGTGTCCGGTTTGTGCAAGTCTAACCTGGTTTGTCTTGCGATTGTGGGACGGAGTTGAAATTTTCTGAAAGTTTTTTGAAAGGTGCAGGAGTAGGGAGATTTAGGATTTTGTATTGGGAGAAGGGGGAAATATTTTTCTATAATTCTACCTTTTGTTTCTTTTCATGTCTGTGGTCCGATTGACTGCTGCTAGTTCACTCACAGACAGGGTTGCCACCGCTAGTGATTTATCGCAATTTCTAGTGATTTTTTATATTGCCTAAACAAGAAAATCACTAAATCAGCACATAAATCACTAGATTATTGAAGAAAATCACTAAATCAGTCAAAACATCACTAAAATCTAGTGATTTTTTTTTCACCGGGCAATTCTGCTCACAGATCACAGAAATAACTTGGGAATGAAGTAAGATGAATTAAAGCTATGACTGCGAGATTTCTCTTTTTTCTTTGTGTGATTTCAGTGATTTACTTTAAAAGTTAAAATTTTTACTACGTTAAATTGGTTAGTTGTTGTTTTAAGTAAATGGACGTTTAAATCGCAATTTCTAGTGATTTTTTATATTGCCTAAACAAGAAAATCACTAAATCAGCACATAAATCACTAGATTATTGAAGAAAATCACTAAATCAGCCAAAACATCACTAAAATCAGTAGTAAGCGCCCAATTCGTTAAAAACTCACATTCAAACTTACGCCTGAAGGCATAGATATGTGTGTAAGTTTCGAACGAATTGGGGTTACCAGGGTCATTTGCCTATTACAATGAACTCTACATGGGTTGATAGACATGTTTTCTATTATGACATCCATTTTTGGAAGACAACCAGAGAGAGAGAGCGACGGTCACACTAACTACTTGATTAGTAGTTGGATTCGGATATAAGGAGTAATTTTCATTGTATTTCATATTAGTAAGAGAATTGAATTCAGAGAGAGAGAATAGTTTATTTGAGAGGATATTAGTGGAGAAAAAATGAGTGGTGCATTTACACTATTGGAGATTAATGATGGAACCGACAGCAGCAGCAGAAACGATATACGAGTACCTAATGTAGCTGTGGAAATAACCGCTGGGTGTAGACTATGTCTTGAATGGGACATTATGTATGCAAGATACGTGATATCATTAAGCAAATTTAAGCAGGAGGAGCAACTATGTTTTGCTGGAAAAGTGAATATTCTCCATATAAATAAACTTCGGTCAGCATTAGATGTCCTATCGAAATATATTGATGAGAACAAAATGCATCAGTGAATATTATTATTGTAATTATGTTCAATAAAAATGTTTCTAAATCAATGGTTTTTTTTTTTCTATAGTAGACAGGCGTATATTTTCTAGAGTAGAAAAGAGAAATTCTGATTAGTCTGAAGTTGGTTGTGAGAGAGTTAGGACTCTAAAAATGGATAGATTCGAGAAAGAGCGAATCATGAGGAATCTAGTTCTTATGGAAAAACGTTTGATTCTAGATGATGATTTTCTAGAGTTGTCTATTCAAAGGAAGATATTTTCTCGAGGAATGCTTCTCGATATAATGAAAACTGATTCTCCATCATTAGACTATTGTATGAAGCTTCTACATCGTGGTCCAAATGCATTTACACAATTTATTGATATATTGATCACGACACGACAAAATGATATTGTGGATATGCTTTTAAACATTAGTTTAGAAATTTAGGACTTTTTTTTTCATAAGAAAGATGGTGCTCAAGGATGATTTACTCCTCTCTCTCTCTCTCTCTCTCAGACATTTTTTTTTGTTGCTAGCTCAGTTTCATTGTGGTAGTGAGAGCGTTAACACATGACAAAATGTTCCATACATGTCCGTTATGTATGTACACACAGGGCAGCTGGTCATCATGTGAGAATTGCACAATGATTGAGGAGTATGATGAAAAGTGTAGATTATGCAACCCGTGTAAATTGCATAGAGGATATGCTATACAAATTAAAGGATGTAATTCCTGTCTTGAAGGGGTGTGTGACTCTCATCCTAGAGGTCACCTATGCTCCAATTGTCATTATGATAAATGCAAGCAGTGGGAGAGTACATATCCCGGTATGATTGGAAAGAATCCTAACCGTGATTTTAGTTTATTGCTACGAGATTGGTATCGTCGTGGTTTTAGATTGTTCTGGGAGGAGGAACCGGGTCAACGATTCAACTGTTGGAACAACAAAAGAATATGGTTTCTACGTCATCGTTGTGAAGACACTGGGTGTTATGATTATAAGCCCACTGATTTTTATTTGGCTGTGACGGAATGTGATTCGACACTTGAGGACACTGTTTGTGAAATTGCTTCAAATAGGCAAATTGAAACATGTGAATTCTATAGAATGAATGAGAATAGTATCATTGACTATACAAAGAGATATGACAAGAGTGAAGTCACACTCTACTGTAGAAAATGTGACCCTGACATTGCACTACATCAGGATCAGTACACTGTGAATTCAGATAATCTACCTGCACTAGTTGTTGTCGACAAATACCTAGTAGTGGATGAAATCTAAAGAGTAGAAAAGTCGTTTTTATCATGTATATAATTTTTTTTTATTAATAAACAATTTCACATACATCTTTAGAACATTTTATTCTTAGGGCACTAAAATCAATATTAAATACACTTGTAAGTATATTCTCCACTAGAAAGTCGTTCAATTGAGGTAAGTCAACGTAGATGTCGAGAAACTGCTTGTAGGTGTAGCCACGACATCTGAACATGAAAAAGAGTAGTGCATGAAAGCCACATGTCTTAGTCGTTAAATCCTGTACTCTTCGTTGATTTTGAATAATGGTTTTCCCACTGCTTTCAATAAAGTTGCTGATGTATGGTGCGTAGAATTTATACGATAGGCCAAGAGGGTCAAAAAATTCAATATTCTTCGCTGTTTGAAATATGCTTAGCCAATGACCGGTCTTCAAAGTCGACGGACTGCTATTAACAATGATCAGGGTATTGTTAACACTTGGAATTTTTTCAATGAAGTCCGATGGTATGCAATAGGACTTGTACCGGGACATGTATGGATCCATACTAAATACGTTGATTATTTGGTTTGTGTTCATGGTGCTAGGTCTAGTAGAACACTGCTGTCGGGCGTGATTTCCCAATAGGTTTCAAATTGACTCAGTGATATTAGCGTGATACTCTCAGTCAGAGCATTGGCAAATGTACACTCTAAACGTACATTCCCTGTTCGTACTATGCTCATATCCTGTGTGCCTGACAAATCCAAAACAATAACCCCATGATTTTTTGAAAACATTGAATCGGTTATTCCATTTTCAAATAGTTGAGAGTCATGATCTAGGGATTGCATTGTCAACTCGTACAGAGTTCTATAGGATTTTTTGTCAAATGATAGAGTGTACAGTGGAATACCATTCACTTTGCACACGAGGCTAGATAGACCGAAAAAATTAAAATCGTGGGGGGATTCAGTCCAGGATCCAACGGCACTCCCACTCTTCACAAAGGCCAAAGGCAATTTTGATGGGATTTCTCCATTGATAAATGATGAATCGCTATAGCTACGAGAGCCGGTGGCAATGTGACGTTGATTGGTGATAGTATGGGGGACAAGAAGTTTAATGTTGTTGGCATTGGCTCTTAGCTTTTCCACTGCCAATGCAACAGAGCTCATAACCTGTTGTTTTCGGACGTGGAGAATTGCCGATGTGATAATGACATTTGCATCGGGTGCTGCAGGAAGTGTTTTTCTCAAAATGAAATTCGATGGGGCCATCTGTAACTTTATGTCAATCTTGACACTGGGGGGCACTACATACAATTTATGATGATGACGCCAAAGGCGTACAAGGAGATGAGAGGACAATCTTTGGGCTATGAATATCGAACAGGTGTTGATACTGACGGTGAGTTGACTACAGCAGTGACCCAGGAGTATCATCTAGTTGGAAAATTAAATCATGAGATATTCAATATATCCCAATGGCTACATACAATTTATGATGATGACGCCAAAGTAGCTTGCATAGTTGGATAAATTATTGCTAGTGCTCACCAATGTTCCATTAATAAATACATTAATTTGTTTGAATAGGTTGTGTAGAATACAGTTTTCATAGGAGAGACCATCGCCGGCATTTGGAGTTGTATTATCTGACTTTTTCTTCACCACAACATTTAAATCAATAAATGTTGACGACAAATCAATGAAATAGTCTTCATTGGAAAATATTTGAAAGTGTATATTTTCCGAGAGGGGTTGTTGAGGGTGAAATTGTTCATAGTAGCCATACTTGACACTGACATCAACATTTTCAGCATTGAATAGATTCAATGAGGAACTGATTGATGGATATGATTCCTTGTGGGGGAGATAAGTCATCTTAAGAGAAGAAATCCTTCTTTGATCTAACAATCTTTTTCTTTTTCTTCTTCTTCTGTTGCTTATTGGACTTCGTTGTTTTATTCCTCAAAGTCCTTGTTGATGTCCTTTGCTTCCTGCCTGGGTGGAGACTGATGAGTGAATGACGTGAACGCATCCTTTTCAATCCCTCCCCATTTTGTCTAGATTTTAATTGTTCACCAACGGCTCTTGCTGAAGATCTAATATTTTCCTTAACACTCTCCTTGAAATTCTTGCCCGACCCCCAGTCCTGTAGTGTGGAGGCAGCAAAATTTGATGCAGCAGGTACAAGATATTTTCTGGCAAGGGGTAGTGCAGAACGAAATAGCCTAGCAAACCAGCTACCAAGACCATTGCCAGACATTGTAGTACGCCCCTTGTAGTAGTCCAATCCATTGCCTATTTGACGTGGACTCAAAGCACCAACATAACAGTCAATATCGGGACAGACAAATGGAATTCTTCTATTGTTCATTTTTTAGGTTATTGTACCGTCGTTGTCGTTGACAATGGGTCGAAAATGACATGTAATCACTGCTAAGCCTTTTGAAATTGCTATTGGATCACCTAATTCAGTTCTTAGTGTTAACTGACAGAGTTCCAAATAGGAAGTGTTTACGGGAATATACTGAAGATGCTTTATATTGTAGTGATGAACATGTTCTTGATTGGTTTTTCGTTCAAGAACTCGTAGGAGGGGAATATTTGAATTACCAACCCGAGGTGTTTCCACAAATGAAGCGTAGAGAAATATACAAGTGTCCGTAGAGAAGCTGGGTGCATAGTCTGCATAGATAACATGGTCACTACCACTGAAATTTTCTGTCTTAATAATACGGTTTTTAAAACCAAGAACCTCACGTAAATTCTCATTGAGGAAAATTCTTTCATTCTCAAATGGATTGGTAATATAAATTCTCCTTTGTTCCGTCGAGTAATTGAAAGTGAAACCACCTTTTTTTCGACTTGCAATTTTTTTGTTGATAACTCGACACAGTTCATGCATGTTATTGTATTCCCTGTAGGGGATGTTAGCAATAGGGTACTGATTAGAGTCAAAAGTTGCCATTGCACCTTCATCACCGAATTCAAACGGTCGTATTTTTATTTCATATTTACGATCCTTTCTCAGGATGTCATAGGTATTTTTGAGAATACAGTCGACAAGAGCCACTTCATATGCACCGTCAAATTTGATGGCGGGGGAGAGTTTTGTCCAAAAATCACTTGTCGTATTCAAGTCATTGTAGAGAGGATCGGAAACGTTGGACATGAATGTTACATAGAAATCATTGGGCATTGTCAATATCTTCAACACCGATCCAAGAATCAAAATCAGAGTTGTATCCTAGCCACCGAACAAGTAACTGTTTCTTACCCCTGCGACTACGTCTCTTTAATACCTTTTCAATTTGATAGATTTCACTAGCATTTTTAACTTTTTGTAATTCATAGTCATAAAAGCCGCCGAGAATCTCCTCATCTTTGGTATCACGCAGGCGATAAGTTATGGGTTTAGTGTCTACGATTTTTGCCACCTTAAAAAGTTCTGTGGACCACAAGTAATTCCCCTTTTCAAAAACATTAGTTGTTCTATTAATTCGAACAGTATCACCAACATTGAATTTATTTTTCGTCTTCTTGACAGCCGACGATTCATTGGAATACTGTTTAAGAAAGGTGTCAATTGTATCATGATCAGAATGATGAACTTCCGTTGGCGTAGAGTTGGACAATGATCGATGAGGTCGTTGATTATAAATCAACATGATTTTATCAAGATCACGAATAAAAGCCGATGTATTTTTCAATGTACAATATCTTGAAATTAAAAGTCGAATAGTTCTTATCAATCGTTCGGCCAATGCAGCCTTTATAGGACTGTGACTATGATAGAGCAGTGTACTATATTTCTCTAGTACTTTTGCAACATGGGGATTAACAAATTCACTACCGCGATCCGTTTGAATTTTTTTATATGAATCCTGTTGGAGAATACTTTCAATGGCCTGAGCAACTTCAACACCTCTCTTTGATCGCAATGGAATTGCATATGCATAGCGACTATAAACACTGATTGCAAGTAGAATGTACTTGTACGGTGTATTGTGACGTCGTTGAAGCTCATCTAGAGTCAGGAGATCTGCTTGCATTATATGCAATGGGTAAAAGGCTTTAGTTTTTCGATATTGATTGGCACGAAGTCTATGATTTCTATGCAGAGTGTAACTTGATTCATTTTGTAGATAGTCTTGTACATTTTTAGTGCGAACACCAGTGACTTTGGAAAGAGTTGTGGGGGAACTTAAACTCCCCACCTCACCAATATTTTCATAAACACCTTTCAGAACTTCAACCATTTTGAACGTAAACACGTTGTGTAATGTCCGCTACCCTTTTGTATACTGGCTGTTGGTGGTGGTGGTGGTGGTGATGGTGGTGATGATGACTTGATACGTCTTCGCTTTTGTCTAGCTATCAGCGGTGTGCTAGTATTTTCCAAAATTGATTTAAAATCTTCTTCTTCAAGTTCATTTTTTAATGGTGTCAATGTTGTTGATGATGATGACGATGATGCATGTTCATTTATTTTTTTAGAATTTGTCTATTGCCAATAAGACTTTTGGGGAAGTTTAATGTATTTAGAAAGTTGTATAGATGAGTGTCAAATGATAATAGTCCTTTACGATTTGTAACCATATCATAGATTAAATCAAGTAGATTATAGCTCTTGCCCTGAATTATAATCCCTGTCCCATTGCTCTCAACTTGAATGTGATCACTTTCCAAGAGATAGGCTAGGAGTCGTTTACTTTGTTCACGATATGAGTGGGGCATTAGATTTCCAATTTTCATTACAATCGAATCCAATTCCTCCTTCTTCAATTGTGTTCCAGCAGCAGAATCCTGAGGAGATGATTCTTTTTTGGGATCAGCAGCAGCAGCAGTGGGCTTCGACCGATAGGACTTGTGTTTGTCCACTCGGCGAAGTGCATCTTGAAGTAAAAGCAGTTTTTTATCATCCTCAATATTTTCATTGTCAAGGAATTTACTCAGATTGTTCTCAAAGTGTTCGACGGGCGAGAGAGCGAGTTCTATTGGAGTCAATTTATAGGGTTTTGCCATTCTCTGTCTTTAGAGAAAACTGTTTACAAGTCCTGCAATTATTGGCAGTAAAAGTGTGAAAAAGCTACCGCCCGCCTGAAGAAGTCGTTTCCTTTTGAAATTCTTTCCTTTCTTTTTAGAGGCCAATGTACGTACAACGGAACGATGTTGCTTTGCCTGTTGCTTAACTACTTCTGGCACTTGAACATTACCCTCGATCAAATTTAAACAAAGTTCGGATATTAGATTAATGAAATCGTTGTCAATACCGTGTTTGAGTATTGCTTTCCTAAGCGGAGGTTTTGAAGTGCTTAGAACTGAAAACAAATGTCTATTTTCATGTAGTTTCTTCAATGTCATGATAGCAACTAATAGGTCTTTTTAGTGTTCACGGGGAGATATACTGTAATTTCATTGTCAAAAATATCTGTGACTACACGCAGATCCTCGGGTGTATTTTGATTAAGATCCAATAGGATGTAGCCGTAGGGTTTATTAGTTGCCTGATTGTATGCTGAGAGCAGAAATTTGGGGGCTCCCGGGTAGATTTGTTTATTGAGAGTTATTAGCGAGCTAGAATCACGAACAACTCTGTAGATGATATAGTAGGTGCAGTTCAATGCAAGTGTTCGCATACATTCGCTCTGATGAAAGAGATTGTGTAGAACCAGAGTAACGGAAATCTGTTCCTGATGAGAGCGAACAGTGAACAGTTGTAGCATTTCCTGGGACCATTGTTCAATAGATTCAGCCAGATCGTCAATGATCAACCAAGAGTTTTGTTCAATAATGCTGAAAACATCAAGTCCCTGTATGAATTGTATCTGCACCAACCCATGGTGGTGGTGGTGGCAATCGCTTTTATTTTATCATATGACTCCTGCCAAATACTATAGCAATAGTAGATTTTTTTCGGCTTTTCCACAAACATTTTATCGCAATTTTTAATTATTTTAGTTAAGAGTGTTGTTTTGCCCGACATTGACGGTCCACACAGAAACGATCTGAATGGTGTTTTAAATTGATACATGTTCCCTTCAACAGTTCACCTGGACAACTAACTGTAGAATATGGCCGTCTAATGTCTAAATAATTTCCCTATTACTACTAATACTACTACTACTACTACTACTACTACTATTCCGTTCAAGAATAATAATAACGAGAAGAAGAAGAATAAAGAATAATATTTTCTTTTATTATATACATAAAAAAGGTGACAATACTTTAAAAATAAAAAAAATACTACATTGAAAAAGGCACATTAAACATGAATAAAAAAATACACTTTTTTTTAATTTATTTATAATAAAAAAAACAACATTTACATAACCACTAGAAAAAAAAACACTTAAATAAATACACTTTTTTTTTCTGTTTATTTATTTATAAAAAAATACAACATTTATTGGACTAATGTGCACACACACACACTTGTGAAATAATATCATACACTTTTACTTACAACATTTTAAATTTTGGGGTCCCCCCTCCCCCCCCCCCGGGGGGCGGCCGCTGCGGCGGCCGGGGCCGGGAAGCGCCGGGGGCCGGGGGCCCGCTGTGGCGGGCCCGGGCCGGGGCCGGCATTAAATACTGGAAATTGATCTGCCTTGCAAACACACACACACACACACACATTGAAAATTGATTGTGATAGAAAAAAAAAGAATTAAAAAAAAAACCTAATTACCCCCCCCCCCAAAAAAAAACCCTCCCACCCAATTTATACTTTTTTTTTAGTGAATTTAAGTTAATTTTTTTAGACCGAGTTGTTTTCTGTACTCTGTACATTCAACTCGGTCTGAAATTAAATAATGACCGTGTGGTAGTACCTTCACACCATCCTCAAGTACATAGACTTTGTCCGATATGGCAGACATGGCGTTTTTCTCAACTCTAACTGTGTAGTTTTTAAATTGTAAAGAGCGAATCGCCATGACTTTCGCCCTTGGCACTAAACTACGTTCCACACAGTTTCTATACACACTCATGTCGAAATTATTTTTTACAAAGTGTGTAGGTACCCCCTTGCAAACTTGTTTGATATCCTTGCCGTGCGTTTCCACACAGTATACCTTCGGTCCAGGAAACACACCACTGGATATCAGATCGCTACCCGTTTCAGATTTTAACATTAACAATTGATTTGGGGCCTGGCGTTTCACTACCTCTGGGTAGAGGGATTCGTCCCAATTAGTGTAGTCCATTCGTGAGCTAATGTACTCGCCATTTTCCAAATCATTCAATAGATTTTCAGTTTTGACTTTTAACAGGAGTGAATCAGTGTCCCCGTAGTACACTTGAACTTGTCCCTCAATCGGCCACTGTACCTTGCATACATTATAATAAAATGACAACATGAGTTTCTTGGATATTTCAGTTATTGCACTTCCGCCCGCAATATTTTTATTTAATACAATGTTTCTTTTCTTGCGATGTAGGAGAACCATATTGGAGTCTATGATTGTGAACGATGTGAAGTTTGGATCCGCAATGATTCGAGCACAATCTTTGGGGTTGGTTACAATGTCACATCGACTTCTGTGTCGTACGCTCTCGCACATTTTACCGAAAGCTGAGTTCAAAATGAGTTTATAGACTTCTTTTTCAACTTTCGTTTTCGCTTGTGAACGCTTACTGACAAAGGTGTCAATAAACGTTTTCATGTAAGGCTTTTGATCAAATTGGAGGGCTCTATGAATCTTTGTGACCTTGAAACCATTGGACACCATCCATTTCAATAGCACGTGATGAACAACGATATTCTGTTTCGGGTTGAGATCGGCAATTAGTTTTTGTTTTGAAGGTACCCAGTGCATACTCCCGTCCTCTACTAAAGTTAAATTGTAGGGGCTCAGAGAGTCCCTACCCACCGGTCTATTTATGCACGGAAAAACAAAGTCTTTTACCGAGTCATGGATTTCCATGGGTATTTCACCGTCAATTTCAAAAAACCATCCCTGTGCCCCATTCTCCTCAACACTGGCAATGTCGGGGAAATTCGAAGCACAGGGATTGTCAAGCCATTTATAATTGCCACACGGCAAACAGTAGTGAGACATTGCCGATGGGTAAAGAGAATTCATATCCAAAAAAACTGCGTCCGACTTTTCATCGGTGTGCTGTCCACTCGGATCAGAATTCATGATACGATCCCCGTGAAAAACATACCCACCCCTCATTGATCTCTCTACAAACAGATGCTGATCCACATCGGCGATCAGACCTATTTCTTCTTTGCTGATTTTAAGTATCAAGTCCATCACCAAATGGGGAGTGGAAAAATAATAACCTAAATCCAACCCAAATTCCCCATAGATTTTATCCGTATTTTTGCACACAATATCCAGAAGAGTGAGTACGTCACTGGCCAAGTAAAGTTTACAATAATCCCACCCATTTTTACATCCGCCCTTTGCCCAAACCCTCTTAGCAAATTCGTAGTCGCTAGTGGTGCACTCACTCTCAGTAAGAGAATTGTAAAAAGCTTCAATGGGCGGTAGTGACACCTCATCTAGCCTCGAGCCAGAGTTGTAATAATCATATGGATATATACCCTTACACGTTAATAAATCATACATTTCATCATCGGGGAAGCGCTGTTTGAGGAGGGGGAAGCTATCAAAATTGTCACTTTTCTGCACCTGAATAAATTGACTTAAAGATTTGGGGAAGAAGCTGAAAGAGTCTAAAAAACGGATTTTATTCAGGCACGTGTTACCCTTGTCAACTGTTTTCCACATGAATTCTAGCAGCAGTAGCTTCTCCGATGATTTGGGTATGATATTATATGAAAAAGAACCATCTATCCATGCGTCATCTACAACTCCTCCCTTGGCAATGCGGGCCAACGCCGGAAGAACAAACTTTAAGTCGTAATTGGAATTGTGTATAAAAACAGGTACGAAATATTGTTGTCTAACGTTTAAATTGCATGACTGGTGTGCTACCCCTCTAAAGTTACTCCCTCCCGATGTAATTTCCTGCCACAAATGATCATGGTCGATCACCTTCCTCCTCCCCCCATTCCCAACACCATCATCAAATTCTCCCTTGCAAACCCAACACATTTTACGATTTTTAATGGCCACTATGTCATCTGGTGATAGGACCATAGGATAGTTTGTATAACGAAGGCGCGAAATTGCACCGTTCGCTGTTTTGACTAGACTGACCAATGCCGAGCGCATGCAGTCTTCACCGTCACTCAACATCTCAACTACCTCCAGCACTTGCATGGTATTATTGGAATCTCGTTGCGCGTGAGCGTAAGAGACCCCTATGGCTTCATGTATTTTAACATGATTTGAATTTGACGGATCGCACACGTCTGTCAGCTTAGCCTCGCAGTCCAAAGCGATCTTATTGCTCTGCAGGAGCGTGTTTTGAAAATTTTTAAAACGTAAGATCGCTCTATCTCCGCTTACCGTCTCCACAGCCTGGTATCCATGACGTTTACAGTGTTTCATGTGATGCTTTAAATTTAAATCAGAGCGAAATCTTGAGAGGCATGTTGGACAGTAATAGCATGCACCCCCACGCCCCGTTTTACCCTCACTTAGAACCCTACTAATATCCGTAATCGGATTGAAATGACCAATTGAATCGGAGTCTGTGGGTGGGGTGTATAGAAGCCACACCCAATATTCTACTGATTCAATTGAAGGAGCCCGCACTGGAAATAATACACCCTTCTTATCGGAACGCTGACCCTCTTCAAATTCTGTTTCATACTGTAACACCGTGACACCAATCTTTAAATGTGCATTAGCCCGCTCAAAAATATCTATTCCTTTTAGTGTCACGGGATATTGACCATTTAAACAATTAAAATTTACTTTGGGGAACTTTGAACCCTCCCTACCATTAACTGCCATTTTGTCCAACTTTTTCTTAGATGCATCTTTTTGAAGTGGTCTGTATGCCGCAATTAAAAACGCATACTTGAAACACTGCAGCCTCGTATCGAAACAGATTCGTTGTATCCCCCTACACCCCTCTAAATCTGAATGATATTTTAAAACTATAGCCCTCTCCCCAGCCCCACCACCTCTTACAATAAAATCCTTTTTAAACCTACAAATGTTAACATTTAAACTTTCAATAAATAAAACCACAGATCCACTACCCCCCTCGTTATAATTTTCCCACTTACTTTGAATACTATTGGCCCAATTTAGAAAAACCTCCCCATAATTTGATAAATGCGGGTGTATTGCCAACATCTCTGTGTGCAAGTATTTCGAATACATCTCACCCGCACTTTCATTTAAAAAAAATATTTTTAGTGCTATTGATGCTTTTAAACTGACCCCCACTCCCCACACCCCCATTTGTTGTTCAAGAATGGCTCGAATCTTATCAGTATATGAATGTGTAATGGCCAGGGGATCTGTTATTATATCCCCCGACACTAGAGAGTTGAAAGGGTCACCGAATTTGGCGCTGTAGACCAATGTGTGATGCAAGGCAGAGTTGGAGAGAAAAAAATCCGGAAGAGGGGGTACTGTTGCTGTTGTATTACTACTACTTCTATCTATAGCATTAAGTGGAGTGGTGGCGGGTGACAGAGAATTGTCAATAACACCACTCCCAGTCTGTTCAATCATATTGGGGGGATGTGGCATGAGGTCCCCTAATACATATTCCAATGTGTTTGGGGACAATTGGTCGAGCCAGCCTGTATTGTCCTCTGATGGAATTTCGTTATGAGGACCCGGTTCAGATTTACTTGTAACATCATCATCTAAATATTCACGCATGAAACTATCTGTCCACCCCGGATCCTCAAGCATGTCAATATCACAGCTTAAGTCATCCAGGCTGGCCATTTCCCCAAAAACATCGTTAAGGAAGCCACTTTCCCACTCCATTTTCTCTAGGACCAATGTAGCTTCATCCCTGAACTCTGCTGGTGGTGACAGAATTGGTCCTGTAAATATAGTTGCTTCATCACTCAATGGTGTCGCTGGTGGTGGTGCTATATTTTTAATCTGTAGAAAAAAAAAGTTACATTTTTTATGTAAATTTTTTTTATATGTAATAAACTTTGTCAATTTCTCATAGCCATTGTCCCACTATCACTACCACCACCACCTGAACAATTAAAAGAAGAAGAAAAAAAAAGTTACATTGCCTTATGTCTTTCATAATGTCAACTGAACATCTTAAAAAATATATTTTTTTTTTTTAGTCGGGAAAATGTAGTCTTATTCTTAGAAAAAATTAATGGTTTTATTCCAAAATTTTTTTTTTTAAACAAAAATGCAAAATATGAGTCCAATTCGATTGTTTGAGCCTCTTCATTATAAGTGTCAATGAAATTTGACCATTGTTCAACTGACGCAGTATGCTGTACGAACAATTGCTCCTCGGCTTCAGTTAATTGACACGAATCCCATATGTCGGGGGTTGGTGGTGCTGTTACTTTCTCAATAATCCGTATTTTCCTGTTTCTTTTGCCAACGGATTTGTTTGACCTGGGCTAAATAAATTCGAATATTGAATTTTTTAAAAGTATAAATGCCACAAAAAGGTATTTTTCAAAAATAGGGGGCAATTGCTCCTTATATCTCAATTGTCACCACTACTATCCTAAGCTCCTGCTGGAGCTAGCTTCGAATATTGAATTTTTTAAAAGTATAAATGCCACGAAAAGGTATTTTTTCAAAAATATGGGGGCAATTGCTCCTTATATCTCAATTGTCACCACTACTATCCTAAGCTCCTGCTGAAGATAGCTTCGAATATTGAACTTTGTATTTTTTAAAAGTATAAATGCCACAAAAAGGTATTTTTTTTTTCAAAAATAGGGGGCAATTGCTCCTTATATCTCAATTGTCCCCACTACTATCCTAAGCTCCTGCTGAAGCTAGCTTCAAATATTGAACTTTGTATCTTTAAAAAGTATAAATGCTACAAAAAGGTATTTTTTCAAAAATAGGGGGCAATTGCTCCTTATATCTCAATTGTCACCACTACTATCCTAAGCTCCTGCTGAAGATAGCTTCGAATATTGAACTTTGTATTTTTTAAAAGTATAAATGTCACAAAAAGGTATTTTTTTTCAAAAATAGGGGGCAATTGCTCCTTATATCTCAATTGTCACCACTACTATCCTAAGCTCCTGCTGAAGATAGCTTCGAATATTGAACTTTGTATTTTTTAAAAGTATAAATGTCAAAAAAAGGTATTTTTTCAAAAATAGGGGGCAATTGTCCCCACTACTATCCTAAGCTCCTGCTGAAGATAGGTTCGAATATTGAACTTTGTATTTTTTTTTAAAAGTATAAATGTCACAAAAAGGTATTTTTTTCAAAAATAGGGGGCAATTGCTCCTTATATCTCAATTGTCACCACTACTATCCTAAGCTCCTGCTGAAGATAGCTTCGAATATTGAACTTTGTATTTTTTTTAAAAGTATAAATGCCACAAAAAGGTATTTTTTCAAAAATAGGGGGCAATTGCTCCCTATATCTAAATTGTCACCACTACTATCCTAAGCTCCTGCTGAAGCTAGTTTCGAATATTGAAATTTGTATTTTTTAAAAGTATAAACCCCATATGTCGGTGGTTGATGGTGCTACCTTCTCAATAATCCGTATTTTCCTGTGTCTTTTGCCAACGGATTTGTTTGAAGTTGACCTGGGCTAAATAAATGCTTGTAAGAGAGAGAAGAACTTTTTTCTCCATCCATATCAACAATTAAAGTGCAATTAAAATGTTGGATGGTCCTTTTTTAGAACCCTCCCTCCCCTCCCCCTCTCCCGGGGAGGACCCTTGGGAACCGGGAGCTTCCTTCGATGTAGGAGGATTGATACCCTTTCGAGTTAGGGGGGGGGGTATCGGACTTCACAACACTGTTCAAATAGAACAACCTCAAATTCTTTCTCGAAAACACCTAAGTGTTTCAATGAAATGACCAAAAACGGCTTCACCCAAATAATGTTTCTTAACATTGCTGCGAAGACATATTTGGAAATTATCAAAAAACATTTTTCCCTGTGTAAATTGCTTATTGAAGATATACATCTTGCTATTTAAAGTCCGCTTTGCATGCGACCCCACTTAGAATTCAAATCGGATTAAAAAGCGATGGTAGATCTGATAAGGTAGCGGATGTATGCAAATGCATTAGGGCAAAAATACCAGTCTAAAAGTGCGCGTCAACTGTATAGTAGCAATTGTTTTCGCTTTCGTTTTTTTTCAAATAGTTAGTTTTTTTTTGTCTAAAAGGAATATTGGAGTTATTGCATTAGAATGCATCTTGGTTAGAAGTTACGAGGTAAGGTTTTTTTTTTCGTTATAGAAATGCATGATAATCATTCCTTTATACATATACCAGCTAATTTGGTTAATGAAAGAAAATGAAATAGTTTTTTAGAAACAAATTTTAAGTTTTACTCATCAAAAGCTATGCCCTGAGAAAATTTACCTTATTTTTGAAAATAGGGATAGAAACAAAAAAATTATGTATATACTTACAAATTCTGACTGGACTTCTATATCTGAACTCCTTGGCAAAACTTGAGGGGGGTTAAGGTCACAATCTTCAGTAGGTTGAGCTGAGGCATTATATAGGGCAGTCCACTCCCTTTTCAAGTTCCTTCCAGCTGATATGGAGCTAACACGGGGGTCAGAGGTCCCTGTCATTAAAAGATTCGCAGGCATTGGCTGGTCTTGTGTAGTTCTAGTAGCGAATTTGATAACTGAAGGTCTTGTAGCTTGCATTAATATACCTTCGCTATATCGTGCCCTCTTTTCAGAAGGGGGGGTATTGCATGTGTCCACTTCCTTGAAAAAAAAATGCATTTTGGGTTTGGAAAATAATTCAGTTTATGTTAGGCATTTAAAGTACTGTAAAACATTTTTTTTTTTCAATAGAGCTAAGCACTTTTTTTTTTCAAAAACATCCCTAAAAAGGTTAACTGATCATGATAAAAATCACACCGTAAATGCAGACTGGCCTGGAAGTATTTTCAAAAACACACCTAAAAAAAAAAAAAAAAAAAAGCCGCCGTAAGCTTCAACCTATAGGAGAATTATTTAGAGGTTTCAGCTCCTAAAAACAATAGGCTTCTAAGTATATAAGTACCCTTAGTTCTAGTGTAAGGAAAGAATTTCTTCCTTAACTTAATGATAAGACAATTTCTTTTTTTTATTATAATAATGAGAAAATTTTTACTCACCAGAATTTGCTTTGAATTATCCATTTTCTATGTAAATGCTTACAAAAAATGTCAGTTGTGTTATGTTCAATAAACTATTCAAAACTGTTGAGGAATCTAATTTGAAACTTGAATATATACAAAAAATAATTAGCTTCTAAAAAAGATACACCGGTTTTTCCAACACGGATCTAACCTAAAAAAAAAAAACTTGTATGTCATGAAATAGAAATTCAGTTAATTGTGTCAGAAAAAACTTGAAGCAGAACAGATTATAACCAACCTGTTTGGTACAGACACGTACGCAAAGTATATACCTTCAAGCAAATTCTATATGATATTTCTAATTACTATAGCTTCTATAGAAACGGTACCTCTTTGCAAATGACCCTGGTAACCCCAATTCGTTCGAAACTTACACACATATCTATGCCTTCAGGCGTAAGTTTGAATGTAAGTTTTTAACGAATTGGGCGCTTACTACTAAAATCTAGTGATTTTTTTCTCACCGGGCGGTAATTCTGCTCACAGATCACAGAAATAACTTGGGAATGAAGTAAGATGAATTAAAGCTATGAGTGCGAGATTTTTCTTTTTTCTTTGCGCGATTTCAGTGATTTACTTTAAAAGTTAAAATTTTTACTACGTTACATTGGTTAGTTGTTTTTTTAAGTAAACGGACGTTTCAGGAGTGAATGGAGGGTCCAAATTAGGAGGCTAGAAATCTTTTCTATTTTTTGGGACTTTAAAATCCAGAGAACACCAAACCACTCTATAACGTTTCTTAAATCCGATAGAAAATCAAGGCAGAGCAAGGGGTTGCCAACCTTTTTCAGTTCCAGATCAAAATACGCCAAAATACGAACAATAAAAGGGACATTTGGTTTAGTGATATCTTCATTTTAAAACAGCCTTTTAATGAATGTACTTCCACTAAGTGTCAAAGAGTTAGAGTGGCAAAGCCACTCTCACTCTTTATTAGAATTAATGTGTTTTATTTAAGAATTATTTAAGAATTTTAAGAATTAATGAATTATTTTATTTAAGAATTGTTTTAAGAATTATTTAAGAATTAATGTGTTGTTTTTTGTTTGTTTTTTTGGGGGGGGGGATAGTTCTTCCCTATCGGTATTTTCCTCTCCTTAGCCCCTGTAAATAGTACAACTTTCGACTTTTTAGGGAGGGTACTTGCCCCCAAAATTAGATCTGCCCTTGGGCTAAGCTATACCTTTCTGTGATAATTTGTATTAATTCTAAGTCTGACGTAGTTTTGTTCGTTGGTTCTTTCAGCACGTCCCTAGATAACATGTCGCTTCTGGTCGAACGCTAGGCTGAGCGGTAATAGTTATTTCGCTGCACATCTGCGTCACTATTCTTTTGCTACTGAACACAGAGTTGCCGCCCGATCAGAAAAAAATCACTAGATTTTAGTGGGTTTTTGGTGGATTTAGTGATTTTCTTCAATAATCTAGTGATCTATGTGCTGGTTTAGTGATTTTCTTGTTTAAGCAATATAAAAAATAACTATAAATTGTGATAAATCACTAACGGTGACAACCCTGGGAGTATGATCTAAAACTGAGAGAACGACACACGCCGTGCGCCTAACAATGGCGAAATAACATGGGTCACTCGGTGACCCCTGGTCATAGGTTGCTGACCCCTGAGTTAGAGTCTGCTTTGGTACTTATCTATTAGCCAGTACACACTCGAAATTTGGATCTATAAAATCAGGCAATAACCAGTTTATTGTTGTTTGTATACGGAGACAATTAGCTTCGGCTTAGTGAAAATCTATATTGTAGCTATGTTTTAATAAATATTTAGTTGGTATTTTGGTTTGGTTATATTTTGCATGCAGCCCCCTAACCCCCAGCCCCTAATATGCAAATATACAGCCCAAGTTACATATATATATATATATATATATATATATATATATATATATATATATATATATATATATATATATATATATATATATATATATATCTATATATATATATATATATATATATATATATATATATATATATATATATATATATATATATATATATATATATATATATATATATATATATATATATATCCAATTTATCACCCAAGCGTCTCAGTTGCTTCAAGGACTTGTACTTCTGCTTCTTTTTGACTGTAGGTCTTTTTAATACAATGCCGATCGTTCTGCTCATTGCTCATTAGTTTGTGATTTATTGATAAGATGACGTAAGAATAGCATTTTGTTTTGAAAGTTCAGAAGTGTAGTTAAGTATTGTCAGAGTTTTAGGGGGGCAGGGGGCACTCTGGAATCCTTGGATTTTGTTCGTTTTTTTATCAGGGGGGACAAAGAAAACTTTACAAAATGTATCAAAATTTATTTATATGTATTTTGGTTATTTTTTCACCTGTTGGAAGAAAACTTATTTATTTATTTTTTTTTTTTTGGGGGGGGGTCGAACCGGCTAACCCTCTAATCCTAGATACGGCCCTGCTTTCAGGACACTTATTTGGGCAGAAAATTCATATCTGAAAATTTCATCTAGCCAGCATAAAAATGTTCATAGTTCAAGAAAAAATGATGCGTTGAAGGGAATAAGGGAGGAGATGGGTATTCAGAAAGTCCTAGGTCTTAGCTTAGGCTACACGTTTCAGATTTAATAATAGTTCCGATAAATCCAATTTCCAATTTATTGGGAAACCGTAAAAAGTAGGCCGTATCCTGGATTTTTCTGTTCCGATTATTATTATTCGGGAACGAGTGGGGGGGGGGGTACAAAAACTTAAAAACGCATCAAAATTAGTTTATAGGCATTTTTGTTACTTTTTTACAATTCGCACAAAAATTACGGAGGGGGGGGGGGTTCGAACCCGGTAACCCCCCTGGATATGGTCCTGTCTAAAAATCTCGGTGTTTTTAAAGGGGAGGAAGGAATATCCTTCTTAGGACATGTCTTATCGTTTTGCATAAAAAAAAACTGAAAAAAATATTTTAATAAACTTATTTCAGTCTCACGACGTTCTGCCATGACTTGATTTAACCTCCCTCCTGGTATTTTCTTCCAGGAGGAGGGAGGCACTGCAGTAAGGACCTGGCGTGTTAGGGTCTCCTCTGGGCACCACATTAAATGGCCAAGCGGCTTCTTTTCTTGATTATGCTGGACATTGTAAGTTTTTGTCCGCACGTCTTCGTGAGCTCGTGATTGCTGATTCTTTGCGATCGTCTGATGTTGTAAATCGTTAATTGTTGATCCCAGGTATTTGAACTCTTTAACTTGGTCAACAGGATCTCTATTAAGATGTATAAGAGTATTTTAGATCTATTATACATAAGATATATAATAAGACATCAATAATAAGATTGGTACTTTTCTGTTATAGCGCATATATTAAGTTCTTCATCTAAGTAGAACCTTTTCTCTGACTAATCCTAGTGAAATATCACAAAATATGATGAAAATATAATATTCTAGAAACAAATTTGGGCTATATGTTTTTGTGTTAGGTACAATTATTCTGCATATTATGAAATAAGAATTGCTTTCTAACTTCACACTGTCCAGATACTTTACCACCCCCCTCCCCCTAGTGTGCAAATATATAGGCCAAATTATATATTTCCCATCTATTCTGTCAATTGTCTTTGTCTTGTCTCACGCTAAGCTGAAAGAAACTAACGAAGAAACCGGTTCTACAGTGCATCAATGGATGAAGAACTTAACATAGCGCCATAACAGAAAAGCACCATAAGAAGTATTTTAGTATTACGTGTTTTGTTATATATGGTCGTGTTTTCACATCCCATTTTTGTTTTTTACCTTTAGAATGCAGAAGCCACCCAACAAACAGCGCAAGTTATTACGTGTCCTCAGCAAATTCAGAATATTCTGCAGACGGGAGCGCCATCTATAAGTTTGGTTCAAATCCCGGCTGAAAGCCTTCAAGCTGCTAGTCAAGGAGGTCCAAAAACTGTTCAAATTTCAGGATCACCTCAGATTGTTTCCCTGCAAAATCTACAGGGTCAAATTATCCAGGTATTGGTCGTCCATTCTGATTTTGATTTCATTTTTAGAAAATGACAAGAATAATTTACAAATTTTCTTTTTAGCAGAAAGATTTCCACCTAGCACTTTTAACAGAATCCCAACGTTTTTTAAACTTTTTTTCTTATTTTAGTATAATTGTCTCCGGCAGAAAAATTCACCTAGCACTTTCAACATAAGCACAATAATGTTTCATAAACCCCCCACCCCCACCGAGATTTGTCTAAATTATCTCCTGAAAAATTGAAAATAAATCTTGTCGTGTATTTTATTGGAGAAGATTTTGGTGCCCCCCTCCCCACCTCCTGGCCTCTAAGTCTACATAATAAGGCCAAAAAAGTCTATCATGGACTTTCCGAAGTATCAGTGAAAACAAAATTAAGCGTATTGTTTCTGTCTATTGATTGTATTTCTGCCGATCTGTTGAGTATCTCGTTCGATTTCTATTGATTGCTGTAGAATGATATAGGTCAAATTATACAGGGAACACTTAGTTGTTGTTGTTGTTGTTGTTTTTTTTTTTTTTTTTTTTTTTTTTTTTTTTTTTTTTTTTTTTTAATGGAAAACATTTTACTTTGATATTTTAACATGAGCGCAAATCTTTTATAAATTTCCCTCCCCCCCAGATACCAAGATCTTTTCAAATGCCCCTTCCCTGGAAGAATTGCTGCCTAAAAATTAAATTTTTATCGAATGCTTCTTCTGATACCCCCTTCCCAAGATTGAGAACTTATCCCATCTTAAAGGACTCTGTTGACATTTTTTCTGTAGCCTTCAAGTCTACATAACAAGGTCAAATAAGCATTTCATGAACCTCTCATCAAGTAAGTATTTTACGCTCTTGCCATAATAGACAATAAAAAAATAAAATAGAAACATGGTACAAGTGCACTAAGGCACGCGTATGCAGGTTTGAATATGTATTTATTTGTATGTAATGTCTTCGCCGTTACATCCGGAGCATTGAAATTCTGCATAATTTCTTCTATTCTTAAACCATGGTGGTAAATAAGGCAAATATTTCAAATTCTGATTTTTGAGGGAAATTTGCAAGGCTGTGCCCATAATTTTTTTTTCGGGGGGGGGGGGTTACTCAAAGATTTTCTTTTGGGAGAGGGTTACTCAAAAATCTAAAAAACAAACGCATACAAAATATTTTTATATCCATTTTTGTTACGTGTTTACGAATCAAACAAATATTTCGGGGGAGGGGTTCAAATCCCCTAACCCTCCCCCTGGATACGGCCTTGGAAATTTGGAACAAGCCAGGCAAAAAAAAGACAGGGGTCTTAGTCGGTTTAGTACAATTTCACTAGTGTTCGTTATATTTACTCCTGTTAACAACAGTATTTAAATACTTAATCTGGGGCTTAAACTGTACACAAATGAAATGGCCGTAGATTATTTGTGATAGTCAGTAGGTCATAGTCAAGGGTGTATCGAGGATATTTATCCGGTGGGGGGGGGGGTAAAAAAATAAACTTAAAACGCATCAAAAACTTGTTCATATGCATTTGTGTTATGTTTGTTACGTTGGACAAAAATTTTGGGGGTTTCAAACCCGGTACCCCCCCCCCCCATGGATACGGCATTAATCGTAGTATCATATTTTCGTTTTTTTTATTTGATTTTACCCACGCTGTCAAAATTCATTCAATTTATTTTTATTAATAGCAATTTTTTTTAATTTGTTTCTAGAGGTTTACTAAAATTCATTAAGTTTTAAGTTTATTAAAGTTTAATTCAATGGTAATTAAAATGTATTTTTCTTTTAATGACGAAGTTTCTATACATACACAAGTGTGGATTCCTAAATAGTCTAATTTCTGTTTTTTTTTTTTTTTTTTTTTTTTTTTTTTTTTTTTTTTTTTTTTTTTTTTTTTTTGCCGTACGATTTCTTTTTTGGCGGGAAAAGAGTGCAACGAGTATAGTGAAAGTTTATTTTAAAGATTCAAAAATTCTTTTTTAGGGTGGACAGTTAATCCAGACATCAACTGGTCAGAATATATCATTTAGTGTCATACAACCTTCGGTATCTACAATTGAGATAAACGGACAAGAATATTATGTTCAAGGTACTGGATTAATTTCACTTTACCAGTTTTCCACTATTTTATTTTATTAAAATCTGTAATTATATACGTTCAATTTTAGTTTTATTTAAAGGAATTTCTCAAAAGCATAAGGACAAAACCGTTGGATTTCCCACCTGAAATTTGGGGTATGATAGTTCAATTTCAAAATTTATGGCGTTGCTAAAACTATTTTTTCGACATTTTACCTAGATTTTCTCCCTGGAAATTGTCTCTTGAATTTATATTGATTTTTTTTTTTTATTGTATTCTTTTTATCGGTTGAGCTATTATTTGGTGTTTTTTTTTGAATAGGTATAATGACTTAACATGAGTGATACCCAAGATCTCTTTTTCAAGCATTTTTTTGCTTTATTGCGATTTGTTGTCACATTGAGTTTTGTTTTTTAATGAAATTGCTTGAATTCAAATTTAATTGTTGAACTTCTTTTAAAAGGAATTCACAGATAGGTTTTCAATTATTCGGAAACCATTCAGAATGAACATGCAATGTCTTGCAAAGAGAACGTTCCAGGTGAGAGCGAATTAACAGCTTCCCCAGGCGCTGCAGCGGGGGGGGGGGGGGCTGGGGTATTCTCCACCTTGATCAAATTTGTCACTTTAATTCATTTTTTTGCTTATTTTTGAGTCGTAAAGGGGGCGCTGTAATTAATTGTTTTTAATCAATTTTTCCCTAGGCACCACCAACCCTAGAAACGGCTCTATTCTCAATCCTCTCCTCTTTATGCAAAACTTTGAATCTGTTTCCCAATTCTTTAAGAACGATTTCTCAAACACATGAGCCTTTTAATTGGCCTTTTAAGGGTCTTTTAATAATGAAAATTATCTTTGTATTGAATTTTTAGTGTATTTAGTAACGGTTAAATTTTTAGTATATTTAAATTCTTAGTAACGGTTGACTAGTATTTTATAACTTCTGCTCATTCATCATCAAATTGGGAAAAATGGAGGCAAATGACCAAATTTATGAGAATTATTATTAAGGCATTAAAGCTCGTATTTTTCATACTTTACTCCTTAAAATTACCCATACATTAATAGTCATTACAATGCGCATTAAGGCATTAATTAGTAACCGTCCTAAGGGGTTAATTCTTATTAAATTTGAAGTAAAGACGTATTAAATCAAAATTTATACTCGAACGTGTTCAAAGCTATTCTTTAAGTACTCAGCGCAGGGTGCTTACTCTTGTAATTAATCATGAAAAACAAGTACAATTTTTTTTCTGTAATATCATTTGAACCCAAGTTTTAAAGCTTCATAGATGCTTTTTCTCCCATTTCTGGTAGCTAAATGTTTTTTTTCTCTCCTCCTCAAAATCTTTGTGAATTGACGCCACTGATAAATCTTGCTGTTTAGCCATATTTTAAACTTATAAAAGCTCTTTAATTGTTCAAGATATAATTTACTAGGAATCTATCAATTGGCTCTCCTTTCAACTTGTTAAAAGACTGGCAATCAAGAAAAGTGCAATTGTTTTTTGAAATAACATTTGAACACAAGTTGTTATGCTTCATAGATATTTTTTCTCCCCATTTTTGGTAGTTACAAGTAAAATCCTGTATAAAAATGAGCTATTTCTGTAAACTCCGGCTCTGTCTGAAACGTTTAACGTTATACAACTGATACATGAAGCCATCCTGCGAGTAGTTGTATTATGAATCTTAGTTTGTATCTTAGTTTGATGAATCTTAGTTTTTATTAGTTTAGAGCACTCCATTATTTTGTGACGGAATGCTTAGGAGTATCAGAGACTGTTTGTTTTTACAATGAAAATAACTAAGGACTGCGTTTATTACTTTAATGATTTATTTAGTTAAAACACTTTTTTTTGTAAATAGTCCGAAGGCCCGAGGGAATAGAGGGAGGCGTCAAAAATCCAGTGAAGTAGGCCTTTATGGCTGTTCCTACCTATTTTGGGTGCCAAGTTACGCGTTAACAACTCATCTGTTACGTTTTGGTAGGAACATTCAGATTTAATCTGAGAACTGTTAGCAGTGGTGAAACCAAATAATAAATGTTTATAGTAAAAATTGAGAAAAAAAATACCATATGGAGATTAGAAGTACGTAAATAATATGTGATGTACGCTATGTGGGTTTCTATTTGTCCCTCTCTTCTGTACTATCATCAATGGCTATACCTAATCTACCTTTATTATTAAACCCCCCAAAAAAAACGTTTGAAAATTTTAAAGTCAACTTTTCTCTATTTAAAAAACAATATTCTCTCGTCTAGGTTCTGTAGAAGAGACGGGTCTAGTTCTGTAGAAGAATATTTTCTCGTCTGGGTTCTGTAGAAGAGACGGTTCTGGTTTTGTAGAAGAATATTTTCTCGTCTGGGTTCTGTAGAAGAGACGGCCATAATTAGCTTGATCGAACAATTCAAATTTTTGGTCCCAAGTTATTTTTAGGCTCCTTCAAAGGTCGAGTGCTACTCAAAGTGAAATTTTATCTTGCGGCTTTATTTTTGTTAAATTCTATTATTTATCTTACAGCTCCAAATACGGTCTCATCTTCAAATCAGGCCTCACAGATGACACAAACAAATGTTAGTCACTCACAAACCGGATCGACAGTCCGAGCACCGACATCTAGCGTTGTATCGCCAACAGTTCTGCACAACACACCCATGCAAGCAGGTAATTTGGGGGAGGGTAAAAAAGATATGACTCTATTAGGTAGAGCTGTATCCATGGGGTAGAATCGTGCGTAGCTGTGTTGGCCTAAGGCACCTTGGTGCTGCAGGGAGTTGTTAGTAGAAGTAGTATAAGGACGAAATGGTTAGGCCCTTTCGTGTTTTATTTGGGGTATTTCTATTGAAAAATTCCTTTTTTGGTATATCCATCGAAATTTTTTTTTGAATGACAAATTGGACTCTATTCCCCTAGATATTGAAAAATAGATCCCCCCCCCCTAAATTTTGTGAATTGACGCAACTGATTCTAGCAGCAAAATTTTTTTCCTAAGACTTTCTTGTTTAACGTAGTATGCATAGGTTCAAACAGGCTCAATCTTCAGAACCGGCTAAAAAGAAAAAAATTCCTCGGAGCGATAAAATGTAATAAATGTTGACGAACTGACCGATTTTACTGGGTAGAAAAGATTTTTTCAGCTGATTATTGGGAGGATCCCCCCTTTTCTCTCTTTCGGTTTCTGTCGAGGTAGTACGTTAACATTACCACCTTTACCAATATGTCACTCGTTGGTACTAGCGAAATTGAGATTTTGTGGTTCAACAAAATTATTGTAAAAAAAAAAATCAACAAAACTGTAGTATTTTTGCAAGTAAAATTTTGTCATGCCATCCCCAGGAATTTGATTTAGGAGGCTGAGGGTGGGAGGAATTGATCGGGAGTAGAAAAGACCAGTCAAGGCCAACCGGAAAATTTTATTTTTATGTAATTTGTACATTGAAGAGGCGGGGCTTAAACTTGAAATCCTTTGCTTCACCTCCTAGGGTAGCCACGCCTAATCAATAAAATAAAATCTTAAAAAGAAAGGGAGGCGGCAAAATAATACCAGACCTCCGGTGGTGAGGCCTCTTGGAGTCTTGCAGCAATTGTGAGTCACAGGGGTTAATCATCTGCTTTATCTTATCTCTACTTCAATTTAACCTCTAGATCGGGTAAGTAAAGAGCGAGAAAACTCGAGCTAACATTTGGCAAATAGAAATCTTAGGCCATCTAGTGCTGATCAGAAAACTCTAAGAATCAATAAAGTTAATCATAAGAATTTACTTATATTTTTTTAGCTTTATTGTTTTTTTTTTGCTCTGCATCGGACCGAAGAGAAAGTTACTTTTGCCAAAAGGGCACTATGTGTGACTAGTGCGAGTTTGTTCATTTTGTCGTAACAAACCTTTGTTCTGTATTCTAACCTACTGCTTACTTTTTTCAACTAATGAAAAAATAGTTCGAAATAATAAAAACTAAGACTCCTTACGTTAAAAAAATTTCTGGTTTGATCCAAATAAATTTTGACCTTGAAATGAAATCCAAACGCTAATAAATTATATACTAATTAATAATATTTATATATCAATTATATAAATTTTATTTTATATTGATATATATTAATTATGTAAATCTATTAATATTAAATATTAATTAATAATTTATAAATAACTTATAAAATTATAATAAATAAGTAACTTTAATAAATTAGAGTTAAATTTACTGTGATTTGCTTTATTTCTGTTTGGTGGCCGTGGACTGTCAGTAGCGCTTAAAAATTCCAATTTTATTTCTGATTAATTTTTTTTTTTAATTAAGGGAAAAGATTGAATTAATTTATAAATTCCAAATAAAAAATTTGAGAAATTATATTTCTAATTTTATCAGTTTTCTATATTCTTTTCTAAAGTACGAAGGACATTTAAATTAATTCAATTGTTTGAATTGATTGTGTGTAAGCTTACACAACCAGATATATAATTAGGGATAAATTAGGGAAATCGGGAACTCAATTTTAATGAAAAAGATCTTCAAACGCAGTTATATAGTTTTAGTGGTAGCCATGGGCGTAGGCAGCACCTTGTCTAGGGGGGCAGCCGATTCTGCGATGAAGGGGGGGGGGAAGTTCTATCGGCAGTTCACAAACCCTTACATCGCCAACAAGTTCCATCTTACTTTTTGAAATCTTTATTAAGATACGATAAGATTTTATTCATTATCAATGTACATGCAATAATACACTGTGCTAGTCCCCCCCAAAGGCTCCTTGCCTGTAATTAGGGGAGTATACACGGATCACAAACTTGGAGAACAATAGCCAATTACTTATTGACATAAAAAAAAGAAAGAAAAAAAAAACTCAAACACCAATGAAGCATAACATAATTCATTTCCCTGCATAAAGGTGATCTTCATCAAAAAAGGTGATCTTCATACCCTTCTACAATCCATTGGTCACAGTCAGATTATACAGAAAAAAAAAGAAAAACAGAGACGAAAAGCAATCAAATCAAAAAACTATTGTCAACCATTCAAAACACAAAAGTAAGCCACGAGAAAGGCCGCGCACAAGGCAAAAAAAAAAAAAAAAAGAATTATCAATAATGACCAAAACTCTTCAATCATCAGTTAGCTTCAATATTAATCATTTTGGATTACTATACTCTTATTATCTTTTTGCAACACTATAATATAATAAACCATATCCTACTTCCAATTTCCAGAAAACATAAACACCATAAAATTGATTTGACACAAATGACATTACGGTTAGGTAACAGCTTCTTGTTCTAAGAATTCAATTCAAAAGTTGTAAGTTGGGCGATGTTCAGTATCAAATTTGATACATCGATATATCAGACCAAAATCAATATTGGATATCGAAACGTAAATACCAATAACGGAAATGATATTTGCAAATTTCTGTTTATTTCCAGCTTTTCAACCATCTACCAGTGGACATCCAAAATACGAAAAGTTCTTGTTAATATCTAGTGTAAAATTGAATTTCTGGGAAAAGGGGCAGCTGACCCCCTTCCCTACGCCCATGGTGGTAGCGGATGTCAAACAT
Source organism: Artemia sinica (assembly GCA_027921565.1). Classification (NCBI taxonomy): domain Eukaryota; kingdom Metazoa; phylum Arthropoda; class Branchiopoda; order Anostraca; family Artemiidae; genus Artemia; species Artemia sinica. The sequence goes on from CM051267.1 coordinate 37,501,732, forward strand.
AAAAGACAAAAAAAGTAACGTGGATGAAAAATAAGTTAGGCACATTTGGCACCATCTGCCTAAGAAGGAGTTTCCTTTGAAGGTGTAGCTATCTTTGGGAATCGACGTGTTGTTAATGTCTAGATTTTTGCAGATGATAAGCATTGTCAAATTTTACTAATTAATTTTACTGATTCATTCTCCCTATTCAACGCGGCAACACTGACGAAAATATTTTACTGCTTATAGAGTATGGGTAACTTACAAGAGTAAAAATTGGTACTTTTGTCTACAAAAAAAAACACCATGGCCATCTTGTGTTTGTTGTTCCAGGTTTTTCCGGGTGTAGACAAAATTTTTGTAAATGGCAAAGTTAGTGTATAATAAATATCGATCTCAGTTTTTGAAAAAGAAATAATTGCAAAGCTTTGAAAAATCCAAGGAAAGACCAAACTCTAGATGGGGTTGGTTTTTTTTCTAAAATGGCGACAGTTTTCACCTGTGTAAGCTACCCATCCACTTTAATGCTGCCTGAAGAACTTTATAATTTTCGAGCATGAATTGGAAAATCTTCGAAAATCACGATTTTTACCTATTCTGGTTGTTTGCTTTACTGTGGTTTGCTTTATTTCTGTTTGGTGGCCGTGGACTGTCAGTAGCGCTTAAAAATTCCAATTTTATTTCTGATTAATTTTTTTTTTTAATTAAGGGAAAAGATTGAATTAATTTATAAATTCCAAATAAAAAATTTGAGAAATTAGCCATGGGCGTAGGCAGCACCTTGTCTAGGGGGGCAGTCGATTCTGCGATGAAGGGGGGGGGGAGTTCTATCGGCAGTTCACAAACCCTTACATCGCCAGCAAGTTACATCTTACTTTTTGAAATCTTTATTAAGATACGATAAGATTTTATTCATTATCAATGTACATGCAATAATACACTGTGCTAGTCCCCCCCAAAGGCTCCTTGCCTGTAATTAGGGGAGTATACACGGATCACAAACTTGGAGAACAATAGCCAATTACTTATTGACATAAAAAAAAGAAAGAAAAAAAAACTCAAACACCAATGAAGCATAACATAATTCATTTCTCTGCATAAAGGTGATCTTCATCAAAAAAGGTGATCTTCATACCCTTCTACAATCCATTAGTCACAGTCAGATTATACAGAAAAAAAAAAAGAAAAACAGAGACGAAAAGCAATCAAATCAAAAAACTATTGTCAACCATTCAAAACACAAAAGTAAGCCACGAGAAAGGCCGCGCACAAGGCAAAAAAAAAAGAATTATCAATAATGACCAAAACTCTTCAATCATCAGTTAGTTTCAATATTAATCTTTTTGGATTACTATACTCTTATTATCTTTTTGCAACACTATAATATAATAAACCATTTCCTACTTCCAATTTCCAGAAAACATAAACACCATAAAATTGATTTGACACAAATGACATTACGGTTAGATAACAGCTTCTTGTTCTAAGAATTCAATTCAAAAGTTGTAAGTTGGGCGATGTTCAGTATCAAAATTGATATATCGGTATATCAGACCAAAATCAATATTGGATATCGAAACGTAAATACCAATAACGGAAACGATATTTGCAAATTTCTGTTTATTTCCAGCTTTTCAACCATCTACCAGTGGACATCCAAAATACGAAAAGTTCTTGTTAATATCTAGTGTAAAATTGAATTTCTGGGAAAAGGGGCAGCTGACCCCCTTCCCTACGCCCATGGTAGTAGCGGATGTCAAACATAAAAGACAAAAAAAAGTAACGTGGATGAAAAATAAGTTAGGCACATTTTTCACCGACTGCCTAAGAAGGAGTTTCCTTTGAAGGTGTAGTTATCTTCGGGAATCGACGTGTTGTTAATGTCTAGATTTTTGCAGATGATAAGCATTGTCAAATTTTACTAATTAATTTTACTGATTCATTCTCCCTATTCAACGCGGCAACACTGACGAAAATATTTTACTGCTTATAGAGTATGAGTAACTTACAAGAGTAAAAATTGGTACCTTTGTCTACAAAACAAAAAAACACCATGGCCATCTAGTGTTTGTTGGTTCCAGGTTTTTCCGGGTGTAGACAAAATTTTTGTAAATGGCAAAGTTAGTGTATAATAAATATCGATCTCAGTTTTTGAAAAAGAAATAATTGCAAAGCTTTGAAAAATCCAAGGAAAGACCAAACTCTAGATGGGGTTGTTTTTTTTTTCTAAAATGGCGACAGTTTTCACCTGTGTAAGCTACCCATCCACTTTAATGCTGCCTGAAGAACTTTATAATTTTCGAGCATGAATCGGAAAATCTTAGAAAATCACGATTTTTACCTATGAATAGACTTAATATGGGATCAGGGGGTAAAAACTGTTTTGATTTTGATGTCCTTGGTGCCTTAAGCACTTGAAACCTGATAAGGGATAACTTAAAATTTATTTGCCTTAAAAATCATAACTGTGTGCCTATTATTTACAAAGTTGTATTTAATGACTGTCAAAGGCTAATTTAATATTATATTCGTCTTAGGTCAGGCCATTACAGTGAGACCACAGGCTTCAATGCAACAAAATTTTGTACAAATACCGATGCAGCAAACCATTCCAGTTCAAATCCCAGTGTCCACTGCGACTGGTCAAACTGTTTACCAAACAGTGAACTTACCAGTGCAAGTGATTTCACCAAGTTCTCTACATCAGGTTATTCAGACGCCAAATGGTCAATTTCAAGTTATCCAACCGCAGGTACAGAGTGTAAGTAAAATATTTAAAAGCATAAATAGATTATTGTTTTTGGTTAATATTAGTTGGTTAATTATTAAAGTCAATTAATCACTTATTATTAGTGCTTAGTAGTAATTGATTACTAATTAATTATTAAGTTACTTGTTAACGCGAGTAGTAAATTAATTTTAAAGCCAAAGTGGATTAATGAAATTTATTATTTTTTTAAGTATTAAATTATTATGATTTCACCGAGTGTATCACTTATTATTTAAGAATTAACTATAACTGATTACCATTAGTAATGAATTACAGATTATTTATTAAGTTAGCCATTAAAGCAAGTAACAAATTAATTTTGAAGCCAAACTGGTTTGATGGAATCTAACTATTAATTGTTTTTAAATTATCAATTTGTTATGATTTCACCGATTCTTGACATTAAGTTATTCTGACACAAAATTGTCAATTTCAAGTTATTCAGCCTCGAGAACAGGAGTAAAGCTGAAACATTTGAAACATAAAGCGGAACTGGATTAATAATAGTTTTGATTAATATTAAAGTTGATTAATATTAGTGGTTTTATTATTAAAGCCAGTTTATTAATTATTTATTAATAGTAACTATTTGATAGTTAGTTATTAAAGCCAATAGTAGATTAGTATTAAAGCCAAAGTAGATGAATGCGGTTTAATTTTTGAAACCGCGATTTTCTATGATTTTTCTGTCGCCTTTTTCAAAATTATGAAGTTTTCAGGGCAGTGTTGCCACGTTGAACTGTGAAACTAAATAAACATAATTAGTTAGTTCAATTTGACAGCGGTTTTCCCCCGTAAAAATTTAATATTAACTCTCTGTTGAACCTTTAAAGGAAAACTATATTTTCTTGAGCTGTTTTGAGCTATATTTTGCACCTTAACTTTAGCTGATTTTTCACCTCCGTAAATGCGGTGACCGCTACTATAAAAACTGCATAACTTTCAGGGCAGTGTTGCCACGTTGAACTGTGAAACTAAACAAACAGAATTAGTTAGTTCAATTTGACAGTGCTTTTGCCCCGTAAAAATTTAAATATTAACTCTCTGTTGATTCTGCTGAACCTTTAAAGGAAAACTATATCTTCTTGAGCTGTTTTGAGCTATATTTTCCACCTTAACTTTAGCTGATTTTTCACCTCCGTAAATGCGGTGACCGCTACTATGAAAAACTGCATAACTTTCAGGGCAGTGTTGCCACGTTGAACTGTGAAACTAAATAAACATAATTAGTTAGTTCAATTTGACAGCGCTTTTCCCCCGTAAAAATTTAAATATTAACTCTCTGTTGATTCTGTTGAACCTTTAAAGGAAAACTATATCTTCTTGAGCTGTTTTGAGCTATATTTTCCACCTTAACTTTAGCTGATTTTTCACCTCCGTAAATGCGGTGACCGCTACTATGAAAAACTGCATAACTTTCAGGGCAGTGTTGCCACGTTGAACTGTGAAACTAAATAAACAGAATTAGTTAGTTCAATTTGACAGTGCTTTTCCCTCGTAAAAATTTAAATATTAACTCTCTGTTGATTCTGTTAAACCTTTAAAGGAAAACTATATCTCCTTGAGCTGTTTTGAGCTATATTTTCCACCTTAACTTTAGCTGATTTTTCACCTCCGCAAATGCGGTGACCACTACTATGAAAAACTGCATAACTTTCAGGGCAGTGTTGCCACGTTGAACTGTGAAACTAAATAAACAGAATTAGTTAGTTCAATTTGACAGCGCTTTTCCCCCGTAAAAATTTAAATATTAACTCTCTGTTGATTCTGTTGAACCTTTAAAGGAAAACTATATCTTCTTGAGCTGTTTTGAGCTATATTTTCCACCTTAACTTTAGCTGATTTTTCACCTCCGTAAATGCGGTGACCGCTACTATGAAAAACTGCATAACTTTCAGGGCAGTGTTGCCACGTTGAACTGTGAAACTAAATAAACATAATTAGTTAGTTCAATTTGACAGCGCTTTCCCCCCGTAAAAATTTAAATATTAACTCTCTGTTGATTCTGTTGAACCTTTAAAGGAAAACTATATCTTCTTGAGCTGTTTTGACCTATATTTTCCACCTTAACTTTAGCTGATTTTTCACCTCCGTAAATGCGGTGACCGCTACTATGGAAAACTGCATAACTTTCAGGGCAGTGTTGCCACGTTGAACCGTGAAACTAAATAAACAGAATTAGTTAGTTCAATTTGACAGCGCTTTTCCCCCGTAAAAATTTAAATATTAACTCTCTGTTGATTCTGTTGAACCTTTAAAGGAAAACTATATCTTCTTGAGCTGTTTTGACCTATATTTTCCACCTTAACTTTAGCTGATTTTTCACCTCCGTAAATGCGGTGACCGCTACTATGGAAAACTGCATAACTTTCAGGGCAGTGTTGCCACGTTGAACCGTGAAACTAAATAAACAGAATTAGTTAGTTCAATTTGACAGCGCTTTTCCCCCGTAAAAATTTAAATATTAACTCTCTGTTGATTCTGTTGAACCTTTAAAGGAAAATTATATCTTCTTAAGCTGTTTTGAGCTATATTTTCCACCTTAACTTTAGCTGATTTTTCACCTCCGTAAATGCGGTGACCGCTACTATGAAAAACTGCATAACTTTCAGGGCAGTGTTGCCACGTTGAACTGTGAAACTAAATAAACAGAATTAGTTAGTTCAATTTGACAGTGCTTTTCCCTCGTAAAAATTTAAATATTAACTCTCTGTTGATTCTGCTGAACCTTTAAAGGAAAACTATATCCTCTTGAGCTGTTTTGAGCTATATTTTCCACCTTAACTTTAGCTGATTTTTCACCTCCGTAAATGCGGTGACCACTACTATGAAAAACTGCATAACTTTCAGGGCAGTGTTGCCACGTTGAACTGTGAAACTAAATAAACAGAATTAGTTAGTTCAATTTGACAGTGCTTTTCCCTCGTAAAAATTTAAATATTAACTCTGTTGATTCTGTTAAACCTTTAAAGGAAAACTATATCTCCTTGAGCTGTTTTGAGCTATATTTTCCACCTTAACTTTAGCTGATTTTTCACCTCCGCAAATGCGGTGACCACTACTATGAAAAACTGCATAACTTTCAGGGCAGTGTTGCCACGTTGAACTGTGAAACTAAATAAACATAATTAGTTAGTTCAATTTGACAGCGCTTTTCCCCCGTAAAAATTTAAATATTAACTCTCTGTTGATTCTGTTGAACCTTTAAAGGAAAATTATATCTTCTTGAGCTGTTTTGAGCTATATTTTCCACCTTAACTTTAGCTGATTTTTCACCTCCGTAAATGCGGTGACCGCTACTATGAAAAACTGCATAACTTTCAGGGCAGTGTTGCCACGTTGAACTGTGAAACTAAATAAACAGAATTAGTTAGTTCAATTTGACAGTGCTTTTCCCTCGTAAAAATTTAAATATTAACTCTCTGTTGATTCTGTTGAACCTTTAAAGGAAAACTATATCTCCTTGAGCTGTTTTGAGCTATATTTTCCACCTTAACTTTAGCTGATTTTTCACCTCCGTAAATGCGGTGACCGCTACTATGAAAAACTGCATAACTTTCAGGGCAGTGTTGCCACGTTGAACTGTGAAACTAAATAAACATAATTAGTTAGTTCAATTTGACAGCGCTTTTCCCCCGTAAAAATTTGAATATTAACTCTCTGTTGATTCTGTTGAACCTTTAAAGGAAAACTATATCTTCTTGAGCTGTTTTGAGCTATATTTTCCACCTTAACTTTAGCTGATTTTTCACCTCCGTAAATGCGGTGACCGCTACTATGGAAAACTGCATAACTTTCAGGGCAGTGTTGCCACGTTGAACTGTGAAACTAAATAAACAGAATTAGTTAGTTCAATTTGACAGTGCTTTTCCCTCGTAAAAATTTAAATATTAACTCTCTGTTGATTCTGTTAAACCTTTAAAGGAAAACTATATCTTCTTGAACTGTTTTGAGCTATATTTTCCACCTTAACTTTAGCTGATTTTTCACCTCCGTAAATGCGGTGACCACTACTATGAAAAACTGCATAACTTTCAGGGCAGTGTTGCCACGTTGAACTGTGAAACTAAATAAACATAATTAGTTAGTTCAATTTGACAGCGCTTTCCCCCCGTAAAAATTTAAATATTAACTCTCTGTTGATTCTGTTGAACCTTTAAAGGAAAACTATATCTTCTTGAGCTGTTTTGACCTATATTTTCCACCTTAACTTTAGCTGATTTTTCACCTCCGTAAATGCGGTGACCGCTACTATGGAAAACTGCATAACTTTCAGGGCAGTGTTGCCACGTTGAACTGTGAAACTAAATAAACAGAATTAGTTAGTTCAATTTGACAGCGCTTTTCCCCCGTAAAAATTTAAATATTAACTCTCTGTTGATTCTCTTGAACCTTTAAAGGAAAATTATATCTTCTTAAGCTGTTTTGAGCTATATTTTCCACCTTAACTTTAGCTGATTTTTCACCTCCGTAAATGCGGTGACCGCTACTATGAAAAACTGCATAACTTTCAGGGCAGTGTTGCCACGTTGAACTGTGAAACTAAATAAACAGAATTAGTTAGTTCAATTTGACAGTGCTTTTCCCTCGTAAAAATTTAAATATTAACTCTCTGTTGATTCTGTTAAACCTTTAAAGGAAAACTATATCTTCTTGAACTGTTTTGAGCTATATTTTCCACCTTATCTTTAACTGATTTTTCACCTCTGTAAATGCGGTGACCGCTACTATGAAAAACTGCATAACTTTCAGGGCAGTGTTGCCACGTTGAACGTGAAACTAAATAAACAGAATTAGTTAGTTCAATTTGACAGCGCTTTTCCCCCGTAAAAATTTAAATATTAACTCTCTGTTGATTCTGTTGAACCTTTAAAGGAAATCTATATCTTCTTGAGCTGTTTTGAGCTATATTTTCCACCTTATCTTTAGCTGATTTTTCACCTCCGTAAATGCGGTGACCGCTACTATGAAAAACTGCATAACTTTCAGGGCAGTGTTGCCACGTTGACCTGTGAAACTAAGTAAACAGAATTAGTTAGTTCGATTTGACAGCGCTTTTCCCCCGTTAAAATTTAATATTAACTCTCTGTTGAACCTTTAAAGGAAAACTATACCTTTTTGAGCTGTTTTGAGCTATATTTTCCACCTTAACTTTAGCTGATTTTTCACCTCCGTAAATGCGGTGACCGCTACTATGAAAAACTGCATAACTTTCAGGGCAGTGTTGCCACGTTGAACTGTGAAACTAAATAAACATAATTAGTTAGTTCAATTTGACGGCGCTTTTCCCCCGTAAAAATTTAATATTAACTCTCTGTTGAACCTTTAAAGGAAAACTATATCTTCTTGAGCTGTTTTGAGCTATATTTTCCACCTTATCTTTAACTGATTTTTCACCTCTGTAAATGCGGTGACCACTACTATGAAAAACTGCATAACTTTCAGGGCAGTGTTGCCACGTGAACTGTGAAACTAAATAAACAGAATTAGTTAGTTCAATTTGACAACGCTTTCCCCCCGTAAAAATTTAAATATTAACTCTCTGTTGATTCTGTTGAACCTTTAAAGGAAAACTATATCTTCTTGAGCTGTTTTGAGCTATATTTTCCACCTTAACTTTAGCTGATTTTTCACCTCCGTAAATGCGGTGACCGCTGCTATGAAAAACTGCATAACTTTCAGGGCAGTGTTGCCACGTTGAACTGTGAAACTAAATAAACATAATTAGTTAGTTCAATTTGACAGCGCTTTTCCCCCGTAAAAATTAAAATATTAACTCTCTGTTGATTCTGTTGAACCTTTAAAGGAAAACCATATCTTCTTGAGCTGTTTTAAGCTATATTTTCCACTTTAACTTTAGCTGATTTTTCACCTCCGTAAATGCGGTGACCGCTACTATGAAAAACTGCATAACTTTCAGGGCAGTGTTGCCACGTTGAACTGTGAAACTAAATAAACAAAATTAGTTAGTTCAATTTGACAGCGTGTAAAAACACTCTATTATGTAAAAGACACCCGCATCTTTTAGAAAATAAACCCTATTACGTAACGAGCACCTGCATCTTGAAGAAAATATTCCCTATTAAGTAACAGACACTTACATCCTGAAGAAAACAAACCCTTTTACGTAACAACCACCTGCGTCTTGAAGAAGTTCATATGGAAGTCTTTTTCACTAAAAATTAAATTCCCGATTTTTAAAATGTATATCATTGTGTAAATCTCCACTGCAAACAATCCAACAATCCGATTTCATTTTGACAATCATCGGAATTTAAACATATTTTTTTCAGCATAGTCTTTGTCTTGTATTGTAAAATTTCTCTTGTCAAATTAAATTAGCGTAAAATTATTTATTAGTTCATATTTTCTGGTGATTTCAGGTTCCGTCACCGCAGCTTGCACAATTTGTTACCCCTAATGGAGTGCAGACTTTTCAAATTGCAACTGTTGCGAACATTCCAGCACCAGCTACAAATCCAAACCAGCAATCAGAGGTTACTCATCAACCCCCCTCCCCATCTGAAAGCAGTCAGGTAGGATGCTGTAGTAGTATTCTTTTTTTTTTTTTATTAGCCTAAACCGGTTATTGTGCTAACTGAATTTTTGGGAGTTTTATTTTTTTCAAAGGACCTATTAAATTTAAATCGAGATAAGCTAGATAATTTAATTTTTTTTTTTTTTTTAGTAGCATATTGAAGTTAAATAGAAATAAACTAAAAAAAAATTTCGAATGACATTTTCAACCAACCTATTAAAATTCAGTCGAAAAGAATAAAATAAAATATTTGGCACCCACTACTACCAAAACTGAACAACAGCAAATGGCGGCGATTATTATTAAAACCAAATTACTTAATTTTACCAAATATTTTCAGATATATATATATGTATATATATATATATATATATATATATATATATATATATATATATATATATATATATATATATATATATATATATATATATATATATATATATATATATATTATATATATATATATATATATATATATATATATATATATATATATATATATGTCCATTCAAACGATCAGATTTTAGTTTCACTGTCCATCTTACTTTGACTGAAAACAAACGGTTTAAAATATGATGAATAAAAAAGTGAACAATTTCCATTCACCATCTTCCAATTCACTATTCCAAGTAAAAAGCAATAAAAATGACTAACGATAAAAACGATGTAGAAAATAGAGTAGGTTGATCATACTTGTGAAGGATTTCAATCACGTAGAGTGTAAAGTCATTAAAAAGTAATGACACATCAATATCAATATCGTTTAAAATAGCGTTATTTGGACTGTTTAGTATTGTAAATTATTTATGATGGTCTGAGGTTCCATTTCACGAAAAGGTAAGGAGAGGGGGAAATGATTTTTTGATCTTTTAATGAAGATACTTAAAACGGTATTTTCTAAAATCATGGACTGGGGGAGGGCAATCATTTTGGTTCCCATTTTTTTCTATTGAAAATTCAGAGAAACAACAATTTTACAAATCTAGGGGGGGGGCAATTGCCACGATTAGATTTTGTATTCAATTGCCTTTTTGCCGTTATTTCAGAAAGGCTTTTGTCAATTTTAGTTTGTGTTTTTTAGATTTGTCTTTTTTTTATCCTCCCGTGCGTCTTTTTCTTTTTTTTTTTCTTTTGTACTGAGGACAGCTGAGCAGAGTTCTCGACCGAAATATTGCATTTTTTTTTCTTTGTCACTGGCTGTGAATTATTTAGTTTTTTCTTTGTTGTCCTACATTTTCTTGTTTGTTAAGAAACTTCTAAATAATTAACAAACTAAATAAGATTGGAGGAATGGCCAAAGGTCTGTCTTGTTTTTAAGGTTTGTCTTTTTTTTATCCTCCCGTGTATTTTTGTCCCTTTTTTTCTTTTTTTTTACTGAGGACAGCTGAGCAGAGTTCTCGGCCGAGATATTCCATTTATTTTCTTTATTCACTGACTGTGAATTACTTTATTTTTTCTTTGTTGTCGTACGTTTTCTTGTTTGTTAAGAAACTTTTAAATAATTAAAAAGCTAAATAGGATTGGAGGAAATGGCCCACTAATAGAACCCATTTTTCACTGACGGTATGGATTATAAAATCACAATCCTGATTTTCAGTGGAACAGCATTTTGATGATTGTCAGTGGAAGTGCATATTCACAATTTAGAATGTCGTTTCTGAATTAGGTCTGTCACTTGGAAAGGACGCTGATACAAATCAAGTAGAGCGTTTTTCCGTGGCAATCTTTAATCTCAATCTGGATTGAAAAATTCATCACAGAAAACAAACAATCCTCAATCTAGATGGAAGAATATCAATCCTACTAGAGCCACCTGTAAAATTGTTTGGATTGTTAATATGGTGCGAATTTCAAAACCATCACCATGTTATTAATATAGTCATTTATCTTATTGACACTGACTGTTCTGACCCTGATATCAGATATGATACTGCTAGAATTGTTATTTTTATATTCAAATATTCTATTTTTACACTGGTATATGGAGTAGGATGTAAACATCAACAAAAAAAAGTTTTGCGAAGGATGAGTTATGAGGAACACTGAAACCATGTTTGGTATATTTGCGAAGAATATTTTGAAAAATAACAAGTTCTGAAAATTTTGTCATTACGGTGGTTCAGTTGCACGATGGTTCAGTTACATGGTGGTTCAGTTGCACGATGGTTCAATTGCACGGAGGTTCAGTTGCACGGTGGTTCAGTTGCACGGTGGTTCAGTTGCACAGTGGTTCAGTTGTACGGTGGCTCAGTTGCACGGGGGTTCAGCTACATGGGGGTTTAGTTACATGGGGGTTCAGTCAAATGGGGTTGAGTTGCACGGGGGTTTAGTTACACGATGGTTTAGTTAAATGGGGTTCAGTTGCCCGGTGTTTCAGTTACACGAGGGTTCAGTTGCACGGGGGTTCAGTTGCTTGTGGTTCAGTTGCACGGTGGTTCAGTTACACGCACACCTCTTTTTTTAATGTAATTGTAAATTTGTTCTTGCGATTTTTTTTTTTTTTTAATGAAATGTTGGCTCTGTTTTGTTTATTTTTCAATGCTTATAGCAGAAAAGTATCAGGGTACTTGAAGCAAATTGTTATTTCTACAATTTCTCAGTTTCATCACCCAAATTGGACAAAGACCATGGTTGCAGCAATTGTCGCAAACTAGTAAAGAGTGAACCCCAGTCCAAAATAACCGAAAGTTTAAAGACGAGTTTTGGAGGAAACGGTCAAGTGGAAAAATTCCTCATTATAAGGTGATTCAGGAATGATAGCTATTACATATGCTTAATTCAATAGTAAAAGTTTAAAGTGAGGTACTTAGTTTTTAAAATTTTACAAAAATTGTAAAATATATCAATCCGATTTTGTACTTAGCTGTGTTGGCCTCAGGCTAGCTAGTGCTGCATTGAGCTGTTAGTAGTTCTAGTAGCAGTAGTAGTAGTAGTGTGTATTGTAGATATATCTTGTGTATTCTAGAATCTATTTCACAGATTTTGCTAGTAAAACTAAAACATGAAGTAAGCAATTCGGCTTAGTAAGTTTTCTGGACTTGGCTACTTTTTGTTACTGAGGTCTCTATGTTGCTCTGAGTATGCCGAAAACTCTTAGTATACCAATTAAGTTTGCTCAGCTCTGCTTCATTATGAGTGCTATTCAATCTGGGATGAAACAAACCACATGACGTCCTGGAATGGGCTGGGAAGAGGTCATAAGAAAGGATTTTGAAGCTTCAAGGAGAGGCTTGATGTGCAAGGCTTTGAACAGACTGGTTGATTTGTTCCGATTTCAGTAGGGCCAATAGGATGATTAGAAGAAAGGTTACCTTTTAAGCCCTCCATCAGTGTGAAACAAAACACAGGACTTCCTTCAATGGACTGGGAATAGATCATAAGAAAGGATATTGGAGCTTAATAGCGGGGGGAAGGGATTGATGTGTAAGGCTTTGAACAGACTGGTTGATCTGTTCCGACGGTAGTAACGGATCTCAATAGGGCCAATAGGATAATATCTTTTAAGCTCTTCATCCGGGGTGAAACGGAACACAGGGCTTCCTTGAATGGACTGGGAAGAGATTATAAGAAAGTATATTGAAGCTTAAAAGCGGGGGGGGGGATTGATGTGTGAGGGTTTGAACAGACTGGTTGATCTGTTAAGATAGTAGTAACGGATCTCAATAGGGCCAATAGGATAATATCTTTTAAGCTCTTCATCCGGGGTGAAACGGAACACAGGGCTTCCTTGAATGGACTGGGAAGAGATTATAAGAAAGGATATTGAAGCTTAAAAGCGGGGGGGAGGGGATTGATGTGTGAGGGTTTGAACAGACTGGTTGATCTGTTAAGATAGTAGTAACGGATCTCAATAGGGCCAATAGGATAATATCTTTTAAGCTCTTCATCCGGGGTGAAACGGAACACAGGGCTTCCTTGAATGGACTGGGAAGAGATTATAAGAAAGGATATTGAAGCTTAAAAGCGGGGGGGGGGATTGATGTGTGAGGCTTTGAACAGACTGGTTGATCTGTTAAGATAGTAGTAACGGATCTCAGTAGGGCCAATAGGATAATATCTTTTAAGCTCTCCATCCGGGGTGAAACAGAACACAGGGCTTCCTTGAATGGACTGGGAAGAGGTCATAAGAAAGGATATTGAAGCTTAAAAGCGGGGGGGGGGGGGGAGGGGATTGATGTGTGAGGCTTTGAACAGACTGGTTGATCTGTTAAGATAGTAGTAACGGATCTCAGTAGGGCCAATAGGATAATATCTTTTAAGCTCTCCATCCGGGGTGAAACAGAACACAGGGCTTCCTTGAATGGACTGGGAAGAGGTCATAAGAAAGGATATTGAAGCTTAAAAGCGGGGGGGGAGGGGATTGATGTGTGAGGCTTTGAACAGACTAGGGTGTCTGTTCCGATGGTAGTAAGGGATCATAGCAGGGCCAATAGGATAACTAGAAGAGGGTTTGTATTTTAGGCCCTCCATCCGGGATGAAACGGAACACAGGGCTTCCTTGAATGGACTGGGAAGTGGTCATAAGAAAGGATATTGAAGCTTAAAAGCGGGGGAAGGGGATCGATGTGTGAGGCTTTAAACAGACTAGGGTGTCTGTCCCGATGGTAGTATGGGATCTCAGCAGGGCCAATAGGATAACTAGAAGAAGGGTTGCATTTTAGGCCATCCATCCGGGATGAAACGAAACACAGGACTTCCTCGAATAAGCTTGAAAGAGGTCACAAGACAGGATATTGGAGCTTAAAGAGGGAATTGATGTGCGAGGCTTAGAACAGACTGAGATGGAGGAGTAGCATGTGTAGTGTCGGTCTCAGGCGGCTTTGTGCACGGTGTTTTGTTATTAATAGTAGTGATAGTAGATGGTGTTACAAATATTGAATTGTTTAATTTAATGATCGCTTTTTTAAGTATTTGCTTTTTTATTTAGAGTGATGATGAAAGTGTGGAGTCTCAGAATGAACCAACATCGAGGCCCCAAAACGTAGAAGCTTCACAAGTGCATCAGATTTCTGTTGGTGGTAAGTTACTAGTTCAGTCAACCCCGTGATATTTTGTATTTCCTTGCATTATCGTTGGTAGCAAATTTATTTCTGCTAAATCTAATCAACGGCTCAAGCTTTTATTCTAAGAGCGTACCGCTAAAAATAATCCTTCCAGGAATTGCACATTTATTAAAATGTACAGGGGGAAAAAAAACGTCTGCTAGGAATGCCATTCTTTAAAGGGTAAAAAATTGCTAGTTTAATCAGAAAAAAAGAAGATTTTTCAGCGTCCCGAATCTCCAAATTGACTATAACTAACTAGGGCATGACAAACTGTCACGTTGATTCTTGTAGGTAAAGACAGAGTACACAAAAGTCTGGAATCGTGCCATGTTTTCCTAATTGATAAAAAAAAAATTAAAGAATACAACTTATATATATATATATATATATATATATATATATATATATATATATATATATATATATATATATATATAATATATATATATATATATATATATATATATATATATATATATTACCTTTTTACGAGTCGGATAATAATTTCGTGGGGGGGGGGGGGGTCAAACTCGGCAACCCCTTGGATACAGCCTTGCTTGGTAATGTTCAGTATTTGTGACAAGAACGTTTTTCTTTCTCAAAAACAGTGTAAGCATTTGGAACCAGTGTGTAAGACATTTAGAGTTTGGAGTAAAAGGATTTTAGAAAGCGTCAAAGCCAACTTCCATAAAATTTTAAATCTTTGAAATTTGGCAGGTCAATTTATTTCATGCCCTTTTTCAGTAATTTATTTCCACTACACTGAAACTAAACTGTAGATATTAATTGAAGGTTTTCTTTTCATGTATGTAAGTACATGTGTAATTCTAAATTCTCGATAACTATGTCTTGGCTGAGGCTGGTTTACCTGATAGGTCAGGTGGGTTTTGCTCAACCTAAGAATTGAGTAAGATAAGGTAAATCATTTTAATACAAATAGCTATGACGAAATTTCTAATATAGCCAATGAAGAGCGAAGCTGGATAAAACCAAATTTATGAGGATTAGTGGGTGTCAAAGTATCAAGGACACTAAAATGAAACCTGATTCTTTAAATTGGTTAAGTGGAAACGTACACAACCATACGCCTTGAAAATAGGAAAATCACGTATTATAAATAAAATAAAAGTATGATTATATAAAAATGAAATATTTATAAATAAAATTATACTAAAAAAATGTTTTTATAAAGACATAGAATAAAAATATAATAAAATATAAATAAATAAAAATATCCGTCTTAAAAAATAGAAAAAAACCGGGAATTTAGTTTTAATGAAGATAATTGTCAATTTTCAAGTTTTTTTTCCTTTTGTCCATCAATTTTAAAAATAAAGAATGTGTATTAAAAATCAGCAGAAAGTGAGCCAAAAATGTATTATCATAGAGCCCTAGAAAGTGTAACTTTCCCGATTGCTGTAGCAGAAGTAAAACACCGCCATTAAATGGCAGTAGCTAGGTAAAAATCCAGCGATTGTATGATTAAAATATAGGCTACTCCTAACATCTTGTTAGCAAATAGGAATTGGAAAGAAGTAGATGTATCATGGAATACCTTAAACTCTAAGCTAGGCATTAATTTGTTTATTATTAATCTTATTGAGTTCATCAAATTATTAGTTGTTGACTGAGCTACAAGAGCATCTTTTTGGAAAGAGCAACTATCCCATTTTGCTATATTTGTACCTTCCAAATATTTATTCCATAAGTGTCACTTGTATTGCTTAACTTCTATCACATAAAGCACAAATATTAAGTTTATTGTTTCGTTTCAGAAACCAGTGACAGAAATAAAAACATGAAACATTCAAGTGTAATAAAGAAAATTTTGAAATCCCCCTTTGGCTAGCATTAGATGCAAGATAAACAATTAGAGTACACCATGGAGGATAAATATGAAATATTGCCTCATGGAAGCTCAAGACAGGCCTTTAGATAATTTATTTGTAGATTTCTGCAATATCTTTCAATTTCTAACTGCGAAAAAACATTATGGAATGTGTTTTTTTAAATGGTCTTCTATCAGTTCACCCTTATGATGATGTGATTGTTGATGACACTGTAGAGTGTGTCATTGAAGACGATAGTGATGATTCGAATCAGGAAAATTATTATACAAATGAATGTCCAAGTACACCTGATGACTCTGATGATGAATTGTATGGGGATGATAAGTTGGTAGAAAAATTCAGTCGTTTTGTGGTTGATAGTGCTGAAAATTCTGATGCAGAATATCAAGACTGGGAGAAATATGCACAGAATTTAGATGAGTCAGAAAGCAAGCAGGATAGTGACTATGAAGACTATTAATAAATGCTTGTTGTTGTTTTTTTCAGTTTGTTGTATAGTCCCGTCCCCACTTAAAGTATCCGAATACCATCCCCCAGCCAAAAGAAAAGTTTCAATGCATATCCTTTATAGGTAGCCATATCAGAGATTATTAAAACTCGGGAAAAAGGGAAAAAGTTATACGGACTTACGGACTTAAAAGGACTTACGATAAAAAGTATCTGTCTTAATAATAGTTAATTCCAACGGCGCTTCAATCATAAATCTAGAAACTAATTCAGTGTTACTAAAACAAATTGGAAAGCCAAGGAAATATTTACAACATTTAAAACACTGAGGAGTTCTGATAAAGGTATCTCAGTTAAATTATTGAGGAGTTATGTACAGAAGAAATGTTGAGGACATTGTACAGAAGAAATTTGAAAAGGACAGTCAGTCATTTCAGAGGTCTTTTGAAACATTATGGAAGATAAACATTATGATATAACATTTTGACAAAGGTCAACTACATTTTAGCAAAAATGTAGAGGGGTTTAAAGCAAAATTTTCGTGAAATTCTTGAAATAAAGAAAATCTTATTCAAGAATATTGCTTTGAATCGGGATACAGGTGAATATGGGCTGAACTCTATCTATGATAATTTATTAAAATCTGACAGAGTAAAGTTCAATTCACCCAATGTAGTTGGCCTTAGTCCTAATGTTACATCATTGAACGCTAATGAACCGAATCCAAGAAGGTCAAAGAGAATAGCTTCCGCCTTTGCTTTGAAAAGAATGAGAGATTTAAACAAAATGTAGTGTTATTTGATTTAGTATATAAACTTTTGTTTTAAATTGTTTTATTTTAGTTTTACTACTGATGACGGTCACTGTATATGTGACCAAAATATCTGGTATTTTTGTGAATCTCTATCACTGTTATCATCATCACTGTCTATTAAAAGGATTTTATCCCTATTTGAACTTTTATTTATCGTCATGGAAAGGTGTGTGGTCTCCGAAATTATCTAGACCATAGAAATAAATTGGTTTGAACATCTGAGTTTAGCTTTGTTCGGAGAAAGCAACTAACAAATATTCAAACGGCTTGAAAATTCTTTATTGTTTGTTTTGTTCAGTTTAACTATATGCTACCCTATCTGTCATTCAGTTATAAATGCTCAGTTGCTTTTAATATCCTTGGGTTGCAAACCCAAGGATCTTAAAATGTACCTGGCTTATGAAGCTAAAAAATTTATCCATCTTTGTTAAAGGGATACCTTAAAAATCATTTTGCGAGTCTCAGTGTCGGCTGACCGTCTCAAAAACAAAGGGCCATTAGCAAGATTCCCATCATCATTTGAAACCCCCAAAGAGACACACAGAGACATAAAGAGAATAAAAATTGATAGGCAATCTTAAATATGTCAACAGTTTGAAAAGTTAACGAAGGGCTAGTTCAAAATAAAGGAAACGTATATTCTCTTACTAATTGTTTAGCAGAGTGCTGTGTATTCAGTGTGTATACAGCATAATAATATGTATCCTGTGTTGGCAAGGTTTTCAATCAAGGCGGTTTTCACAACAGGGAACTACCAAAGTTGTCAATTTATTCGAATGATACTTCTTTTGAGCTGGTTTTGATGTTTTCCAAGTAGGTATCCTAGACTATTTTAGGGATGGCTCTTTCCTGAACTTTAAAAAAGAAATTCTGCTCCGTTCAATCTAGAAAACAAAATTCACACTTTCCAATGATGCAAGTTTATTTAACCTGAATATCTCTATTTCTGGCACATTCGGGAGAAGTGGAGAAGGAAAAATAGGTTTTATTTGGGTTCTATTTATTTATTAATATTGATTTGTGGTAGTTGTATGCTTTAAAAGAAAAAAGAAAAAAAGGTGCCGGCTTTTTGTTTTCTGTCGTTTATTCGGGTCTTGTATCCAAACTCTACAAGTTATGGTAAGACCGCCCATTCAATTCTAAATAGTATGGCTACACAAACTAAAATTTTATAACGGACAAAATGAGGTGATTTTTTAAAGTTTCGAATCCCCTTGATCCTATCTGAGTTACGCCTATTTTTCTTGTTGTTGCTGTGAATTTGAGTTTTTTGTATACATTTTTCAGACTTATTTCGTCCTTAGGTCAAATCAATGGTATGACATTAATTCCAGCGGGACAACTTCGGCAAACCCAAATACCCAATATAGCGCAAAACTACCCAGTCCAACACATCCCTGGTATTGGCAATGTTCAAATTATCCCGGCCGGAGCTCTTCAACAAGTTGGGGTTCAGCAAATGATGCCCATTGGTGCACAAGTGTTTGGTAAAGTCATTTTCGTGGGTCATTCTCTATTACCTATCAAAAAAAAAAAAAAAAAAAAAAAAAAAAAAAAAATGCATGCTCACCAATGGTCTGCCTAGCGGAGGAACCGATAGCGTGATTCTCTGTCTTCGGCTGGGAGTGTAATGTGGGGTTGGGGGCAAATCATCCGTCGCTTCCCGTGTTTTCCCCCAGATATCTCCAAATACAAATTGGGTTTCTCCAATATAAAAAGGATTTGTATCGAATGCTATCGAACTGATGCATCTACATGCGTAACTTAGTGTAATACAATTTGTGCAATTTTATTCAAAAGAAATAAATTACTGGTGTTTTGGTTTAAACAATTCTAACGAAAAAGCTCACTTGAAGCTCCCCCCCCCACCTGACTGGGATTTTTATTGTCCGCCTAATGAGTAAGCTGGGCTTTTAGGTTTCTTATAAATAGTTCTCTGGAGTTACATGTACTTATTAATTACAGACACTTACATTTTGTTAATAAAAAAAATGTAATTTTTTGTTGTTTTTTTTGTTAATTTTTCTATATGGGTTATTGAGATACTTACAAATTCGTGTTTCTTTACAAGTCTTCTGGTCAACCCTCATCCTTCCAGTTCTTCTGTTGATTGGACCTCCGATTACTTCATTCTTTCAGGAAGTATATTTAAAAAGTTTTTTTTTTAAGTTTGTACCCCCTCCCCCCCCCCCGAACGTAAATCCTGGATACGCCCTTGGTGGCTTCCTTAATTAAACTGAATACAAAACTTGTATGAGCATAAGGGTTAGCTTGACAGTAAATGATTAGTTTATATTCATTTTTCTAACGTTATTACGACGAGTCGTGCAATTTTTTTCGGGGGGGGGGGGGGAGAGAGTTTACCGGTTGTGAAAATATTATGCCGAAAAATAGTAGTATGCCAGTATTCACAAAAAATTGTAGTGCCCTCTTTGAAAAAAAAAATTACATATGTATGTATGCAAGTATTGCTCGTTTAAAAAGATATATTTTCTGGTCAATTTTACCATTAAATTTTTGCTTTTCTTTTCCCTCTCTCCCTTACTCCTAATGTGTTTATTTTGTTTATTTTTTCAAATATTGGCAATTACTTTCTAATATTTCTATTTTCTCTCTTTCAAACATAGATTTCTCATACAACTGTCGCGTAAGGGTGTGCCTATTTTAATGAATCACTGTAGCGGGAGGGGGGTACATGGGAGGATCTTTCCATGGAGGAATTCTTTGGGGGGGGAAGGGAATTTTTCAAGAGGGGGAGCCAGATCTCCCGGCATAGTTTAAAAACGATCTGAAATTAAATAAAAAACAAGTCTTTTTCAACTGAAAGTAAGGAGTAATATTAAAACTAAAAACTAACAGAAATTATAACGTAATATGATGAGGGGGGTGCCCCCTCTTCAGTAACTCGCTCTTTACGCTAATTTCTTCGACTTAGACAGGTTTTTCCAAGGGGATTGAAAATAATTCGAAATATAGAGGTTTTCGAGTTATCGAAAGTCGACTGTAATTAATAAAAGAGGTAGTTGTTTTTCCTTTTAGGTTCTTCTTGTACTAAAAGTTTTTGTTATACTTTGCTATTTATTTTTTACTCATTCCTTTTCTTTTTTCGTTTTTATCCCTCTTTCTACAAGTGTACTTTTTAAAATCTTAGGAATCGCTTTCTAATATAACTATTGTCATTAGCCTATGGTCTGAAGTCTTATTCTACAACTATATTCTTTGGTTACTGTTATGTGATTTTTGGTTTTATAAATATTTGTGACAGTATTATTTCCTGAGATACAAGAGGCCGTATCCAGAAGAAGGAGGGGGTACGGGGTTAGAATCTCCCTCCCCTTAAAATTTGTCCAAATTGTAAAAACACGACAAAAAAACATAAACAGATTTTTGATACGTTTTTTAAAGTTTTTTGTTGACCCCCCAACAAAAATCTTGGATACGCCCTTAGTAATACCCAATTTTTTTTAGTAATTAATACTTTATTATGAGATTATTATTATTACGATTAGTATGTCTTTATTAATAAATTAATATCAAATAATTTGCATGATTTTTTAGTTAGTTAGTTAATCTTATTTTAATATAAAATCGTTTTTGATATTAATTTTTTAGTTATGATCTTATTATTACAGCTGGTAACATTCAGGAGCAGCCTTCACAAAATACGGCAACAATAACAACGCCAGACGGCACGACGGTTGTTATGCTAGCATCTGGATTCAATGGCAATCGAGAACAGGAAACTGGGGGGAAAACACGACTCCGACGCGTGGCTTGCACCTGCCCTAATTGCAAAGATGGGGATAATAGGTTCGCTTTTAATTCTTTCCTTTCCTTTTGCTGGGGCTGAGGACTGCACTATTGAAGATTTACGTGATTGTAACTACTTTTTGATGAGAGGGGTGGGTGGGGGGTAGTTGTTTATATATATATATATATATATATATATATATATATATATATATATATATATATATATATATATATATATATATATCTATATATATATATATATATATATATATATATATATATATATATATATATATATATATATATATATATATATATATATATATATATATATAATATATATATATATATATAATATATATATATATATATATATATATATATAATATATATATATATATATATATATTATATATATATATATATATATATATATATATATATATATATATATATATATATATATATATATATAATATATATATATATATATATATATATATATATATATATATATATATATATATATATATATATATATGTGTGTGTGTGTGTATAGCCTATATATAAAACATAAACAAATTTGAAAATACAAAAAAATATACACAAAATATAAAAAACATAAAGATATATAATTATGGAAAAATAGATCAAATATACTAAATACCTAAAAATCTAAAATACAAAATTCATGTATATGGTACATAAATACAAATTTTGCTTCGTTGCACGTAAAAGAGCCGTATTTTTTTGTTTAATTGTACATTTCGGCTGTCCTCTGACAAAACCTAGTATCTACAAAAAATTAGAATTTTAGTTAAGAGTGGATCCCGCCTAATTAGACCACGAAGAATCCAATGGTGCAAGCGAAATTATTCTCCGATGCTTAGTTTCGTTGATATTACTTAGTATCTATATAGGAGCTCACCCTTGTTTTCGTGTCATACCTAGAATGTACATACTCGAAATCGACATTTACGCCAGAATCTAGTATCTGACAAATTACGCTTTATCAGTGAAAAAAATCAGCAGCACCATACAATGAGCATCATCAATTCATTTTTTAAATAAAGACGGTAAAAAAGCATAGAGCAAAACAACGTTTTTGCGTTTTTCTCGGAACTTACTCAGATGTAGATACTAGGTTTTTGTCAGAGGACAGCCGATTTCTTGTGGAAGCATATCATCTGCATGAAGTTTATTTGAAGACTCAGCGTCCAAATCGAGGCAAATTTGGCTTGTCGAAGATTCGACCAGTCACATTTGAAATTTGACAAAAAAAATAATTAACTTACTAAAAAAATCTATAGATATATTGATTTATTCATAGAAATTCAGTCATATATCTCTTTCCCATCCTGCCTTATTCAAAACAACATGTACCATCATTTTCCAGGTTTTAAGTAAATCCAGTTATAATTCCTATAAACTTGAATTTGTGGCTTATCCTATTTTGGTTTCTGAGGGCAGAGTTGGAGGTCATCACTTATTCCATTTTCTTATAAAACCTTGTACAACGTTGTATACGTGTATTAAACAAAAATATGCTGTAGCAAATATTTTTGCTGGAATAGATATTAAGTATTTGGTCAAATATTGTAGCCAATAAATATTTAGTTAATTTAATTTAATAGTACATATAATAAATATTAGTAACCTTTTTTTTTTGCTTCGGTTGCCTGCGCAGAGGTTGGCGATCCTGCCTACAGAATTTGGATGTGGCAGGTGCTGCAAGGTACCAGCTCTAAACCTTTTCAGTGTTTGTTGCCACCGCTCTTGCTGAAGTAAGATAATCGATTTAGTTGATGTTTTTTAGATTATGAAACAATGTTGTATCTTATATGGACGGACCTTCTATATGGCTGGTAAATATCTAATAGCCAGAACAAGCAGAACATGATCAAGTTACTAATGTGCCGCAGCCGCTGTTATTAAAAGATACAGCTGGTAAATTTCTAATTGCCAGAACAAGCAGAAAATCATCAAGTTACTAATGCACCACAGCTCCCATTATTAAAATAAGAAAAAAAGACACTTTGTAGGCACTGCCGTTATTTTTGATTAAATTTTGTACATTTTAGAGCCGCAATTTGTCAAAACTTGAATTTTCCTGTAGGTACCAAAGCATGAGAAGGAGCTTTCAGGCCCATACCCCTCCTAGAATATCGTAGTTTCGTACTTTATCCATATTTTCGTAAATATTTTGTTTCTCATTTTCTACTCCCCCCCGCTATCCCTATGA
This sequence comes from Artemia sinica, assembly GCA_027921565.1. Taxonomy (NCBI): domain Eukaryota; kingdom Metazoa; phylum Arthropoda; class Branchiopoda; order Anostraca; family Artemiidae; genus Artemia; species Artemia sinica. The sequence goes on from CM051267.1 coordinate 37,525,173, forward strand.
AAATAAACTCCGGTGTACGTGTCTGGCTCCATTTTATTTTTGAACAGTGAACAGAATATCTGCGTTTATTCGTGTCACAGGTCATCCATCTCTTTGGTCATCCTTGTGGCTCCAAACGAAATGCAAGTCGTCCCCAAAGAGGGGGGGGGACGCTAATAAGAAAATCTTTAAATGTAAAGATTAACCTCATGTGGTTGTTTTGTCATGATAATGTTTAAACACTCTTGTGTTAATCGAATTTCTCAGGCTTAAATATTCTTAATATACTCTTAAATACTCTTAATGTTTAAATACTTTTAAATGTTAACCGAATTTGTCAGGCTTGCGTTTTTTTTGCAGGTCTCCATTAACAAAGAGGAAAATTCACATATGCCACATTCCAGGGTGTAGAAAGCAGTACGGCAAAACCTCACATTTAAGAGCTCATCTGCGGTGGCATAATGGAGATAGACCTTTTGTTTGCTCCTGGTATTTCTGTGGGAAAAGGTTTACCCGCTCAGATGAACTTCAGGTCAGAATCCCTCCTAAATTTTTAAAAATATCTTCTTTTTTGCGTATTTTCATCATGATATTAATTTAGATCAACGCATTGTCGCGGAGAAGTCATCAGGCCGGAGAGGGAGGGATTATAAAATAGGGATCGCGACAGGCTCTGTGTTATGATTAAATGAAAGAAAAAACAAGTTTTTTTTCAACTGAAAGTAAGGAGCAAGTTCGAAATTTGTCGCAATCCTTTGAGAATGACTCCTGAGTCACAAAGGCCGTTTAATTAGAATAAATAGTTCTTTTAAAAGTACTAAAAAAAAGCTTTAGCGTAAAGAGCGAAGGTATTAAGATAAGATAAGATTTATTGCTGAAAATGGCTATCACAAGCCCAAAAGGGCCGAATTCGCACTTTAGCGTCAAATACAGCGAAAAAAGAACAACAAAAATAAACAATCAAACAACAACAGAAAATTATAAAAGGGTCAATGTCAAATACGTAAAAACGTTAAAAACAAAAACAAAGTACAAAGTAAACTCATAAAATTAGAAGGCCAATGTCAAGTCAGCAAAAATGCCCCCAAAAAACAAAAAAAAAAACTCGTAAAATTAACAAGGGGATAAAGTAGAATTAAAACAAAAACATCAGTTAGTTGGTGACTAACAAACATAAATATAAAACCTCCAAATTTGCAAAATGGGCATTAAAATTAATAACTATCAGGTAAAGAGTGAGTGAGGGGGGGGGGGAGGCAGCGGAGATTCAGTGGTTGAAAATGTCAACTATGTAAGGGATAAAAGTTCTTCTATATCTTTCAGTGCAAACTCTTATTGAGGCGAGAAGGGGGATTTTTGTTGACACAGAACGCGGGAGGCGGCGTCGAAGGGGTGAATATTGACCGGGAAAAGGGGAGTTGTTCGAGGGTTATGAAGGGCAATGTTAGCAAAACGCAAGGTAATTTTTGCTCTCCTTTCATTAAGGGTGACAAGATTAGCTCTCCTAAGAAGGGAAATATAAGGTACTTTACCCTCATTGAAGATAATTCTTAGGTACCTTTTTTGTACTGCTTCTATTCTGTCCGACAATTCAATGGAAATGCCAGGATGCCAAACAGGACAGGCGTACTCAAGGGTTGGGCGTACAAATGACAGGAAAATCCTTAAACAGTGGGATTTAGGGCATTTAAATTTTTTAAGGAGTTTAAGGAGGGAAAATGCGGCATTTGAACGTTTTAAGATGCCATTAATATGACAATCCCATTTTAAGTCGCTAGAGATGGTAACGCCCAGTAATTTCATAGTGGTAACGGACATTTCAGGGGGGATTGGACAGGAGAAAGAAGGAGGAGTTTTAAGGAAATTAATAGTAAGAACAGTTGACTTTAAAGGGTTGACTTTCATAACATCAGTAAGAGCTTCGGCTGATATCGATTCCAAGATGTACATTGGGTTGCTTTTGGAATTTTTGGAACATGTCTCTAAGACAGTTAGATCATCAACGAATTTCCATCTATCCGGGAAATAAACACCAAGGTTGTTTATCATTGTAGGAAATAAAATTGGACCTAAGAGGGTTCCTTGGGGCACACCATTATAAATTGGGAGGGGATCAGAATATACATTCAGGTATTTCACGACTTGCGTTCTGTTAGAGAGGAAAGACGCAATTATTCTAATTAAATAAGGGTCAACTTGAAAGTCATTAGATAGCTTTTCTAATAGTATATTGTGGTTGATTAAATCAAAAGCTTTTTGCAAGTCAACAGCGATAACATTGAGCCAGGTATTGGGTTTTTCGAGTGTGTTGCATATTGTGTCCATAAGGTGAACAAGATAGTGGGTAGTAGATGTAGAGCGTAGGTTTCCGAATTGTCTTTGGTCAACATTTGGGATTATTTTTACTTTCAACCACTCAGCTAAAAAGATTTCATATAAGTTCGAAAAAACTGGAGTGAGAGTAATGGGACGGACACCATTAAAATCTTGATTATTACCTTTCTTTTTTACGGGAGTAATAAAACCTAATTTCCAACAATTTGGAAATTTACCAGTAGAGGTAATTTCATTAAAAAGTAAGGACAAAGGCTCTGAGAGATCGTCGGCAAAGGCTTTAATTAGTACAATCGGAATGTCTAATGGACATGTACTACACTTTTTAATGTTCTTAATTTTTGCCTCCACATCCGAGGGCGAAATAACGGGAAAATTGAGAGAGCTCAAATCATAAAGAGTGTCAAAAGAAAGGGGAGGGAGGTTCTGAACTATGGAAGAAAGAAACCTGTTCAGATCATTGGCTGTAACTGAAGGGTCTTCTTGGAAATGGAAGTCTTTATTATTATGTGTTTTCCCACAAATTTTCTTTATTCTATTATACCATTGTTTTGGCTTTGTAGAAAATAAATCCTGGACTTTGCATTTGTAATATGAAGAAGCAGATTTACGTATTTCTTTTTTTATATGTTTACGCAGTGAGTTCGCTTCGGATGTTTTACCACTCTTTAGTAGATTCAATTTAATTCTAATTAGTTTTTTCAATTGGCTAGTAATGTATGGTTTGTCATTAGAAAATGTTTTTACTTTTTTCACAGGGAAGGAATTTCTGTATTTTGTTTTAATCAGATTTTGGAATTCGGAGACTTAAAAATTAATGTCATTTTTTCCTTTGAGGGCCAGCCAGTTTTCATTGGTAATCCAAGATCCAAATATGTAAAGGCCATCATTGGAAATTGGGCGATAAGAAAACTCAGTAACAGAAAAAGTATGATTAAAGCTATTGAGAAGCTTCGTTAATAAACAAAAATGGTAACTTCCTCCTAACGGGGGCAAGGGGACAGGATGGGTATAGAAAGCCTGCATATTGGTGCAAATCAAATCAAGGGTTGAATTTCCTTTTGTTGTTGGTATTTTTACTATTTGTTTTAAGTTTAGGGAACTACAAAGGGGATTTAACTTTAGATCATTAGCATCACCTACTAAGAAAATACCGGCGTTCGGGAATTTGCATAGGACAAAGTCGGCACTACTATGCAGTTGTTAGTAGAATCGCTGTCTTTGTGCAGCGTTTTGATTTGGGGAATAATAGAAGCAGCAATACACAATCAAATTAAAGGGGCGTGGCAAAACTTTGGGTCTTACACTTACCCAAATGATTTCATCGTAATCTGAAAGGTTGGGAGTATGAATTAATTTAGGAAAGAGATAATTATTTACAAATAATAGTATTCCACCTCCCTTTTTACCTAGGGGGTGATCATGGGGACGAAGTTTTATGAATTGGGAGTAGTTATTAATTTTCAATAAATCAGGGCTCTGTGCTTGGACCTCAGTTACAGCAATTACATCAATTTTGTGTAGTTGACAGAGGGCCTCTAGCTCGATCAATTTGTCGAAATTCAGGCTTTCGGCGTTCGTAACAAGCAACTTTGGAAAGTAAAACGGTTACTAAAGAGGGCAGTTTTTTGTTTGTTAATTGTAGGAGGCAGTGGGGGGGGTGGGAGGACCGTGGATCTGGGAGAGGAGAGGCATCTTTTTCGGGATGAAGGCTGGGATTCGTTTGAGAAGCAGGATTAAAAGGCGGGGCTGGACCCGGCTTGAGAGAAAAGGAGGACCGCGGACAAATTATGGGGATATTATTAAGTAGGGATTTGGGGGGACATAAGTTAGAACTAAAACACTGGTTTACACTAGAGTCACATAATTCGATGCTTCCATAACCCGAATGGATGGAAGTAGGGTCTTCTTTGTGGTGATAGAATACAGCGGGGGTCTTAAATTCCCCGGAATAAGCTGGTGGTGGTGCTTCAATGGACACTGGTGTTTGGCAGGCTCGGTGACTCTCGTTTTTTGACAGAGTTTTCTTGGCACTGTTGGAGGGGGGAGAATTTGTTTTCGTTGAGCTGAACTGCTTGTAGTATCTCACTGACCTTTGATGTAATGGTGGGAAGGTTTGATGTAAATCGTTTTTTGACAGGTCCAAACCGATGAGAGAAGGAATTGGAGGGGGTGCTGACTGTGGGTTTAAATTTTTTTCGGCACTATTTAAGGGCTTTTTAAAATATTTGTATCCATATTTCAAGTGGATTTGACTGCATTCACCGAAGCAAAGCCCACTTCTAAAACTGTTACAAACCCTGGAATGCAAGAGTTTGCACCCAGGGACACTACATTCATTCTTCAAATAATAATTCTTGCACAAATGAAGGTATTTACACGACTCTTCCTTCTTGCAAATCCCTCTCCAGGCATATTTGCATATACCTTTATTAGCATTAACTTGTTTCCTGGATAGTTCATCACTAGTATTTAACTCACACCTAGTTTTACATGCATAATTAGGGTCAATTTCAGAATGAACTTGACCTTGAACACTTGTGCCTGAGAGGGGATTAAAACCAAGACAGTATAATCCTTTAAACACACAAACTTGTCTTTTTATCTTAGTTGAACCGGAAATCACTGGATTCGTATCTATAATTTTGTCGTTGACCTTGTCTTCTGTTAAATTTTGATTTTTGATGATGTTATCAGGAGCGACATTAGCATCAATAAGTCTTGTTTTAATATTGGTTTTAACAGAAATTGGGGATTTCTCCTTTTCCTGGACTGGAAAAGACTGGGAGTTACCAACTCTAACACTTTTTGAAGTGGTTAGGGTGGACATTTCTATAATAACATTTTCAAGTTCACTCATCAATGATAATAACCGCTGCATTGGAGGGAGGAGGTTTCTTGTTTTAGGTGCAGTAGGGACATTGTTTAACAAGTTGGACTGGCAGGAAGAACAGGTCTTGAATACTGTAGCCTGGTCAGGGGTTTGGCAACTGAAATCAGTTGCCAACCCCCCCCCCCCCTCATATAAGTAATAATTTCTGTTCGCTTAAGTTTTAATGTTGCTCCTTACATTCAGTTGAAAAAACTTGTTATTTATTTTATTTGATTATTGATCGTTTTTTTAAATAATGCTGGGAAATCCGGCTCCCTCTCCATGGGAAATTCACTTCCCCCTTAAAAAATTCCTCCATGGAAAGATCCTCCTACGTACCCCCCCCCCCCCCCCCCCCCCCCCGACCCCCTATAACCAGACAAATCCCCCCTGAAAATATCTATATACTTCCCAATAACCAATATTATATGTAAACAATGGGCAAAGTTCATAACTTGCAGCCCTTTCCCCGGTGGCTATGGGGGGGGGGGGGGGTTAAGTCATCCTCAAAGACATAGTTATTAGCTTTTTGGACTATGCTGAACGAAATGGCTATATCAAAATTTTGATCGGGTGACTTTGGGGAAAAATGAGCGTGGGAGGGGGCCTAGCTGCCCTCTAATATTTTAGTCACTTAAAAAGACACTAGAAGTTTATATTTCCGATCAAATGAGCCCTCTCCCGATCTTCTACGATCACTGGTTTGATATGATCGCCCCTGGAATAAAAACAACAAAAAAACAAACAAAGAAAAACAACAAATAAACACGCATCCATGATATTTCTTCTAGAAAATAAAATGCGAAATTCCACATTTTTGTATATGGGAGCTTGAAACCTCTACACTAGGGTTCTCTGGTATGCTGAAGCTGACGAAGTGATTTTCATTAAGATCACTTGATGTTTTGGGGGTGTTCCCCACCCTTTTTCAAAAATTGGGCAAATTTTCTCCGGCTCGTAACTTTTGATGTGTAGGGAGAGTGTTGTACCTTTCACCATTAAAAAAAAAAAAAAAAAAAAAAAAAAAAAAAAAAAAAAAAACAAGAAATTACAACAAATGTATTTCAATATGAAATGATTTATTATATTCATGACAAACTTTAGTTCTTAAGACACACATTTAATCTCTGGAACCTATGTTGTATTAATTTTTTTAGAGTAAATAAAGGTCACACAAATATACGTTAACTGGTCAGAGGTATAACATAGGTCATGTACCTTCGACCACTCTGTGCTGTACCTTTGATCACTTACATAAATAAGTACAAAAACTAAAAGGAACATATTTACTACTTGTTCTTTAGCAAGGATCAACTATTCTAAATTAAATATTGTCAAATCAGTTTCAAATCGCCTATGTTCCATTTGACGAGCAGTCCCATAGGTTTTCACTGGAACCGGAAGTTTCAATAAAATATCTGATTCATCAAAGTGAACCTAAAACCTAAAAGAGTTTGTATCACCTAGTTTCTTTAGATATTTAATTTATAGCTCACTTTCATATAATTCTATTATTTGTGTAACAAAATATTTCACACTCATTTTGCCAGCCAACTTTACAACAACAAAATTGCCTTTAGAAATTTTGTTTCTTTCAAAATTTTCCCGATCTTCCAAATCGGCCAAACCAACAAAATCTGTATCATAATTTTCATTATCATCCATCACCAATTCAGTATCTGGGTCAGATGTGGAATAAACTTGAAATAACTATTTCGTTGCTTTCTTCTTTCGGCCTACTTGACTAACTTTTTTCTTTTTCATCTTCTGTTTCTCCATTTCTTCCTTTTCCAGAGTGTCAGTAAATATTCTTGACTTGCCTCTCTGTCTCCCTATGGTGACTTCTTTCCTGGGTCCTGCCTTTGACCGAGGTCTAATCATCTCTGGTAAAATGATTTCAATGACATTTTCGGATGAAAAATCAGTGGCTTCCAAGGTTTCCTCACCATTCCGATTCAAACTTTTGGTGACAGGAAGGGGTCTGTCTGTTACAGTTGAAGGTGGAAATTCATCTTCCTTGAAAATATTTTCATTGAGTGACACTAATCCAGCTACCTTAAAGCTATTTAGAATGTTAGTCGGGCAGAAGGCCTTTGGATATGCAAATCCAACTAAAGAAGCAACATCATCTATTGTGATAGGCTTGCCAGAATTACTTGGTGTCAATCGGGTAGAAGGCCTTCGGATATGCAAATCCAACTAAAGAAGCAACGTCATATATTGTGATAGGCTTGCCAGAATTACTTGGTGTCAATATCCAATCATTTGCTGCCATGTTATAAAAGGTTTTGAAAGATCCAAAAACAGACCTGTCTAGTGGCTGCATTTCGTGACTGGTGTGGGGATGAAATGTAAATAAATGTATCCCAGAAGATTTTGCCAAAGTGATCGCTGGTATGGTCACATGACTCTCGTGGTTGTCCATCAGAAGAATCATTGGTGTAGCAGCTGTTGGCTTGACGTGCTTAATAAAGTGTTTCAGAAACTCCAGAAATAATTTTTCATTGGACCACCCTAACTGATTTGATGCTCCAATAGTGCCTGGTGGTGCACCTATCAGCATAAAATCTTTAAAATTGACCCTGGGAAATATTAACATAGCTGGAAGGCTGATGCCAATAGCATTTATGGTGGCTATCATCGTAATATTGGCGCCTCTTTCAGCAGACGTAATGCTTCCTATTTGTTTTAACCCGTTAGGGGACAATATCTTGGGTGGTATGTGAACCGTTGACAAACCCGTCTCATCAACATTCCAAATATCAGACGGCCGAAAATCATAGCGGTTCAGAGCATTCTTGTAATTATTAAAGACAAGCTTCACTGTTTCTTTGTTGAAAGCTGTTGACCTGGCAAGACTACTTGGCTTTGGTTTTCTTAATGAGAGTTCTTTGGAGAATTTTTCCCGGAAATCCCTTAACCACTGTCTACCAGCTATTTTATTGTCATTCCATGATGGGACATAATTTTGATTATTGGCGACCGCATACTGGTAAGCTAGCTGCCTGACAATTTTAAGAGAAAGACCATAATGCATCATGGCTGCTTCCTTGGTATAACTCACAAGTTACCTTTTAACTCACAAGTACCAGCCATTTTATTGTCATTCCATGATGGGAGATAATTTTTATTATTGGCGACCGCATACTGGTAAGCTAACTGCCTGACAATTTTCAGAGAAAGACCATAACGTATCATGGTTGCTTCCTTGACATAACTCACAAGTAACCTTTTAACCCACAAGTACCAGCCATTTTATTGTCATTCCATGATGGGGGATAATTCTTATTATTGGCGACCGCATACTGGTAAGCTAACTGCCTGACAATTTTCAGAGAAAGACCATAATGCATCATGGCTGCTTCCTTGACATAACTCACAAGTTACCTTTTAGCTCACAAGTACCAGCCATTTTATTGTCATTCCATGATGGGAGATAATTTTTATTATTGGCGACCGCATACTGGTAAGCTAACTGCATGACAATTTTCAAAGAAGAACCATAATGCATCATGGCTGCTTCCTTGACATAACTCACAAGTTACCTTTCTTCTTTTTGACTGAAAACCTGTTTTACATTAAGGTTTCGTTCATAAGCAAATTGGTCTCACCAGCTGTTTGAAACCTTTTCAAATGAAATATCAGTGTGGGCTTTTTCAAGTTGTGATGTCTTGCAGCTTCACCAATGCTCATTTTTTCCCCCAAGGTTTGTTGGACAGCTTTCTCCATATCTTCCTTGTCGAGGGCAGGTTGTGTTTTCCCTGTTTTACTCCTCGGCATATTCCCTGAAATAAATAGGCTAAATAATCATGTAAATACACTTCAGTCAATAAAAGTAATAAATTGGTATTAAAATACCTACAATTTTTCGATTCAAAAAATTTTGATTTACCCCTTCAGGCTTTTTTCTAAGACATTTCTTTGCGTCTAAGCTAAATATCCTTGCCGGTTTGTTGCAAGGTTATCTAGGCTACTCATACAAAAAAGGAGAATGGGGATGCATTCTAAACTTCAAAAAAGCCCATCCAAAATTAATGCAAGTTGAATCATCAATCGTGCTTCAGCAAATCATTATAAATTTATCACCATTAAGTTATACCGTTTTCATAAATCTATAATCAAGATAAGCATTGCTGGTGAAAAACTCACCTTCGAAAAAAAACATTGCGAGTTGACTTGCTGATGGATTAATAGCCTAGGATAAGAAACATCCGAAGAAGGACGAATAAAACCCGCCAGTTTCTCAATTTAGGTCTCAATGAATATAAATCATGTAAATGATGCTAAATAATCGACCGTTTTTTTTCCTTACTAATGCTTTTTTTCTATGGGATAATAATATGTTGTACCATTGACCGGTCAAACATACAATATTCATTGCGGTTAAAGGTAAAACCTACCTCCATTATTTATTAAAGATATTCATTCAGTTATAGGCTATGAATTTAAGATTGAAATACTATGCTATTTATTTACTCCAAAGATATAACTGCAATGTAAAACAGTGAAAAGTAAATCATTTTTAATATAAAAAAGAGTATAATAGAAAATCAGCACATGAAAATACTTACTTTTAGAGATGGAAATGGATAAAAATTTCTTGAAAAATCTGCAAGCACGTGTTTTATAACATGTATAGTAGATAGCAGTGCTTCCTAGGGCTGATGCATGTAACGGCAAGTTTAACTGCCAAAAAATATGTAAGATGGCAGCACAAAACAAGGTGGTCAAAGGTGCATGCCGGTCAGAGGTACAACACTTTCCCTCATTAAATTTGGTGAATTTTACATATTTTGAAAAAGCATCAAAATTTAATTCTTTTGATGTATCTATTGTTATCAAGACTCTGTTTCTTAGAATTTCGGTTACTATTGAGCCGCATCGCTCCTTCGTTACCACGAACCGTTTGAAAATTGGAGGGGCGGTGATGCGCATGCTATGTAGTGAAAGGGTTATATTTTTCGTCTCAAGTAGCCCATTTTCATAGCTTTGCCTGTTTTTTAATTTAGATCTAGGCCATGACCTCCTGATGCAGAACATCATCTGGACGAAAAATGATTCAGCCATAATCTTTTTCTGCTTTCTTAGCTTGTAAACTCTATAATTTGATTGGATGACTTATAATTTATTGATTTGTTAAATTATTGATTGGCGTATCATTTGACGATTGGTTGACTGATGATTTGATGAAAATGTTAGTTTAAAGAAAAAAAGATTATGCTGTACCTTTTGCAACAAGAGAGCGATGAAGGTGTACGTTGGGGAGATTTGGACTTTCAGAAAAAAAAGATTTTCCTGGGTTGTTGTATGGTGTTGATTGTGGAGGAAAATTGTATAATAATGCACAAACATTCTTCTGGCTAGGGTTAGTCATGAAAAAGAGAAAAAAATCTTCATTTTAATAAACATTTTTGGTGCAAAATTATTGTAAAAATATGTCAGATACTCACTAGACTGTGTTTGGAATTTGACTATTATTTTTCTACTTTTTTTATAATTAACTTCGTTAATTTTGTTTTCTTATGTCCTAAAATTGTCTTTTTTTGGCCTTCCCTTTATTTTAGTTTCAATCAATCCCCACCCATATCCCCCCCCCATCCCGCTAGAAATAAAAATTGGTATTAACTTAGAAAAATACCATTTTCTGTTTTGTTTTTTCAATGTCAAATTCGTAGAAACAAGAAAATTGTCCCTTGGTTTCGAAAAATAAAATTTTATCCCCCCCCCCCTCCTATTTTTTTGCGAATTGATGTCCTTGTTTCGAATATTGCAGTATTCAAATAAAAGTACGTGAATAATGCCAAAGCGTTTCCTCCAGGTACGATGATCGAATCTGGAAAATTTATTTTATTTTATTCGATTTTTTATTTTTAGCGACATAAGAGGACCCACACCGGAGAAAAGAAATTTGTTTGTACCGAATGTGAAAAACGGTTTATGCGCAGTGATCACCTTTCTAAGCATATGAAAATACACCAGAAAAACAGAGAATTTGAAAAAACAGATGTCAAGGTATTTGCTCTCCCTCTTATGTTTATAGTGACCTTACTGAAATCCCTATTAATCCCTGAAATATTTATTATACCCAATTTGAAATACCTATATAATTGGCGAATGTCCATGGCTTAACTATGAAATAATCGTGTGATGTTGTAACGGATACCTGAAACGAGTATTTCTCTTTGTATGATCAATAGTATGTATACAATAATCAGGTAGTCTGTATACAATGAGTATACAATTCCAAACTGATGCTTATGCTTACGTAATAGTTTTTTTTTTAGAAGAATCAAATACGTTATTGGGACTTAAGTAACCCCATATAAGTAATCCGAATGCCTAAACTTGACCTAATACCTAAACTGAACTGACCTAAACTGAAATACCTAAAGTGAACTGACCTAAACTGAAATACCTAAACTGAACTGACCTAAACTGAAATACCTAAAGTGAACTGACCTAAACTGAAATACCTAAACTGAACTGACCTAAACTGAAATACCTAAAATGAAATACCTAAACTGACCTAAACTTGTCTGGTTTTCCTGGTGCTGATGTTGAAAAAATTCTCTTTCATAATTGACTTTTCCTTCATTTTGAAACTTTTTCTAGTTTTTTGTTCTTTTTCCTTCGATTTCTAGTATATTTTTTTTTATTGATGAAGGGCTGTATGATAAGTTACATTTAGAAGGAAATAATGCAATCAGGTATATTCCTGGGAAAGGGTCGTTGAAGGGTGACGTATCGTTGAAATCTCGGATCTATAATGAAAGAAAGGTTGAGGTGGTTAGGGCATGTTGTGCGGATGAAGGATGACAGATTGCCAAAGATTGTTCTTTTCGGCCAACCATCTAGGGCTAAACGGAAAGCAGGTCGTCCCCGTCTGGGGTGGGAGGACGTCATAAAGAAAGATTTAAAGGAAATGGGAACTTCGTGGGTGGGTGCAAAAAGGGAGGCTTTGAATTGATTGGGGTGGAGGAGGAGCGTGCGTAGCTGTGTTGGCCTCAGGCGGCTTGGTGCTGCGATGAGTTGTTAGTAGTAGTAGTAGTATAATTTCCACTGACGATTCGCCTGTTTTGTTTGAATTTTTTCAACCTTGATGTGATATGTCATAATACCGACTTTTATCAATCGTCTTGTCAAAACTTCGAAATATCATTTTAAAATATTAACCATGTTTAGATAAACTTTTCGTAGTAAAAGCTGAAATAACTCCTGCGTGCCAAAAATCTGCATAGGCCTCTGATTACAGGTCAATATTCTTTAGAATATACCCATAATATCTTTAAAAGTACTTGGATTCTTTCTTTTATGTCTTTTTATTATCATGATTATGATATAGTTTTGTTGTGTGTGAATTATTTATATATGTATTTCTCGGTACACGGGTCCCCCCCCCAAAAAAAAAAGAAAAAACCTATATTCCGCTTACCTTATATTTGTTGTTATTTTTGTTGTTGTTGTAGCACACTCTCGCAAGCAACATTTTTGGTTTGCTACAGATCGATTTTGTTTGTGAGAATCAATCCTTAGCTGTATAGAAATAAGTGTGTCAAAATGTCAGTTGACAACACATTAGAGATAAGATTTTCTCTCGAAGTTGTTGGACATGAGATCGAGCTATTCTGCAGTGACAATCTAGATTATTCATAACTAGGAGATCGGAGTTTATCATGAATAAATCCAGCCTTAGTCATAATTTGATGTTACATAATTCTTGGTATTATCGAATCTCATTGTTAAGGTGCATGTTTGTGTTATCGGTGTTATTCTTAGTATTATGAAATCTTATTGTTAAGGTGCATGTTGGTGTTGTTGGTGCTATCGAATCTCATTGTTAAGGTGAATCTTGGTGTTATCGGTGTTATTCTTGGTGCTATCGAATCTCATTGTTAAGGTGAATCTTGGTGTTATCGGTGTTATTCTTGGTGTTATCGAATCTCATTGTTAAGGTGCATGTTGGTGTTATCCGTGTTATTCTTGGTGCTATCGAATCTCATTGTTAAGGTGAATCTTGGTGTTATCGGTGTTATTCTTGGTGTTATCGAATCTCATTGTTAAGGTGCATGTTGGTGTTGACGGTGTTATTCTTGGTGTTATCGAATCTCATTGTTAAGGTGCATGCTGGTGTTATCGGTGTTATTCTTGGTGCTATCGAATCTCATTGTTAAGGTGCATGTTGGTGTTATCCGTGTTATTCTTGGTGCTATCGAATCTCATTGTTAAGGTGCATGTTGGTGTTATCCGTGTTATTCTTGGTGCTATCGAATCTCATTGTTAAGGTGCATGTTGGTGTTATCGGTGTTATTCTTGGTGCTATCGAATCTCATTGTTAAGGTGCATATTGGTGTTATCCGTGTTATTCTTGGTGCTATTGAATCTCATTGTTAAGGTGCATGTTGGTGTTATCGGTGTTATTCTTGGTGCTATCGAATCTCATTGTTAAGGTGCAAGTTTCCTGTTAAACATAATATTTTGCGACAAGCGTCCGACTGTTACTTGCATCAGGACGAAAAGAACATTTGTCGTTTTTTATGCAATTTTTGTTAGTAGCAGGTGCCAAATTAAAAAAATAAAGAAATGCGGATGGAAGATCAGCCAAAAATAAGCTAAAAACATTCAGCACCGAACAGTTTAAGCAGGCGTTGCTTTCTTTTGAAAATTTATTTTCTTCGAGAATCAGTAGATTGTTAATGTTAGAACTTTTACTGACAAAAAGCGTTGTCAAAGTTTATTGATTAGTTTTGCCTAACTATTTTTATGTTTCAGCATTATTTCACAAAAATGGGGCCCGACAAATTTTATAGTTCTGAAAGAACTGAAAGAAAAATCTTAGAAAGTCGCGATTTTAGAAATGAATAGACCTAAATGGGTCCAAGGGACAAACTGTTTTTATTTTGATGACCTTGATACTTTAAAAGGCCGCACGGCGGGGGAGAGTGTCTATATTATGGATCAAGTACATTTAGTTGAAACTGGAGATATTGGCACCATCTGCTTTTTCATTAAACAAAAAAAAAAAAAAAATGGGGAGGGGAAGTACTCAAAACTGTCACAGTAGATGCTAATCTCTGATAGTAAATATCAAGGAAGGATTTTCTTTGGTATTCATTTGCGATATTTTAATAACACGGTTCTACAATACAGATTTTCTTCATTAACTTTGAATCGCGCGGTATTAAACTAGAAATTCGAAATTCGTGGAATTACTCACAGGAAAAAGCCTTTTGCTTTTTATTCGTTGGAATAGTGAAAGACGACCCACAGAGAATCAGGCAGAATGTCAGTCAATTATGGCACAGTATTCCAGAGAAGTAACTTTTCAAAAAATACTTGTGTTAAATTATCTTGTCAATGGGTAAGTGTGTACCATCCTCATGCATATGATAACTTATTTTTTGTCAAAAGTTGCATTTTATTTTAATATTTCAGTAACTATGAGCTAGAGTTCATTCTTTGCTATAAAATAGTTGTAACCTATGATTATGACGTCATTCATCATCTTGTATACGAAAATGCGGTTGTTTGTTAAAAACTCGATTTTACTTTAAATATTGTTTTGTTAATCACAAAAACACGTAGATGTAGCAATTTTCTTAAAAATGGGCCTTTAAACAGCTCTCTATGATGTTCCAGTGCCCCGCTAGTAGCGGAGAAAAAAAAAAGAAGTAATTTTCCATGTTGTTCAAGCCAATAGATTTTACTTGTTGTTCAAACCAAGGGACTTTAAGTTCCCGGTATATATTTTCGGCCAAAGCATTTCCAATGATGTACTTTTTGTTTTGATCCGGCACCATTTCTAGGGTGGTTTCAGGCTATTTTTTTGGTTCAACTATGGGCTGTGTCGTCTTTTGCTAGGTTGGAGCTACAACTGCAACCACGATACCACAGTTTTTCTAATTAAAACTTTAAAAGATCGTGATCTAGCTGGTATAAGATTTCAAGCCCTAAACGATTTTTTTATTTAAAAAATATCTCTTATTGTAAAGAGTTTTAGGTTTGCCTTTTATAAAAATACTTAAATAAGGGTGTGCTTTTTTAATTGTACTTTATCCTTTTTTTACAAATCTATTTTCAGGGTTTATCTTTAAGTGGTGCCTCTAATGATAATGAAAATGGTGATGTAATACAACCGGATGAAACAATGGAAGAAGGTGAATATGATATGACAGTGGAAACAGGAGTGAACGATGAAAGTGATGAAGATCAGCCCTTGACAATTTTTCATTCGGAAACAGACAATACTAGTTATATAGTTGAAACCAAAGAAGAAAACATTGCTTAGCTGAATAAAATAGGATGAATTCAGAGTCCCCACAGGGGGAGTGTGGGTGGCACAGCTGCACTCTAAAGAAAATATCGTGTAAAACATTGTAATATTGGGGGTGGAAAAGCTTTACGTGAAATAAGAATCAATTTTTAAGTTGTCACTTAATCATAATTTTCTGATCAGATCCTATTTTTGTGCAATTTTTAGTTTGTTTTTGGCAATGTATTTTGTTCTCTTTCTGCTATTTCATAGGTAAAGGTAAAAAATACGGCATTGGACTTTACAGTCCCTACCGGCGGTGCTGATATCCGTTTCTTGGCCCTTCAGCCAGGAAGTGCAATGGGGGTTTGGGGGCCAACCATCCTGTGCTTTCGCACACCCTTCCTGTTTACCTTCCCCAGATTTCTCCAGGTACCCATTTAAAGCTGGGTGGACTCTGGCTGAGCTTACAGAGTCACGCCACTGACCCCCGTCCCAAACCAAATAATTGGATACACTAGGATTCGAATCCTCGCCCTCTCGGACAAAGAATCCATATTTCATAGTGTCACTATTTACCCCCTCTCCCCCTAAATTGTTTGGCTATTGAAGCTAGGGCTAAGTGTTTAATTTATAACATTCAAATTATAATAGCGTAAAATCTTTCTCCGTTTCGTATCTCGAATCCAGAAAGAGGAATGAAATAATTCTTCACTCTTAGAGTTTGAAAGCCATACTCTTTTTTCACTTAAAACGGGAGAAATTGGATTTGGGAAAGCACTAGGTAACCGTGTTGAGAAATCATTCAAAATTAATTTTAGGGCTTATAATTTTTAACGATAAACGATATTGTTCAGTGGTTACGAGTGACTAAATACATAAAAATAAATCGTAATTTTCATAATCAGAGACCCTTTTGGTGGGTAACAAGGCCGTACCGAGAAGGGGAGTTAGGGGGGTTAGAATCCCCCCCCCACGGCCTTGATGGGTAACAATTAAATTTTTTGTCAATGTATTTCATTATTTTTTCCTATTTCAAAGTTTCAATATTTCCCCTCTTCCTTTGTGTTGTTTGGCTATTGGAGCTTGGGCAAAGTTGCAGTTTGTTATATTCAAATTTCTAATAGATTGGACAATTTTTCTGTTTTTTAATCTCGGATATAGAACGAGAAGATTTTGTACTATTGTAATTTGAAAGTCGTACAATTATTGTTTATTTTCGACTCAAATGCAAGAGCTAGGGCCGGGGGAGGTAACAGACAGCACAGTGTTGGGTTTTGTCCCCCCCCCCCCGCCCCAACCATCACTACCACAATGTACGATGTAACAAAAAAACAAAACAGGTTGGCGCCCTCAGAGGCTGCGCCCGTGGACTTGTTTATTCCTTTGACCTCCTCTAGCTACGCCACTGGGAGTTGTTTGGTGACCGGGGGGGGGGGGGGGGGGTTATCACCGAAAATCATAGTTTTAGGGTTTGCAATTTTCAAGGACAGACCTCTTCTCCTTGGTCAGTTTGGTTACGATGGGCCAAATGCAGATAAATAAATGAAAACTTAATTCTTTTTATATGCCTACAATATTTCAAACTAAATGCAGGCAGGTGTGTGTTGGCTTAGAGTCTGCTTCTTTCCTACCCCTCAGATTTCGTGATTTATTATTTTTCGAAGTCCCCCCCTCTGAAATGTATTCCTCTATACGTGTATTTTTCATGTACTAATAAAAATTGTGATATTTATGAATTATCTAGACCACTATTGGCTCCGTTTGACGTTAATTTTGTGGAGAGCGCTCTTAGTGAAAATTGATAATCTTGGTTCAAATTCAATCGGAGTTAAAGATATGTGAATGTTCATTTTACAATTTAATGATTGATTGTTGTATTATTATGTAAATTAAATGTAACACTAATAAATCCTGACTTGGAGATCATTAGGTTTTTCAAACAGGTCGTGGTAACGCAAGTAAAGAGAGACTCTGCTCTATAGTAACCGAAACTCTAAAAAACAGAATTTTTATACCAATAGAAACATCAGAAGAATTAGCTTATTGTGCCTAAAAGTCAAGGAATCTTAATGAAAATTACACCATCAGATTCAGCGTTTCAGAGAACCCCGCTGTAGAGGTTTCAAGCTCCCGTCTGCTAAAATGTGGTATTTTTTATTTTTTGTCAGAAGAAAGATCACAGATGCATGTTCATTTGTTTGTAGTTTTTCCCCCAGGGTTGATCTTGTCGAATCAATGGTCCTAGGATATCGGGAGAGGGCTCATTCGAATGGAGATTAAAAGTTCTAGTGCCTTTTTAAATAACCTAAAAGATTGGAGGGCAACTAGCCCCTCTCTCATGCCTCCAAGGAGGCATGAGAGAAGGAAAATTTTCCAAGGAGGAAGGATCTACGACAGGATCAGAAAAAGAGTAAGAAATTAAGGTCTTTTTCAAATGAAAGTGTGCTAAGAAGAACTTTTCAGGCGGAATCGTCCGCAAGAAATTCTCTGACGGGAATCTTCAGAGAGAATGGAATCATCCGGAGTGAATTTTCCTGGCGGGAGGGTGAGGGGTATTTTACACGGGAGAACTTTCCGTGGAGGAGGCAATTTTCCATGGAGGAGGAGCCGGATTTCCCTGCATTATTTAAAAAATGATCAGAAACCAAATAAAAAAGTTTCAACTTGAAGTAAGGAGCAACATTAAAATTTAAAACGAACAGAAGTTATTACATATAAGAGGGGGATTGCCTCCTCTTCAATATCCGGCTCTTTGCGTTAAAGTTTGACCTTTCGTCCCAACTCCCTTAAAACGGCTCCTGAAACACGAGGGCCATTTAATTAGAACAATAAGGATTTTTTTAAAAGCACTTAAAAACTTTAGCGGGAAGAGCGAGGTATTAAAAGGAGCCAACCCCCTCATATACGTAAAAATTTCTGTTCGTTTTAAGTTTTAAAGTTGCTCCTTACTTTCAGTTGAAACAAATTTGATTTTTTTTTATTTAATATATAAGTCAGGACTGATGGCAAAGAAAAACCAAAGGGGCTGATCTTGAAGAATCCGGGAAAGACTCAAACGGCCAATGGAAAGTAATCTAAGTAAGTTGTCCATGAACAACTACTTGTCTTATTAAGAGTACGTTCGGGCTATGAATTATGCTTGGTGACTATAACTGACTTAAGTACAGTCAAGTAAACCATAGTTCTGACAAGGTCTGAACTTCGAAAGTTTGGTTCTTTGTAAGTAAGGCACATTTTCAGAGGTACTTAAATGGAGTCCTTTTCAGAACAGTGCCCTGAAATTTGTCAAAATTCTAAAATCCACACATAAAATTTTCAACAGTCTTAACAGGGATATATGCCGAAGGATGGCCTCCAACCAAAAATCCTAAATTTTCCGAATTTCTTGGCGTTTCTTATTTAAATTACCAAATAAAATTTTTTTCCTTGGAATTACCCCTCCCCCTCTCGAAAAAACTCGTGCGTAAATATGTGTAATGCCTCTACTCAGTGACGAAACTTACGAAAAGTTAATTAGAGTTCGATGGTAAAACTGTGAGAGTAGCTAAAAGTGCGAAGGTTAGAACGACTGGTAGTATGGAGGCTACTGTCTCCTAAAGCCCGGGGTCCAAACACTCCCTAAATTTAAACACATTATTTAGTATTTTCACTAAAAATTTAAAAATAAACAACAAAACTGCCATCCTCAGATTCTGAAAAATCCCCCCCCCCTTCTTATATTTTCGTGAATTCACGCCACTGTTCAGAAGGCCGATCTTGAGCTATAATTAGGATACGGATTAATATCTGAAAGTTCATTCGGTTTCTGGCTAATTCCCCAACACGGATAAATCCACCCCACCTTTGTAAATTTTCCTCCATATGCAAAATTCAGCAGAAAAAGGAAGAGTATGACAAACGTGATGAAGAAAGGAATTGACCTTAGAATATTCTATCCACATTCCAAAATACAGGCAGGCTGTATGGTCCAGAATATCTTCTAGTATTTATTTTTACATTTCGTTTTCTTTCATTTTGACATTCGTGTTTTTGGAGGTTGAGTTAACATAGCAGGATAAAATAAAGGTTAAAGAAAATGATTTGAACGCACAAAATTAGTGGTAACTGTAGAAAGGTTGCCCTACGATGAAAGTGGACAGAGATAACGAACTGGGACTAAAAAGTAAGAATAATTACTTCCCGTGACTTGCCTGGTACCGACGTCTATTGTACAAGATACAAGTTCACCCCTTGAGATCGAGAATGCGTCCACTAGGCATACAACCGAAGGTATTTCCGTCTGAAGCATCTTCAAGTGGCCCATTTTTTTTATTTATTTATTTAATTTAAATAAGATGGAGTCAAACTCCAAGTCAGAACGAAGCACATTCAAAATTGACAGAACTCCTTATTCCAAATAACCAAGGAATAGTTTAAGTAAAGAAAGTTTTCAAAAAGTCATTAAACCCTGTTTACAAAAAAAGTTTTGGTTACCGTCCACTGGACGTACATCAAAAGTTTTTTTTTCGTCCGAAGTACATTCAAGGGGCTCATATTTTAAGGTAAATTTCATTAGCATGGAGTCGGAACCAAGAAAATTGAAGACGGACATAACAATATATTCTGTCTATATTTTGGAATATAGACGGAACATTCTAATTTCCCTTCTTGTCTTTATTTTTGTTCTACTTTCTCTTTGGCAGCTCAATTTTACACATGGAGGGAATATTCTGCAGTGGCTTAGAACCGTTTCATTCATCTAACCCAGCGATCGGCAACCTACGCCTATTTCGCCTCAGAACCATATTTGACCACTGTCATCACTGTAACTTCCAATATTACTTTTTAAACATTCATTGCACCTACCGTCTTTACTAATAAAACTCCGTAGGTAAGTGAAGCTGTCCATTTGACCAATCTTCTCGTAACCCAAGCTCACCTCTTCACCTTCACCTATTCCCAGTCTTAGCAACTTAGTCTTCTTAACACTAATTTTTAAACCTCTTCTTTACCCTGAACTCCCAAAACCTGCAAAATATAATTCATTTTTCTAAAATTCCATCTAGGACGCTCAAATCATCAGTGTAATCTAAGTGTGGGAGTTTTAGTTCCCCATTTGATTCCGTGCTCTCCCTGTGCCTTTGCTGTGCTTCTTCGGGCCAAGCACATCAAACGATCCATATAAATGGCTTTTGCTTTTGCTTTGTTTGATTTTGTTCCTATTTTGTCCTTGGGTTAGCTTCGTTTTGATTTTGTTCTTATTCTCATTTTATCCTTAATTTATTTATAATTGACGTTCTTATTTGATTTTTATTGGTTTTGTCGATATTTGTCTCGTATTATTGTTTTCTTTTCTTTTTTTTCTCATATTTTGTTCCGTCCTTTTCAAGTTTTTGTAGACGGGTTTTCAATTAATAAATAAATAAATAAAATAAATATTATTCTGGTACATAGCACTAATCACTTTAATATATTATTTGAAAAAAACTACGTTTTCTAAAGAGTTAAAGAGGCTGAGTTACAAGGTCGAACCTTAAAACGTACAGGGATTAGGAGGCACAGTTGGGGGGCTGCCGTCCCCCAAACCCCCCGCTTTCGCAGCCTTTAAATAAAAAAAAAAGTTCTTTAAACTGAAAGTAAGGAGCGACATTAAATCTTAAAACGAACAGAAATTATTCCGTATATGAAAGGGGCTGTGCCCTCCTCAACGCCTCGCTCTTTACGCTAAAGTTTTTATTGTTTAAAAAAGAGTTGTGAGAAAGTCAAACTTTAGCGTAAAGAGGGAGGCGTTGAGGAGGGCACAGCCCCTTTCATATACGGAATAATTTCTGTTCGTTTTAAGATTTAATGTCGCTCCTTACTTTCAGTTTAAAGAATTTTTTTTTATTTAAAGGCTGCGAAAGCGGGGGGTTTGGGGGGCGGCAGCCCCCAACTGTGCCTCCTAATCCCTGTACGTTTTAAGGTTCGACCTTGTAACTCAGCCTCTTTAACTCTTTAGAAAACGTAGTTTTTTTCAAATAATTTCTGCACGTTTTTGTACAGTTTATTACTTATTATTGCTTGACTAACTGTTAGCTGATCGTGTCAGGAGTTAAAGTTGGGGGTCTGCCGCCCCCCAAACACCCCGCTCTTGAACATTCTTGTGTTAAGGCTTTTAATTCCTGAATACTCAAATCACGTCGTACAGGGTGCCTCCTAATCCCTGTACGTTTTAAGGTTCGAACTTGTGACTCAGCCTCTTTAACAGCCCCCCAACTGTGCCTCCTAATCCCTGTACGTTTTAAGGGTCGACCTTGTAACTCAGCCTCTTTAACTCTTTAGAAAACGTAATTTTTTTCAAATAATTTAAAAAAGAAACTGAGTTTCTTTTTAAAGTTTAAATTCAGTATATAAAAAATTTGCTCTGACGGTGAATCGAACCCGGGTTTTCCGCCTGACAGTCTGGAGTATCAACCGCTGGACTAAAGAGACACAATTGTAATTGTTTTTAGTAAATGGAATCTATTTTTGACGCAAGCAAATTCCCACAAAACTTGATATTTGGTTTTTGGAAAACAGGGAAGGAGTGATCAGATTGAGCTGAAATTTCGAGGATAAGCTCCCAGGCCCCAGGAAAGCTTATCCTCTAAATTTCAGCCCGATCAGACAACGTTAAAGGGGGGTTGTGGTGGGAAAAATTAACATGGGCTATTATAGGAAAACGAGGTTTTTCGTAAATGTAAATTCGGGGGATAATTTTTTCGGTCTGAAAATATCAAAAGGCCCTAACAGGTCGAATTCTGCTTCGAATGAGTCCTCATTCACCCGGATCAGTTGCCAACTGTGGCCTGTAGGCGTGGATAAGAAAAAAAAAGAAATGAATTTTAAGTGGCTATATTTGGTTTTTTGAAAACAGGGAAGGAGTGATCGGATTGAGCTGAAATTTCGAGGATAAGCTCCCGGGCCCTAGGAAAGCTTAACCTCTAAATTTCAGCCCAATCGGACAACGTTAAAGGGGGGCTGTGGTGGGAGGGTCGAAACTTCCGGCCCAGTTTACCCCATGAAGATAAAGTCGGAGGAGGATGAAATTTTGCAAGTTTCTTAGTTTGAGCTTGGGCTACAAAATGCGATTACCGCCGTCTCTCTGCGACCTCTAGGACCTGAAATCGCTTGACATTGTGGTGGGTCGCCTCTTTATAGAGGCACAAGTGTGCCTCCTTGATTTATCTGGTTTACCATACAAGGATAGGACCTTCGCTAAAGCTCTTCTATCGGCTGAATCATGCGCTTGCTCACAATTTATAAAACTTCGGATTGAAGGGGTCTGATGACTCTGGCACATCTCAATTAGTACTGTACGATTTTTGTAAAAGGGGAAGTACCTAGTGATTTTAGGAAAGTTCTATAGGAAATACAGCTAATATCTCTATAATTACCACACTTACTCTTATCATCTGTCTTACAGACGGATTTAATCAGTTTTCCTAAAATCGCTTCCCCTTTTTGAAAAATAATACTGATTATCTTTAGTAATTTATTGTTAACTTCACAACCACCATATTTGAAACAAACTCACTTACCATACTATCAGCACCCGGGGCCTTTGTCTTTTTTTTAGAAATGTAGATTGTCATGGTATCCAGGGGCGCAGTTACGGAGGGGGGTTAGTTTGTTTTTAGTTTAATTTAGCTTATGTGTCCGCATTTGTCGGTACACTCGACGATTTTCTCGGCACATTCTTCATATCCCCCCCTCAAAACCCTAGCTGCGCCTCTGATGGTATCTTTGTCATCAATAAAAAAAATTGTGTCTGACAAAAGCTCAAAAACCTTATTTTCTCGTCTTTAAAATCATCAAAAATGTTAGATATATCCTTTGTGTGTGTGTTTTTTTTTCCTGTACAGATGTATGAGATCATGATATCTTTACCATCATTGAAATTGTGTTTGAGAAATGTTTACAAACCTCAATTTCTCTCCATTAAAATCATCGAAATTTGGGATACGCCCTTGGATTTTATTTTTTTGTACCGAAGTAGACAGTCATGATTCTTTACAATCAATAATATTGAAAAAAAAGTTCCGTAACAAAAAAACATCAATATTATTACTATTATATTCATAAAAAATTGTTAATAACGTATTATACAAAATACACTCTGGGGAAAACATACTGAGTTTACTACATGTCAGAGGTAGATAGTACAAAAAAAGGATTTTTCTATATTTATGCATATTTGACATATTGTTGAATCGAGAGATGAAACCAACAAAGAAAAGACTCTTTTCGCAAAAATTAATTAATTTTGTACATATATTGATAATTCCCTGAAACACTATTACAACACAACATTTGATTCCGTGTTTATAAATACATCGAAGAGTTGCAGTTAAAGGAGATATGAAAGTAACCAAAAAGTGTTTAAAGGAACATAATTGAGTTTGGGATGCAAACCAGAACTCATCTTTGAAAATCCATTAAGTTCTAGAAAAATAAATAAGATTAAAATAAGACTTTAGCGAGCACTGTAAAGTTCATTCTTAACTCCCAGTTCCATGCTTCAGTTCTTTATGACTTGCAGTCCCATTTCATGACTTAGTAGGAAGATTTTCAAGGCTGTATCTAGAGGGGGGAGGTGTACCGGATTTGACCCCCCCCCCTCCTAAAAAAATTTTCTGGCTCGTCAAAACGTAACAAAAATTCATATAAACAAAGCTTTGATGCGTTGTTAAAGTGTTTTGCCCCCCCCCCCCCCGAACAAAAATCCTGGATATGCCCTTGCTGTCTTTATATTTTTAGAACAAAATTGTCTTAGAAGGGGCCACAAGGTTTCTGATAAAATACTATTAACATAAGCAATATTATAATATATGCATATACATGATGACATAATTATGTTATAATATATACATAAGGTAAATATTATAGCAAATCGTGCTAGTCGTACGTATTAAAACTCCATTAGCTAGCCGAAGCTCATACCCGTAGTCTAAGACAAACACCAGGAAATTAATTTTAGCGTCTTAATGTAGACTTAATCGCTTAAGAAAAAAAAGGTAATTAAAATAGTATTAGATCAGTAGTGTAGCAAGGGGGAGGGTGGATAGCTGTCTCCGGGTGCAGGGACAGCTGAGGGGTGCCAAACTTTTCTTTGTCAAAACTACGATCTACTTATATTGTGGTAGTGATGGTGAAGGGGGGGGGGGGAAGGACTAAAAGCCGACATTGTCCCGGGGCACTGAAAATCCTAGCTACGCCACTGTTGAAACTATTTTACACACAGCATGTAATTTCAACGAGCCTCCCCCCCCCCAGCACACACACTCTATTGATCTTACTTGTAAGTTGTTAACAAAGAAATAGGGAATGAGTCTCAAAGAGATAGATATCTTCATACAAAGTATGCAATTAAGCCCTTTCATATCTACTTTAACAGAAATGCAATTTATATTAAAAAAAAAAAAAATCAAAAAAAAACACTTGCATCCAAATGGAGCAGAAATACCATTACTACCAAAATAATACAGACTATACAGAATAACATAAATAAAGAAAAATATAACTATAGATGTAATAGTTAGTCACTGGAAAGAAATGAAGAAAAACTGAATCACCTCCACAAAGTAAAAAAATAGAAAATTGAGGCATTGCATTGAAAATTTATTTGGATGCATAGGTACATACTTTCAAAAATAAAGACTTGAAAATGTTGTGGGGAAGCTAATAAAGGAAACTGCGTTTTTTGGCACAGATATTCAAAATGCTGTCAATTTTCTCTTATTCTGCGTACTTAATCTATCTTTGTCGCCATAACAACTATTCGGAAAAAAGATGTTTGACCATTACCAGAATACTTAACAATCTGTTTTCACATTTGTACATAAATCTGGCACTTTCAACATTAATATACCCTCGAAAACCCAAAACATTCATTTCTTAGCACAGAAGGGAAACCTTTTCTAGGAGAGGCAGTCAGCCATGGCCACTTAAAACTGAACATCCAAAAGGATTTTAAAACCTTCAATGTGTATTAAAATAGAAATTTATTTAGTCTTCCACCCCTCCTCCAAAAAATGATCCGGTGTTTCCCATCATTCAAGATAGCAAAACTGAGCAGACGTTTCTGAGGTGCAGCAAGGACAATCAATGTTTTTTTTTCACTTTTCGTTCATTCAATCACCCAGCGTTCATCCTCAACTACCAAAGCAATGCCTTATATGGTTTAAAAACAAACATAGGTCTTCGCAAAAACTCAAGGAAAATGTAAAGAAAAACAGATCAAAATTTCCCAGATCTAATTAAAAATAGCGGATTTGTCCATAATTTAATATGTAGTAACAAAAAGTAGCCGAAACAGAAAACTTAATGTGCTATTTAACAATATTCGTAATGCTTATCTTTATGACTATCGAACATCGCATCTTTGTAGACAAATCACAAAAGGCTAAAAAAAAGTATTTTTGACAGTTTTCGTTTTATGGTTTTAAGCCGTAAAAGAACTTATTTTTATTTCATTAGAATGGAAATTGACAATGATATTTTCAGAGCATCAGGTGGCATTTATTTCCAAAAGTAAGAACGGCCTTCTTGCAGTTGAAACGATTTTTAAGTCGCACAGAGGGGGGCGGGGTTTTGACGCAAAAACAGCATCTGTTTAATGCCTGAAATTTCGTTTCTGATGGTGCTTGAGGTCCTTCTGATTCCGTCTCACAACAGGACTAGATTTTTCACGCAGGAAACCTTACTCAAGCCACGGATGTGAAATACCCCCCCCCCCCCCTCTGTACATGTACATGGAAAATGTATTTCAAGTGAAGCAATTAATTTCAAAAAAATTTAGTAAGTTTAAATTTGTGTTTATCAAGTTAAAGCTACTACTCTGTCAACACTATCTACTTTTCAGTAACCAGTCAGCAGGGTATTTTTTTTTTTTTTTTTTTTTGGTGGGGGTTACAAAAAAAAAACTTTACGAAACGCAACAACAATTTTTGACACGTATTTTTCTTACCTTTGTGCGCCTCAGGGTAAAATTTCAAGGGGGAGGGGTCAACCGGTTACCCCCTGGGTATGGCCCTGTGAAACAGTATTCATTTAGGTAAATAGACCTATGAGCAAGACGTAATAAAGCTGAAGAGAATTTAATAAAACAATACTTAATAAAAAAAATCAATAAATAATTAGGACATTAACTTAAAATCCAGTCATTTAAAGTCCGAAGAGACGGGTAATAAAAACAAATTACAAATACTGTATGTAACAACACTCCGTCTAGTCAGAAATAACTCACTGATTATATCTGAATTGTAATACAACTTGTGTCAAAATACTCCGTTGTTAGAGAACAATTGTTTGTTGTCCATTGTAGTGATGATAATGATGGTGAATATGTTCATGTACATGTCTATGTTCATGTTTCCGTGTTCTATATCCATTTAAGACACTGGCTGGCACAGTTGTTGACCTCTGTCGGGATTTAGTTTTCTTCGTCCGTTTTTCCTCAAATCCACGAAAATTATTAAACACACCGTTCTCTTCATATAACTTAAATGATCCACATAATTTATAGTCACTATCACGTTTGATATATTTGTATTTTGTACCGTCAACGGTTTCCCAATCATCATCATCAATATCAGCCTCTGTGCCTGCTTCTGGATCACAAATTTTCTGTCGCGCAAGCCACCGAGCTACTTGCTGCATAGCTCGGGCCTGATCGCGTTCACGATGCTTATGACGAAGGAGATGATGCGGTGATGCCATCTCTGAAAAGCACTCTGGTTGACGAATACGATAGCGCTGTGGTTGAGGAGAAGCAACTTCAGAGTTTTCGCAAGAACGACTTCTGAAATGATGAACTGGTTTTTCGAGGCGTGAATAATATGCTGGACGCATAGGCTTAATGCATTCTCTCTCTTGATTGCATATATTATTCAAATCGTGCGACCTAGAAAAAGGAATTACAATTATAAAATATGAATACGCTGAGAATAATCGCAAAAAAAGAGGAATATGGAAATGAAAAAGAAACCTAAATATTTTTTATACTTTTAATTACCCAGTGTCTGTAAACCAATTAAAAAAAAAACGAAACAGGGGTTGTTTTGGGGACAAGAGGAAGGTGTCATAACATCTAACCGCCAGGAGCACTAACGTCAGAAATCGACGAAATCCGTCATAACATCGACGAAAAAATCCGTCAGAACCACTAACCGTCATAACATCTAAAATTTTAAAACTTTAGTTTTTTGGGGTTTAGGGGGGAAAATACTTAGGTTAGGTTACGTATTTAATATATTCTATGCTTTACCCCCCCCCCTGATGTGCAAATATACAGCCAAAACTTGTTTCTAAACTATTATATACTTATTACTATTATATAATTTTTTTATCGATGTCCTGAAGGTTAGTGGTTCTGACGGATTTTCATTTTAGATGTTATGACGTTTAATGCTTGTGACGGTTCGTCGAAATGGTAGCACCCCGAGAACAGGTGCCCCCTTTCCAGAATCTTGAAAGTTGCACCAGTTGCAGGATGAGAGGGGCTAAGTATACCTGCGGGGGAGCCAATTTCACCCCCCCTGCCAATATTCATCCTATATCCACCCCTGCTAATACACCTAACCTTACTTTTCACATAAGAAATTCTTTTCCTCAACCTGAATTTGACTTATGTGGGTATGCACACAAAATTTTGTTTCAGGAGGGGGAGGGGTGATTAAGCTCCAAAAAAAGAAAATTCACACCGATAACTACAATAAAATATAGGAAAAGCCTTAAACTTGAGGGCATATGGCTGAGGACCCCCTGCCTATATTTTCTGATTTGAAAAAATTCCTTGTCCCTTGGACCCGTCTTCTCCCTTTTCATACCTGACAATCATGTTTCTCTAAGATTTTTGTTTGGTTGTTTTAAATTATGAGGCTTTTAGGTAGTATGAGTTTTTCGTTAGCTTTGCCACATTAAACCGTGAAAACAAATTAGAAAATTAATTGTTTAAATTTGACAACACTTTTTGCAGTGGCATAATTTCGTCAAAATCTTGGGGTTGGGGGCAAAGTTGAAGCCAATTTTTCCAAATCAAGTGACAATGACAATAAAAACTGAGAAATGAGCCATACAGTACCATAAAGGCAAAGATATATTAAAGAAAATTGACCCGTTTCTCTGCATACTTGAATTATGCAGGCTTATCTTAGTTTTGACAGGAATTAATACACTAAATTTCTGCGGGGAGGGGATGCAGGGCAAACTAGGGTCTGGAGGGGGGGGGCAGTTGTCCCCAGTCCCATAGTAAATTACGCCCTTGGCTTTTTGCCCATAAAAATTCAAATATTAACAGTTTGTTCATTTCCAAAGACAACCACACCTTCAAGGAAAAGCTAAGTTTTCCTAAGGCGTTTCGTGCGATGTTTTTAAACTCTTTTCTGATTTTTTGCCCACGTTTCTTTTTCTAATTCAGCATTCGCTACTATCATGAACTCAATAGCTACATACAGAAAACTTTTTCGTCCCGGATTCCCTTAAATGCCTGATTTTTTTTTTTAGTTATGAGTTTTGAACCTTAAGCAGTCCGAGATAAAATTTAATCAGTATGTATCGTTTCCCTAACAATCTCTGATAATTATATTTTGAATATAAGATTGCCATGTCACAAACAGACAGAGTTGTACATTCTCTGCACGCAATGGCACAGAAAATGACACCCCCCTCCCTCAACTGAAAATCACTCTGGCTAAGAACACCTGTCAAGCTTCTCTTTACTTTTGTTTTCAACTTAGAAGTAAATCCATTTGTTTTGTTTATACCGAGTCAAATGAAAATATTAGTTCTCTCCTTTGGCAAAATATTATAACCAGTCATCGAATCCCCACGCAGCAGGGATGAACGTGTTATACATTTCCCAATAAGAATCCCTGTGGATAGCTTAAGTCACTGTGACAAGGGAGTAAGAGCTCAGACGGTATGGCAAACAAGAAATTACTGAATTTATGAAAGGAAAATTTCCCAACGGTGCTAATCGCGAATATAAAATCAAAAGTAAGGTGAAAACTGTGGCGTCACTTCATGAAAGTTTGGGGGAGGAGAAAAATGAAGTTTTCAAAATCTAGTGAGGGGGGCTATTTCGTTGTTTTTTCCAAATTTTCTATGCAAATACAGAGAAAGGACATTTTCAAATAAAATACACAAAAAAAAAACATTTTCTCCAAATCTAGAGGGGTGAATTCCCTCCTGATCCACTCCATCAACCCCCTTGCAGCTCAACCCATTCAAATGAACCCCTATGCAACTCAAACCCACTACGTTTCCCGGGCAACTCAACCTCACTGAACTTAACCCAATTGAACTTTCAGCTACTATTTAACTAAACCCCATTCAATTCAAACCGCGTTTAAATCAAGACTCAATAAAATGAACTAGACTCAACTAAACCTCATGAAACCATTTTTTGGTAGAACCCATTTAAGCAAATGTTTGCAGAAATCAATAGCTGGCCTTTGAATTAGCATTAACTGGTCCTGATTTGAAACTCAAAATTTGCTTATGGCTTCGCTTGCAGTTGCTATCTTGCATTGTAATGCCCTAAACTAAAAGTCATATAAAAAAAATTAATAATTTTACAGTTTATACTTTAAGTGAAATCGAACTTTTAAGGTTTTTGCAGATAGCCTACATCTCTTCGTCGTAGGGTTTAAATGAGAAAAAATAAATAGAACGTACAATTATTAAAAGTGCAATAAGTTTATAAACACAAATCGAGTGTCAAATATTTATTTGGTTCTAAAAAGAAACATTTTTATATTTTTCTCTTTCTTCTGCTATTGTAATTCTTTACATGCTCTTGTTGGGAGGGGGGCCGACCAATTGTTTTTCACTCACACTGGATTACTTGAAAAGATTTTTTTCAGTATTCTATTCTTTAATTTAGGGTTATTTGGCAATAAATTATGTAGAAGCTTCAATTAATTCACAAGCTGAAAAATAAAAATACCATTCAATTTACCATCCAACACTTTTTACAAATATAAAAATGTTTGTGTTCTAGATGTGGCCCTACGCTATGTACAATACGCTGCTGATTTCTTTGGCACATTCAGAGTCAGAGAGGTGTAAATTCGAAAAATAGGTAAACTATGTCAAAAATATAACAAAACATATAAATATTTCAGGAGAGGACAAAGGCACAAAGACCACCCCAACTATGTACATGTCCGAGGAGGGATCCATTTACCAAGTTAGGGCAACATTGTCAAATTAGGGCAGACAAACGCAGACGAATTTTCCTGGGTGGGAAGGAATAATAAATAGAACTTTTATTTGATAAATTGAATAAGAAGTGCCCAGAAATTTGGAATTTTTTCCAGATTCGGTGTTTGGCCACGAGGCCATCCCTGCTTGTTTCCCTAAATTAGAAGTAGGCCATATACGAGGGAATCTTGCGACAAATTGGTTTGGACAAAGTTAACGCTCATTCAGAAGCATTACAAAGGAGATCCGTCTTTGTGTCTCCCTGAAAAAGTTCAAAGAGCTTTTTGACAGTATGCTGTCTAAGAATGACCTTGTAGTTGATTATTACCTCCAACCGTTTGATCCTACTTTAGAAAATAACCACGGGACACCCTTAGCTTCAAGAATTCACCGTAAATCAGCGTTGTACTGTAAATAGATTTCCCGAATTAACCCTCAGTTCTACCGGTTCAAAGGTCAAGACCACGAAGATCTCTAAAAGCTCGTTAAGCTCTAAAATTATTTGGCGAGGGGGCCATCCAAAACAACGGAATAAACTTGAGAAAGGAATTCTGAACTTCCATCTCCACGCCCTCTGTGGGCTAAAGGAATCCTTCATATAGCTTTAACATTGTCAGGTAATTTATATCGTCCCTGTGCTTCCAATTACACGCTTCAGAATAATTTCTAAAACCCGCTGGCCAAGCTGTTCTCATAGTGAGTATTAGCACTGCAATAGATATCCAATTACACTTTGATCCTCCTGATCTACATTACCGGGCTGATCATCCCTTTGAGAACAGCTTAGCAGGCCATTTTTGGCAATTATCTCTGAAGTGTGAACATGTCCGACAGGCCTACAACCTTTAACTGTGACAGTGCCGAAAAGTACATAAAATAACACGGGCAAAAAATTGAAAGTCGTGCCAAAAAGTTATTTGATCAAACTCCTTTTTTACACAGTTAGGTTGCCCAATTTTAACCGGTTTTTAAAGTGGTGTATTTCCACCTGCAAATGGAATTT
Source organism: Artemia sinica (assembly GCA_027921565.1). Classification (NCBI taxonomy): domain Eukaryota; kingdom Metazoa; phylum Arthropoda; class Branchiopoda; order Anostraca; family Artemiidae; genus Artemia; species Artemia sinica. The sequence continues at coordinate 37,556,817 of CM051267.1, forward strand.
CCACTAAAAATAAGCATTTAGGCTTGGTAAATTCAGTACAATTGACCTTTATCAAAAACATCTAAATCAAAGTACTTCAACTGCTATAGAATAATTATCTCTTCCATCCCCATTTTTGAGGAAGATACACGGCGATATGGACAACGATGAAATGCCACTAGTCTCTACAATTATCATTCTTTAAAAATGAAATAAAATCTCTCTCAAATGTACCCAAAGATCGCCCTCACCTGAAGCCTGCAATCAAAACTATGGGCTGGATTCTTTTTCACCCCACCTCCTTTTCCTACTAATATTAGATACTTTATTTAGTTTTATTAGAAGGGAAAGGGACAAGAACCAAAATTTTCTTTTTAGGGAAACCGGTTTCCGAAAACGGATAACTAAGTACATTTGCTACCGTAATATAGATAAATTCTGCCAGGCAATAGTCTGGAAACCTTTGCCATAGATTTCTAAATTCTAATTTCAAATTGAAAAGGGAGGACAAAAGTCCCTCCAAAACAGGGATATACGCAGGGAGAGGGGGTTCAAACCTTCCCCCTGAAATCAAAAACTTTGTAATTCAAATAATAAAATTAAATTTGTTTCTTTCATTATTGGTCCCCCTCGAAAACCAAATATTTTTGGACCCCCTCCCGCGAAAATTCCAGCGTATATACCAACTCAAAAATAGTGTAATAAAGAAGCTGCCTCGTGTCCCAATGCTAAAAACGCATTAAAACTCGCTTTAGACACAACCCTTATTTATCCAAATTATCCTCAACTGTATCAGTAAATCGTTCCAAGGAACAATTCCGTCTAAGAAGTTGATTTTTCGATACCACGTGGCCGTTGAATTAAGCTGTTTCTGGTTTCAGTTCAGATCTTTATGAAGTCAAGCACGATCCATAGGCTGAGACCTCGGAAGCTTGACTCTGGACGCTCGTAATGCCAGATGTCCATCGACATTTGGACAAAAGTCATTTTCGAGCCAAGTCGGCAATTCCCAAAACAAAGGGAGGAATGTTCACTCTTTAAACTTCACAAGAAAAGATAGGAATTAAGTTTAGATGCACAAGAAAGCTGTTCAAGAATTCAGTCAGATCGAAAGGGAGCCTGTTCTACTCTACAGGCACGGATTGTGCAAAGATATTCATTAGGTGCAGGTATATCATCAAAAATTTTAACTATTCCTCACGTAGCGTCAGTAAGACTTTTAGAGCAGTTATTTAACATGAAGGGCCACAGATCTTTTAACTGTTTAATTTTGGCAGGAACTAGAATTTAAACTGCCCTGTTCGGCAACAGTTTCTTCGGCGATCTTTTCCAGTTCCTTGTCCCATCTGCGACTAAGTCCTCGAAACCCATGACTACAAATCCTTCTTAGATTCCCCTCAACCTCAAGAATTCCATTTCCACAGAACCTTTGGTACTTATGTATCATTCCGGCAACAGTGAAGTATGCGCTGTGTAAAACTCGAGAACAAAAAGGTCTATCTGTCTATATTAGGAGACAATTAGCTTACGCTCAGTGGAAAACAAGTTGTGGGGGGGGGGTAAATTATTTGGACAGCGTGAAGTTAAAAAACAATTCTTACTTCATAATACGCAGAAAAATTGTAGCTTTACACATTTTGCATGCAGACCCACTATACTTTACCCCCTCTCCCTAATGTGCAAATATATAGCCCAAATTTGTTTCTAAAGTATTATATTTTCATCATGCTTTGGTATTTTTCATTAGGATTAACCTAACTTCACTTCTTGAGTGGGGTCGCTATAACAGAAAAGTACCCCCAAATTAAAATGATATGGAGGTTTCTATATTTCATTGGCCAATTGCTTGGAATCAGCAGTAACCGGGATATCGCTGCTTATCGGTAAATACCGAGATCAGATGTTCGACCGTGAGATTTTCCAAAAATGTCCCGAGATCTCGCGAGGCATCTTGAAGAAATACTGCTTAGCGTATTCCCTTCTTTAACTACCGGAGAAAAAACATACTCGCCCTTCCCACAGACAGAGAATCAAAAGTCATAGTTGTTCGTGAATCATAATTGTTTAACATTATCTAATTTTTAATATTTAACTACTTAACTTAATTATTTAATTATACAGGCTTATGATTTAATTATTTTAACACTTATTATTTAATACTTATAATAGAGGAAATTTTCTCCGTAAAGTGGGCTGTGTCAAGCGAATTCGGCCTCACTGAGTTTTTTAGTACATAAGTTAATATCACGCTAGAAAAGTCAATACAGCAACAACAATATAAAATTTCTGGATGAACAAATTAATTTTTTACTGAAAACGCAGTCCTAAACTTTTCACGCCTGATCAAAGCTTGGATCTTCGTCTCCATTCAAACTTCAACTTTTGTATGAATGCTTATGATGATTATGATCATTTTACAATGATTATGATTCTTTTAGGGATTTTCAGCACAGAAAATTACGTATGTAGTGGGAAATCCAGTCAAGCCTTTTCAATTTAAATCCGAAATATTACGCCAAGAAAGTACTCATTTTTTTTTTTATACGTGGATAAAACTGAACCTCAGCTATGAAATAAAAGCAAGGTTTGCGTCTTGCGTTGAAACATCGAATTCGTAGGAGCAAAAAAGAATAACGTACCAAAAACTTAAGCAGAGAACATAAGTTTTGGGGAGTTTCAATCGTTCCATTCAGTAAACTTTAAAATCGTCAAGACTAATGACACACCACTACTGTTGACACCACAAATGGCAACACGCCACTTTAATGGAGCAGGCACATGCACAGGCACATATCAGATGGAGGAAGGGTGTCACCCTTCCTCTATCTTTAAAATTGGCAAATCCTACAAAGAAGGTGTATAAATCTAAAAAATGCTTGGACGTGGTTCCCAAGATCTCTCCTCCCCCCCCCCCCCCAATCCCTGGGTGCATATTTGGTGTTAATTACCAAGAAAAAAGTTGACATAATTTTGGTTGTTGTTTCAAAATATCAGGATTAATAGAAAACAAAAATACAAGAAAAGCATACCTGGATCTTCTGTGGTAGGCATGCTTCGTATGTCGTCTTAAAGGTTCATATCGACTATGACAGTCGTCAAGGTCATCAGCTTCCACAATATGAGCGTAGTATCGTCTCTCTTCCCCATTATTTAGAAGTCTCTCTTCGTCATAGCGACGATTGTAATGTCCACAGTCTGGATAACGACGCCTGTAAAATAGTAAAAAAAAGATAATGAAAATGCTTCAATAGAAAAAAAGATGGTAAATCCTGATTACGATAGTGAAAGCAAACTAGATTTTTTTTTTTCAAACCAATTTCTTCTTTAATTCTAATATATAGTGCAGAGTTAAAATAGTAAAGTAAAATTTAGGTACTTGTGCACTATCTGGTACCCACCGCTATAACTATCAAGGAAACCAGACACGAAACCCGCCAAACGGGTATTTGTAATAGAGAAATGGAATGCAAAGGGTGGTTTTCATTGGGTTTACAATATTTAAACTTTTGTTTTTTGGGGTTTAGAGGGGGGAAAAGGTACGGTACCTAGGTTAGGTTACGTATTTAATATATGCTATGCTTTACCCCCCCCCCCCCCATTGTGCAAATATATATCCCAAATTTGTTTCTAAACTATTATATATTCATCCTATTTTATTTTTTTTATTAGCATTAAACAAACTTGACTTCTTTTGTGGGTACCATATTATGCACAAGTACCACAATTTATTGATTATGTTGCCGGTAAAAGACTTTTGAGAGCTTTATGAATTCTTGTATTTTCTACGGGCCAATTATGGGTTTTCCAGTTTCTATTCCTGTTTTGTTGGGTCGATTTTGTGTTTTCAGTAAAGAGCTGATTTTTACGAATTCTAATAACGTATGGAATTACCACGAGCCAGTTTATTTGAAATGTTTTCCAAAAACATTTTGCATACACTGCGAAAAGGTAATTTTTATTCATTTTGAGTTTCGACTTGCTCTTAACTTTTATCAGAAAAACTTCATTTTTAAGATTAATTTTCGGCAAGGAGGCCAAAGTCGTTTCAGTAGGAGTAGGCCAAATCTCCCTATTTAACCGCATGCATTGGGGCTTTGAACTTCTTTAATATTATGTGTGTGTGTGAGTGTGCTTTCGATACATTTATAGGCTTGTTGCACTGAATACATTATCAAATGACTGATTAAAAAACACATTGACAGCAGGGGCATAATTTGCTATAGCGGGTGTATCTTTGCCTTTATGGTACTATATGGCTCATTTTTCAGTTTTCACTGTCAATTCACTTGATTTGGGAAAATTGGGTCTAAATTTGTCCCCCCCCCCCCAGACTTAGACGAAATTACGCCATTCCTTGACAGATGTACCAACAAGGTTGAAAAAAAAATCGAAAATGGGGGGGGGGTGAGGGCTAAAAAGACCCTTAAATAATCCATCAAAGATTTGCTTATTTGTATTTTTGCTACATTTTTACGAGTCAGACGAAAATTTCGAGGTGGTGAGTTAAAACCCTGAAGCCCCCCCCCCCTGGATACAGCCTTGTTTGAGAATGATATAAAATCAATAAAAAAAAAAGGTAAATTTATTAAATAGGTAGAGTTGATGACTGTATTAACACATTCTTGAACCGAAGTTTGCGTTGCTTTGAATGAGGCGCGTCCAAAGGGATGGGAAAGCGTTGGGCCTATACATACATGTGTATTTCAAAGCCCATAAAGCCGTATACAAAAATAAAAAAACTGATATAATTAAAGAAAAACGTTATATGCCTTTCGAAAAAAAAAATTATTACCAATATGTATCTAGAAGACTATTAAATAAAAAAATGAGGGTTTTTTCAGTTGAAAAGGAAGGAGCAACATAACAACTTAAAACGAACAGAAATTATTTCGTATGATGGGGGATGCCTCCTCCTCTGCCCCTCACTCGGTACGCTGAAGTTTTTAGTACTTTAAAAAAGCTTCGTTTCCCACTTCAACGGCCCTTGTGTTTCAGCAGTCGTTCAAAAGAATTGAAAAAAAGTCGAACTTAGTGTAAAGAGTAATAATTTTGGTTCGTTTAAGTTTTAATGCTGGTCTTTACTTTCAGTTGAAAAAACCTGTTTTTCATTTAATTTCTGATCGTTTTTCAACTCATGCCGGGGAGTCCCTCCCTCCGTGGAAAATCCCCCACCCCAAAAAACCGCATATACCCCGATAGCAAATACTATATGTAAACAATGGGAAAATTGCATAGCTTACAGCTCTTCCCCCAGAGGCTGTAGGGGGTCATGCCATTTCCATAGGCAGTTATTAAACTTTTCGACTATGTTGAACAACATGGCTATCTCAAAATTTTGATCTGACGTCTTCGGGGTAAAAAGGGGTGAGGGAAGGGGCTAGTTGACCTCTAATCTTTTTGGACACTTAAAAATGACACTAGAACTTCTAATTTACGCTTGAAAGAGCCCTTTGCAGATCTCCAAGACCACTAAAACACATCGGTGATCTTTCTTCCGGGAAACAATGAAAAATACTAAACTTTTTTTTATAGGAGCTTGAACCCTCTTAGGTAGTGTTTTTTTTTATATGCTGAATCTGATGGTGTGATTTTCATTAAGATCGCTAGACTTTTGGAGAATGTTTCCCCTCTTTTTTTACAATCAGGCAAATTTTCTCAGGCTCGCAGCTTTTGATGGGTAACATAAAACTTAATAAACTTATATATTTGGAATCAACATAAAAAGCCAATTCCTTTGCTGTATTAATTGTTATCACATCCCTCTTTTAGAATTTCAGTTGTTGTTGGGACGAAAGGTTCCTTACTTACAGTTCGTTACCAAGAACTATTTGATAATTACAGAATCCCCAGTAACAGCTCATCATTACACACCATTAAACAAACTTCCCCTTAAAATTATAAGTCAGGTCAACAAGAAAGAAATAGGCCTACCCCAATCCATCTCCCAAAATGCCACATAGAGGACAAGTTCGCAGTCTGTTTGCAAAATGAAAAACTCTCCAATTTGTTATTAGTGGTAAAGTAATATTGCAAGAAAAATCCTCTGACCGAAAATCTCAAGAAATTATGATTATACAGTTTCTAATACTTTCATTAAAATTCACTCATTTTGCCCCCCCCCCCCTCTCCCGAAAAAATTTCTATACCTCCTTGGAAAACGTCTTTACGCTTCGCAGGGTAGAAAACCCAGCTCTAATTATAGGAGGATCACCACTTTATTGTGATTTTTAATCTGAAAAAAATTTCCCCAATTTCCTCTAAATTCCATTCCATTTCCGCCAGCCCCTTACTAGCAGAAAATTGCCAGTATAGGACCCGATCTATTAAGTCAATTTCCAATTTCCTTACAAAGATAAAAAGCTGTCCCTTTTTATTGGCTTAGAGCATATTACAAATACGTACTTTATTCCAGAATTAATGGACCTTCGGCGAACGGCCATTAGTGTTTCAATTATAACGAAGTAGGTTATAGATCAAAATCAAATCTGCTAAGTGATGTGAAACACTTAAAACAGCAAAATCGTGTTTTTCTAAAAAAAATGTGCCGTTCTGGCACCAAAGAGGGAGGGGGGCTCCAAAGTCTCTTGTATCAAGTTTGATTTAGCTTTTACTACTGTTTTCGCGCTCAAACAGCAAACCCCGCGTCTGTTGTTTACTAGTGCAGATACGATTTTTTGATTCGCCCTATTGGTTTCTCATGATCGGAAGTGTCGTAAATGGTATTTAACTAAAAGAAGACATTTAAGAGGTTGGCCTCGTCCCTATCCGCGAAACCTTTTTTTTTTATTTCTAGACACTTCTTATTAAAATAATCAAATATATTGTTTTCATTAATATAGCCACCCCTCCCCCAAAAAGAAAATCCGGTAAAGAATATTTCAACACTCCTTCCTAGAAGGTTGCAGCAGCTGGCATAGCTCACAGACACGCACGCTTTGTTTTTTCGGGAAAAAACTAACAAAATGAAAAAGGGCAATTATATGGACAACAAAAACCATGCAAAAACCTCAAGATGTCGGGGAGAGCGCGAGCCCAACCCCCCTCCCTACAACCGTACCTGAGGAAACATAATAATTACCAAAAAGCTAAAGTTTGCAACAATTGGTATTCGAAAAAAAAGTTTTTTTTTAATAAGTTTTTTTTAATAAGCACTATAAAAATTCTTACACAAAATCATCTATTTTGCATTGTGACTCATAATAATTAAATCTGTAAGACTTACTATAATATTATTTGCAATATAATATTGCATAAATACATATCACATTATTAAAAATACAATATTAATATATAACATACCGCACTGCAGCAAGCACAAACTTTATAGTCTACAGCAAATTATACTTGAAAAATTATACCCAAAAGACATTTTAATATTTTAAACCCCCAGCCCCCTAAAAAATTTCTATTTTTAAACTTTTGAATCATCTATTTTGCTTAAAATGCAAAGCCAGTTTGATCATTTCCGCTACGAATTAAGACGGTTTTATGTCTTTTTTTCTTTTTTTTTATGAGGTAATACTTATTACATGATTAAGAACTTTGTCTACAATTCATTTTTAAAGTGATGTAGTGCGTGTTGTCATAAAGAGAGGGTAGGGGATACTCAAAATCTGAAAACATAGACAAGTCAAACAAAAACTATGGGGAAATCAGAAGAATTTTATTATATCTTAAGTGTTCAGACACAAAAAAAATCTTGAATTTACCAAAACACCTTCAAACGAAAACAGAGGAGATAAAAAGAGGAAAATTTTGTCTTAGGTCACAACAAAAATCTTTATAGGAAGGTCACAAAGAAACAGAGAATTTAATTATGAAAATATTGTGCCTGAAAAACATTTCCCCGTTTTTAGTAACTGACACTATTGCCAGGCCTAACTATCAGGCTATTTGATGTACAGGCATGGTTTTGAAAATGCAGGATTATTTATCCTCCAGAAATAAGTACACTTTAAAACGGAAGTAGTTTTTTTTTCTCTTTCGTAGGGCGATGTGTGTTTGCATAAAACCTATCAAACTTTTACAAAATTCCTAGACCCACTTGAGCCCCGTCGCATTGTTTTTAGTCAAAGAGTATGGGCAAGTTGTAAGAGAAGAAACTTGCTTTAATGTAAAAAAAAAAAAAAAAAACACCAACCTCATCCAGCCTTTGGCGGTTCTTGTTATTAGGGATGTTCTTTTGCTCTAAAGTCTCACAGCTTTCTGGAAAAATTTCCGTTCTTTTGTTCATATTTGTTTAAAGATATTACAGCTAACTGATGTTAGCAAACAGTGTAAAGAACGCCATTTTTCTGCCACATGGAACAATTATGAGAGAACTTTGATGATATACTCACCATTGTTCTTAGACCGCTGAATAGAGCAGAATGATGAAAGATGTTTGCCAAAGAACGGCACAAAAAGTAAGATCTTAGTCCTAAGATTTCACTTTTAAGCATTCTTTGTGAAAAGATATAAGAACTTAGCACAGTGATGAGTAAACTTATTTCTTTTCATACTTCGTAACTGTGCTTTTCCAGAAACTGAGATCAGATACTTATTACCACACTAATTTTACCAATTATACTAATTTAAACAAATTTTACCCTATTATTACACTGAAAAAGGTCAAGAACTGCCAAAACTAGATGGCGCTGATGTTAATGTTGCCGCTGGCACCAGTTGTAAGTTACCCATACTCTTTAGTTCTTAATATGGGTTGCAGCTTCAAAAAGTAAGGGTTAACTGGGGTCACCTGGGATGGGAGGAAACGCTGAAGCTTTAAATCGAGTGGAGGCTGAACATGTGCACCTTTGGCGTCGCTTAGGGCCACAACGAGCCGTTAGTTAAGGAGTAATAATGTCAAGGCGAAATACCTCCCATCTCGTATGTACCGATAATCTTAGGAGACTCCCTCCCTTAATGTGTCGTTGCACTTATGAACATCTCTGCTTTGAACGGTAGGTAAATTATATTTTGGCTTATAGTATATAAAAAGTGATTTTCTTTTTACCGCAACTTGGTCATTTCCGAATTTTATTTGCTATTAAATATACTTTAAATCCAATCATCTATGCATGTCAAGTTCAATAAACCTAAATACAGGCTGCAGATAAAAATTAAATTGAACTGAAAAATTAGGCCTTCTTTTAATAATGTGGCAAATTCTAGACCACAAAATTCAATTTTAGAACCGTTTTTCTAACTAAAGCCGATAAAACCATTTATCATGACATTATTTTTAGTTTATGGTGCCTTTTTTTTACAGCTTTAACTGCAGATTACATTACATGAGTCTGCGGATTCAATATCGCCTGCAATGTAAATAAAACAGGCCAGTAAGTTAATATTTTTATTTTATTTCCAGGCATATTTAAACAGATCGTTTTTAAAAACGAAAAAAGGCACTTTATTATTTGCCTTCCTTGGATCATTTTAAACAAATTCCGGTAGCAACCCTGAAGCAAACTACCATTTTCGACAAGCAAAATTATTATTAAACGGTACACACACTAATTTATTATGCGGAGTTGTTACACAAGGACTTGATATCCAACTTAATCAAATGTTCAGTTAGGGGAAAACCCTAGTCAGTTAAAAATTCATGTCCTACATCCCAAAACAATATAAAATATTGTGTTTTGTTCTTCCAGGTTCTATAAAAAAACTGTTTTATAAAGAATACAAATTATATCCACTCTTTGGAATGACAGGATAGGAAGCGAATTCCTTCTCCAAAAGTGATGGGTAGCCTCAAATACCAGAGGGGCCTCTTGGTACTCCTGACTTCGGTTTCTCCTAGTGATGAGCAGGGCCACATCGACTAGGTGCGGGACCCGATTGGAACTTTTTTGTGGGGCTCCCTCTATACATTAATTTTTTAAGCAAAATTCAAATCCAGCATATATATATATATATATATATATAATATATATATATATTATATATATATATATATATATATATATATATATATATATATATATATATATATAATATATATATATATATATATATAATATATATATATATATATATATATATATATATATTATATATATATATATATATATATATATATGAATATATATATATGAATATATATATATGAATATATATATATATATATATATATATATATATAATATATATATATATATATATATATATATATATATATATATGAATATATATATATATATATATATATATATGAATATATATATATATATATATATATATATATATTATATATATATATATATATATATATATATATATATATATATATATATAATATATATATATATATATATATATATATATATATATATATATATATATATATATATACATATATATATATATATATATATATATATATATATATATATATATTCATTTACATTTTCATGTAATCTTTAGCATAGCTGTTTGTGTTTTAGGTTTTATTTCATTAAATAAACAAAAAATCAAGTCGATATAATTAGAAAACACTACGCTAGGGAAAAAAAAACTTTGGTAACGCGTAGCGATTACATACATAACTCTTCCTAAATCAACTTAAATTAATAAATCAATTACACAAACAAATGCTAAGGAAAAGAAAAACTAAGCTAATCCCCTTCACTCACACACTTCCAGAGCAATAAACATCATCAAATACAACTCCCAGCCTCCCCCCAGCCCACCTACCCACTCCTCCCCCAGCCCTTCCACCCACTCCTCCTCCCAACCCATCCACCCACTCCTCCCCCTGCCCATCAGCCCACTCCTCCACCAGCTTCCTCCTCCTTCCGCTCACTTACCCCCCCCCCCCCCCCTCAAAAAAAAAAAACCTTAAGCAACTAATAAAAAACAATAAACAACTAATCCCCCCAAAAATACTCATTTAATCTATTTTTAAATTGAGGAAGATGCTCAGCCACCCTAATTCTCACAGGAAGTGAATTCCAAACAGAAGGACCAAGATCCTTTAAAGTAAAACCTGATCTCATACTATTTTTAAGCTCCACAACCAAATTATCACAGCTTCTCGTATCGTAATCCTGAAAATCAGTGTTGAAACGGTAGAACTCCTTAAAAATTTGCGGGACTAGATTATTCACAGAATTATAAACAGATATCGCGGCTTGGTAGTCTCTTATCTGCCCAACGTTAAGCAGCCTTAGAGATTTAAAACATGCACTGATGTCTTTCACATTTTTTATATGTCTCACAATATTTCTTCATAGAGATCTGTTGGTTTACGACTGATCTATTAATTTAAAACATTGTGAAAGGTGTTCTTTAACATCTCCATTGGGTCTAAACAGTACATTTGGTCATATGAATATGGTTCAAAATCACCTTCAGGGGTTTGTGATACGTGTGCCACTAAATTGATTTTGTAATAAATTTATCCAGCTATTTTGAAGCTAAAAACATTACGACTATTTTTGGTTTGATAATTGCTTACATTTAATGAAGCTAAATCAAAACGTGGGTTCCAGTTTCGTATTTGTTTGTGGAACTCTTTAGAAAGCAAATGATGTCCGATAACAGGCCAAACAAATTCATTTGGAAATTGTTGATGCAGGAATGCAGTTCGACCAAGCAGGCAGCAGCCCCCAAGTAAATCATCTTTGTTGGCTATATTTCCTGTGGTATAATGGAGGACTCTACAGTGAATACATATAGAGTTGAAGGGGCCCAATGCCTTGTAAATAAAACTTGCGTAGTTTAAGGCATATTTGTAGGTTTTTACTTGATTTGTGCCACAATTTGTTGGCATCGAAGATTGTGATGGGGCTGTTCTTCTAACATCATATTTTTTTTCGGTACTTGTGTACATAATGGTACACACTCAAGAAGTGAAGTTGGTCAATCCTAATGAAATATAACAATATGATGAAAATATAATACTTCAGAAACAAGATTTGGGCTATATATTTGCACATTGGGGGGAGGGGATAAATTATAGGGGGCCTGGATGAAAAGTGTGTTGGCTACAATTATTCTGTATATTATGAAGTAAAAATTGTTTTCTAGCTTCACGCTGTCCAAATACTTTACCCCCCCACCCAATGTGCATTTATATAGCCCAAATTATATGTCCGATGTATTCTGTCACCCGTCACTTGTTTTCCACTGAGCGTAAACTAATTATTTCTTAATAGAGACAGACAAAACCGGTTTGTTCTCGAGTGTGTACCATTAGTGCACAAGTACCTTTTTTCTTTTGCACTTTTATTTTAGACTCGTTCTAATTCTCGCCGTTCTTTAACAGCACAGTTCTTTGTTTTTCACTGTATTTTTGACACTCTTGATACTTGCTTTAGCGTGTCTACTAACCCTACAATTCTTTGTTCTTCACTTTCATCTTTGACAAGTTCTGATTCCTGCTGTTGCTTGTAATTCTCGCTGCTGATTATTTTCTAACTGCATATTTCTTTGTTCTCCCGGTCGTATATCTTCTAATTACACATTTCTCTGTTCTTCATTTTCATTTTGATTCGTTCCGATCCTCATTGTCTTATGTCTTGTAACCGCATATTTGTTTTGTTCTTCACTTTCGTTTTTGAGTCGTTGATTCTCGATCCCACTTATCTTTTAACTGCATATTTCTATGCTTTTGAATTTCGTTTTTGACTTGTTCTAATATTCAGTTTCGCTAATATTTTAGCTAGATATATGTTTGATCTTTATTTTTGCTTATCACTGCTTCAGAAATTTGTTCAGTGCCTTTTGCCTTAATTGCTTGGATTGGTCTTGTCACTTTTTATGTTCTAGGTTGTTCATTATCACCCGTTCGTATATTTAAATTTCTCAGGGCGTTCTCTTGATCTTGTCTCATTTGATGGGCCAGTTTGTTGATTTTGAGCTTACTGTTTTGTCCTCCTTCGTTCTTTTTTGTATGCGTGAAACTACCACAAATCAGCATCGATAAATAAATGAAACCCAAATCGAACAGAAATTACAATAAATAACCGAGTAAAACTCAAAACGAGCGGAAATTAACATAAGTTGGGCGCAAAACCCCTATGCCTTCCAGACTTTATAGGCCAGAACAGAATTTGCACTTTACTGAAAAAAATATAAATGTTTTTACTTTATAACTTTAATAAATCAAATAATATTAACATTTTGATTACTAAATATCAGTATATGTATATTAAACTGACAATGCACATTCATTTGTATTTTTTCAGTAAAGTACGAATTTTGTTCTGGCCTTGGGAAGGCTATTTGCCCTCCAATCACTTTTGACTATTAAAAAGGGCACTAGCCCTTTGAATTTCCAATCGAATGAGTTTTTTTGAAGTCTCTACGACAACGCCTTGTATAAAAACCTTATTTACCCCCAGGGCATAACTTAAAACCCTTGCCCTGAGGGCCGTGAGGGAGTATCTTCCTCAAAAACATATTTTCTATCTGAAAATCAACTACACTGAACAAAATGGCTATCTCAAAATTATGATTGGATGTGTTTGGGGGAATGATGGGCGTGGGGAGAGGGCTAGTAGCCCTCCAATCACTTTTGACTATTAAAAAGGGCACTATCCCTTTGAATTTCCAATCGAATGAGCCTGTTTTGAAGTTTCTACGACAACACCTTCTATAAAACCTTATATGCCCCTGGGTCTTAACTTAAAACCCTTGCCCTGAGGGTTGTGGGGGAGGGTCCTCCTCAAAAACATATTTTCTATTTGGAAATCAGCTACGCTGAATAAAATGGCTATCTCAAAATTTTGATTGGGTGTGTTTCGGGGAATGATGGGCGTGGAGGGGGGGGGGGCTAGTTACCCTCCTATCATTTTCGACTATTAAAAAGGGCATTAGCCCTTTACATTTCCAATCGAATGAGCCTGTTTTGAAGTTTCTACGACAACGCCTTCTATAAAAACCGTATATGCCCCCAGGGCATAACTTACAACCCTTGCCCTGAGGGTTGTGGGGGAGGGTCCTCCTCAAAAACATATTTTCTATCTGGAAATAAACTACGCTGAACAAAATGGTTATCTTAAAATTTTAATTGGATGTGTTTTGGAAAATGATGGCTATCTCAAAATTTTGATTGGATGTGTTTGGGGAATGATGGGCGTGGGGGGGCTAGTTGCCCTCCAATCACTTTCGACTATTATAAAGGGTACTAACCCTTCGAATTTCCAATCGAATGAGCCTGTTTTGAAGTTTCTACGACAACGCCTTCTATAAAAACCTTATATGCCCCCAGGGCATAACTTACAACCCTTGCCCTGAGGGTTGTGGGGGAGTGTCCTCCTCAAAAACATATTTTCTATGTGGAAATCAATTATGCTGAACAAAATGGCTATCTGAAAATGTTGTTTGGATGTGTTTGGGGGAATGATGGGCGTGGGGGAGGGGGGCTAGTTGCCCTCCAATCACTTTCGACTATTAAAAAGGGCACTAGAACTCTCAATTTCCAATCAAATGAGCCCCTTTTGAAGTTTCTACGACGACACCTTCAATTCGAAGTGCCCGGGTACGGAGAAAAAAAAAACAACACATTGTGCCCACATCGTTCTTTACTTAGGCAGCGCTAGCGCGCTGCCTAAGATGTGCTCAGAATACTCCTCTTCGGCAAGATTCTTCAATTTAAATGCTATGCATCTGTCACACTGGTCCTTCTTTGGCTTGAAAGTCCCAATGTCTTTCTCTTTCAATAGTTGTTTAAAAAATTCATAACTAACAATATCAGCCTTTTCTTTCCCCATTTTCTCCCTGTAAACATAAAACACCTCTTTAGCAGTTCCAGAAGGATACTCAAAGTACTTTTTCTTAGTAGTGGGATGGGAGCTTTGGAAGATCATCCAAAAACTTCCCTGCACTTTGCTTTCTTTATGCAAAGCTAAGTGATTTCCTAGTATCCAATCTAATTGAGGTTTCTGGGCGGTTTGGATCTTGTGATGGATGGATTCCATCCTTTACTGCCTGTTCAGACCAGTTCTTCACTTGCCGTTCGCCAATACCAAACGTACTCAAAAACATTTGCTGGCTAACTCTTAGCATCCCTTCTGAGGTTCTCAAATTGTATTTTAGGGTTCCTTTTCTCCTAGAAGGGCCAAGATTAGCCCCCTTGAAGTTCTCACAGTCGTCTTAAGTGACAAGTGTTGCTATGTAGACCTTATGTTCCCAGGACAATTTTTTTTCCAAAAGCTACCAAACAAACTCTGCCCCTCACTTTCAGGATTGATTGAACATTCAAAAACTCTAACGTTCTTAGCATCGACATTACAAGGTATGCATTGAGGGTCAATCTTCCGTTCAGGCTTTAAATCTTTAGCAGCTTTCCACTAACTATATTTCCTGTTCTCTACTTTTCTTCCTTCGTATTTCTTCCCTTGGCATCTAGCATAATAATTATTCAATCGGTTTTCCCCTGGCTTTGATCTGTCTTCGTTCCTGTTTTTTCTAGATGATGCAATACTATTTATCTCTGAGCTTTCTGTTTCTGCGTCCAAATTGTTTTCTGGAATATCTCCTAAACTTCTGTCGTGGACTGATGCGTTTCTACTTTCGTGGGCAGGTATATTTGGTGATAAAAATAGAACCACTGATATCCGCATCAGCCAGAGGAGATTCTTCAGCACCACTTTTGTCTTGATTCATTTGACATTCCTGTTAATTTTTTGAATTCGGATCAGTATATAAAACAGACTGTCCACTCAGTTCAGTATTTACTAACTCTGCTTCATTAAAAGCTTCATCGGTTTGCTCTGGCAGCAAAAAATTAACACAAACTTCTGTAATTTGCTATCTGGAAGAAGGGGTGCAAGCTCAGCAAAGACCAAAGATTCATCTGCTGTAACCTCACTCTCGCTTCCTTCTTCTCTGACCTCTAATGGTTGAGGGCTGGCCCTGTCACATGCAAATCTGATTAAAGGCATGAGGTGTACAGAATCTTCGTATTTTTCCTGAACTGGAAATGTTTTCAATGGTGAGTTTGCAACCCATTCTGCCACTCTGCTGGTGTATTCTGCAGTCCTTGATTTTCAGTGTTCTGGTCCTGAAAGACTGGAACTGTTTTCAAGGGCGAATTAGTGACCCAAGCTGACATTTGGCTGGAGCGTCCTGCTGTTTCCAAGTTCTCGCTTAAATGTCCACCTTTCTCCATCTGAAACTGCTCAAAATCTGTTGGCTTAAGAAATCACAAACTGGTAAAAAGAAAGAAAAACAAAGGTGTCCATTCAAACAGTGTAATGGAACTCCACTTTCAACAACAAACCATCTATATATACTGAGACCCTCTCATGGAAAGAAATAATACATAGTACATTGTGCCAACATCGTTCTTATATACCCTCAGGGCATAACTTAAAACCCTTGCCCCGAGGGTTGTGGGGGAGTGACCTCCTCAAAAACATATTTTCTATCTGGAAATCAACTACGCTGAACAAAATGGCTATCTCAAAATTTTGATTGGATGTGTTTGGGGGAATGATGGGCGTGAGGGGCTAGTTGACCTCCAATCACTTTCGACTATTAAAAAGGGCACTAGCCACTCCAATTTCCAATCGAATAAGTCCTTTTCGAAGTTTCTACGACAACTCCTTCGATACGAAGTGCCCGGCTGAAGAAAAAAAAAACACAATTGTGCGCACATCGTTCTTTACTTAGGCAGCGCTAGCGCGCTGCCTATGACTCATTTTGTACTGACGTTAATTCACATTTGTGTCCCCTAGGATATTATGAAACTGCTGAAAATGCCCATTGAAATTTACATCACTGAATATGGGTACATGAATCTCCATGTTTCTAAATTTTGTTCTGTAAATGCTTCTAAAACGGTTTCAAAATCTATTTTCCTTGTGTCGTCACTTTCAGTCAGCATGATTGCTAAACTATTTAGTCTATCCTGATTTATTGTTGATAACACATATTTTTTTTTCTTTTCTTTTTTTTTTGGTTTTAGCCTTGAAAATTATTTCTCTAGAAGCAATGCTTGCTGGAATTGTCAAGAAAATTTTACAATTTCAAAAATTAATTGTTCATTTTAATTGCGGCGCGGGGCCCTTTCAAACGTGGGCCCAGTCGTTCCCATTGCCCATTTCCGGCCCCGATGATGAGTTAAGGACACCCTAGACGGTCAATCATTTTGATTAAAAGCTTCCGTCAATCAATTGATTAAAGCATGATTGACCGTCTAGGAACCGAAGGAGTCATTCAAACTTTCTATCAATCACCGTCAATGCTTGACTCAAGCGTCAAACAGGTTCCTAGACGGTCAATCATGCTTTAATCAATTGATCGACTGAAGTTTTTGATCAAAATGATTGACCGTCTAGGGTGTCATTTACATACGTCTCTTTATCAGTTTTGTTGTCAAGAAACAACCTTTGATAATGACAGTAATTCCCAACCAATCACTATCTAAAAAGAGTCAGGAGACATAACCTGAAGCACCACTAAGCCTCGAAGTTTCCCATTATCACCAGAGTATGCACTGTTTTCTTCTGCATGTCTATGCCTTAAGGCAAGAAAGTATTTCTCATTATAAAGATTGTATATAGTCAAGTTTCATTAAAAGATGGCGAACTTTTTATTCTGGTATATATGCTCTGTTTTGTCTCATGGGTTACTTAAAAGTTAAAGGATTTTTTCTTTAAAGGGGACTTATTCTCTGTTCCTCACAAGAGTAGTCGCTACAGCTTTTTTCTTTCTGATGTGTGTCAGCTCACAGATTCTTTTGCTAGTATATTTACATCACAGTTTATAGAATTATCTAATTTTATAAACTGTGATTTACATTGTACGGGTGTTTGTTTGTCAAACGGATACTGTCTTTTTTTATAATCATTAATCAATTGATAATGGAATTAACTTGCCGACGTAGAGTCGGGAAAAGACATAGCAGCCGCCCACAGCAATTCAGGCGGCAAAGTAATTTCCTCTGGAATTGTTTATTTTAGCGTAGAATTTTATTTGACATTTCATTTGTTTATTGACTTTTCTTTCGGGTGATGAAGCCGACTTTATCAGCAACATTCCGATAATTGCAATTGTGGAGGACATTCTGGTCATAAAGGAACAGATTATAAACAATCCGTTTTCATCAAACAGTTCGTGGTAACGAACTGTAAGTAAGGAGCGACCCGGCTCAATGGTAACCGAAACTCTAATCAGATTTCAATGCTGATTTCAAATATATAACTTTCATCAAGTTTAGTGCTACCCACCAAAAGTTACGCGCCTGAGAAAATTTGGCTGATTTTCAAAAAAGGGGGAAAGACCCCCTAAAAGTTATAGAACCTTAATGAAAATCACACCATCATATTCAGCGTATCAGAGAACCCTACTGTAGAGGTTTCAAGCTCCTATCTACAAAAATGTGGAATTTTACATTTTTTGCCAGAAGAAAGATCACGGATGCGTGTTTATTTGTTTGTTTTTTTTTCCCCAGGGGTGATCGTATCGACCCAGTGGTCCTAGAATATCGTGGGAGGGCTCATTGGAACGGAAATTAAAAGTTCTAGTTCCCTTTTTAAGTGACCAAAAAAATGGAGGGCAACTAGGCCCCCTCCCACGCTTATTTTTTTCCCAAAGTCACCCGATCAAAATTTTGAGATAGCCATTTTGTTCAGCAGGGTCGAAAATATGATAAATATGTCTTTTAGGATGACTTAATCCCCCGAAGTACCCGGAGGGAGGGCTAAAAGTTATGAACTTTACCCAATGTTAGCATATAGTATTGGTTATTCGGAAGTATACAGAAGTTTTCAGGAGGTTTTTTTTCTGGTAGTGGGAGGGAAGGGTGGGTCGGGGGTTATGTTGGAGGATCTGTTCATGAAGGAAGTTTTCATGGGGGAAGGGAAATTGCCATGAAGGGGGCGCCGGACTTGCCAGCATTATTTATTGGTTATTGGGAAGTATACAACCATTTTCAGGAAGGATTTTTTCTGGAGGGGGGGGGGGCTAGAGGAGGGGGTTACTCTGGAGAATATTTCCGTGGAGGACGTTTCTTTGGGGTAAGGGACATTTCTATGAAGGGGGCGCCGGATTTCCAAGCATTATTTAAAAAACGATCAGAAATTAAATAAAAAAAACAAGTTTTTTCAACTGAAATGTAAGAAGGAATATTAGAACTTAAAACGAACAGAAATTATAACGTATGTGAGGAGGTTCTCCCCCAAGTCAATACCTCGCTCTTTACGCTACAGTTTTTTTTAGTGCTTTCAAAAGAGCTATCTATTCTAATTAAACGGCCTTTGTGATTCAGGGGTTTGTGAATAAAAAAAATTTTAACTTTTAACGTAAAGAGCGTGGTATTGACTAAGGGGAGAACCACCTCATATACGTATAACATATACGTAATAAAAAAAAAAAAACACAGCGATACGGCTCAATAGTAATCGAAACTTTTAAAAACGGAATTTTGATGTCAATAAATGTATCAAAAGAATGTGTTTATAATGCTGATTCTAAATATATAAATTTTATTAAGTTTAGTATTACTCATCAAAGGCTACGAGCCTGAGAAAATTTACTCGATTTTTTAAAGAGGGGGGAAACATCCCCTACAAGTGAAAGAATTTTAATGAAAATCACACCGTCAGATTCAGCGTATCAGAAAACCCTATTACATAGGTTTCAAGCTCATATCTGCAAAAATCTGCAACTTTGTATTTTTTGCCAGAAGAAAAATATACGAATATAGAAGTTAGTTACGTAAGTTAATTTGTAAAGACATCCATTTAGCAAAAGAAAAGTAAAATTTTTATGCAAATAAAAGCTGCATTAACTAAAAAACGATCAGAAATTAAATAAAAAAAAAAACAAGTTTTTTAAACTGAAAGTAAGGAGCGACATTAAAACTTAAAACGAACAGAAATTATTCCGTATATGAAAGGGGCTGTCCCCTCCTCAACGCCTCGCTCTTTACGCTAAAGTTTTTATTGTTTTAAAAAATAAAGTTGTGAGTCAGAGTCAAACTTTAGCGTAAAGAGCGAGGCGTTGAGGAGGGGACAGCCCCTTTCATATACGGAATAATTTCTGTTCGTTTTAAGTTTTAATGACGCTCCTTACTTTCAGTTTAAAAAAACTCGTTTTTTTTTATTTAATCACTTAAAAGGCCAATCTTTTACGCGTACAGATTAGCAGTCGAGAGCCATGTTCACACGTGTGTTTAGCTTGAACTTAATTTCTAGCAATCATCACTCTGGACCAATCAGAGCTGCTTGTAAAAGGGGAAGCAAAATATAACTACTCTCCCTTTGTCTTTCTTTTTTTTTTCCTTTTCTCAATAGAACAATATTGGGAGTTGTTGCCTTTTTTGGAAGGTCAAGGATTAATTTTTGCTTTAATTTGAAGAAATTAAAGAAGAAAGTATCTTAACCTCCGTTCATACGTGCGCTTTAGCAAGACATTAATTTCAAGACATAATCACTTTGGAGCAATAAGGGCTGCATACATAAGAGGAAGCAAATTACCGCTATTCTCTCTTCCCCCTTTCTCTTTCTTTTTCTTTCTCTTCTCAATAGAACAGCACTGGGAGGTTTTTTTTGGAAGGCTAGGGAGGATTCATTTTTATTTGAAAAAATTAAAGCAAAAAAGTTCCTTAAGCTCTATTCACAAGTGTGCTTAGCTAGACATTGATTTCAAGCCAACTTCACTTTGGACTAATAAGGGCTGCATTTAAAGGGGAATCAAATTATGATTGATAGATAATGATTATTGTTACACACTGATGATTAGCTAAACAATGTGAATTTTACTTTAGTCGAAACATAAAAGGGACTCTAGAAAATCTTTAAAAATTAGTCCATTTTTATAACAATGTAAACTCAGCTCAACCTATCATCATAAAATTCAACTTTAGGACCCTGGCCCTTGCGAAATTACAAGTTTAATTGTTGTTTTATGTATTTTATTGTAATTTGATTAATTTTATCTAAAATTTGTTTTTACTTAAATATTCGTTTTCCTCATTTTTTTCTGTAAATAAATGGCGGATAGATGATTAAAAGGGACATGCAGTCTGTTAGAGAGAATTCTACATTACAGTATACAATGTAAAAACATAACTTGGGGAGAGGGCAGGGAGGATGTTCTGTGCAGCCCGTCGCTTCCTACGCCCAGGGCCAGTGCCATGGCCAGTGTTATTCATTTGCATAACAAAGGAGGTAGGTATGGGATAGAGGCCAAGAATAACCTTGGCCCCAGGGACTTGTTGGCCATGCCGTGCACTGGATGTGCACGACACATTATTAGTTAGCTACTCACCGTATTCTGCACTGAGCTTTACAACATCCGTGACTTGGCAACAAGGGCTCTACTTCACAGCAGTCTCCATGGCATCTTTTTAAAACAGGCTCGTTAACTGTACTTTTACATTTCATTGGAAACACAGGACTCCTCACATTCAGGTCCTTTTCTGTTTCGGCCTTTTCCCTTAAATCACTTAGAATGTTAACATCTTTTTTCCTTGTCGGCATATCGGAAGGAGTTTTGAAACTCCCCCTAACATTCTGCTCCTTTTCAACATTGCCAGGTTTTTCCGTCTCGCTAGAATTTTCGGGGGAGACTGTTAACTTGACGCGTATGGTTTTTGAGCCACTAGGAGCCAGCTTAACAGATGAGCCAACAGCATCGTAAATGGTTTTGACCAGACCCGCCACGTCCTAAAAAAATAATCATAAAAAACTACTAAAAAGGTCAAGATAACTCAAAGAACTAGATTTGTATAGTCTATGTTATTACTATACTTATATAGACAAAAACTTAAAACATAGGTATCAAGGAATACAATTTACGCTCTGAAGCAGGGACATACGCAGGGCTTGATCCCCTCCAAAATCTCAAGTTCTTCTGAATTGCTTGGCACCACTTGTTAAAATTATCAAATAATTTGTTTGCCTTCCTAATTATGGTTCCTGGCTATCTTTTAATTCAATTTCGACCTAAATACAAAAATGCTAAGTTAGAGCGCTATAGCTTTAAAAGGGTGGTCTGTAGTTCCAAAATTTTGCAAAAAAAAAATCATCAAATTCAAAATATTTATTCTTTGTTATTATGTTATGTTATGTTTGTTATTATTACTCAAAAAAACATTTACGTAATTAGAAATTTGTCAGGGAATCCCCATTATAAAGATATTTCCTAATGCATACTATTGTAAAGTATTTGGAACATAAATTCGAGAAGGCTTTTTCTGGTGTCTCGTTTCTTAGAGATTTGGCCATGTATATGTCAACGAGAACAGTCCAGGGGGGGGCTTTTGGGACTAAGGCTAGTCGTGGGAAAGGGTCCGTTCCCAGGCATGGTTGAACAACCAATAGCTGGAACTTCCGTTCCAGGAAAGTTACATTCTTGGCTCATTTCTAAAGGCAGTCCATCTTTCGCCTTCGTCGTAGCTAGTTGTTCTTGTGCTACCTTATTTTCTCTATGTGTATTCTCACGTTATTTAATAAAGACCATGTACCAACATTTATCGTCTATCTTTGGAATTTACGTAAACCATTACATCTGCCAATATAAAAGGCATACAAATAAAGAAATAAATAGTGGTTTACAGAGTGGTGAAAAAGAGGTTTACAGAGTGGTGGCAAGCGGTTAAAACTAGTGGAGCATATATCACTAGTGGAAAACCTCCAAGTGACATTTGAGTGACCGTTATAAGTATTTACGACATCTTATGCTAAATACTGGCAACATATTGAAGAGTATTTCGCCTGCTACCAGACTGTGATATTGAGCTGCAAATACTACAAAAGACTGATTAATAAGACATCGAAACGTTACGAGCTATTGAACTTTCTTCTATTCAAAGCGCCTTCTTGAGAAACACTTTCTTTTAAATGAACATTTTGAAATAGGCTGTTACACAATGCCTAATATGGATTCCCTCGCGAAAGCTTCTACCTACTAATTCAAATTTCTACAACTGAGAGTCTCCGGTTGATTTCTACCTTCATTTAGCCATTCTACGGTTGGTGTTTTTTTTACCTGATTTTATACAGTCGACGTGTGATCTACATTTGACAGTTTCCAACAACAATTTTACATTTTGAATTCGATAATCGAAAATTAATTCTCAATTGTGACTACATTTGACGCTAGTGATTTAATTGAAACCAATTACAATTGGATTTGGAAAGGACTATCTTTCGTAAGTGATTTACCACGACTAAACAACCCAGTAAATTTTATTAGACCCTTGTTGTTAGAAGTGAAGTTATTGCCCAAAATTTAGCGTCCGTAATTAAAGAACGATGTTTAAAACAAATATTTAAATTTTTAGAATAACTGCTTTTTCAAATTTTAATCTCAATATGTCAGTTTTTATTCCTATTCTCGATCCGGCGGAAACTGGATATAACAAAAAGGTTGCTTTTGATTTTGTAAAACAGTGGAGGATAAATGGCATATTTCCATTTCTTTTATTTGACTCCCCCCGATTATAAATTTGTCAAGTTTAAAAGGTGGATTACTTGTAGCATATGCCCCAGGCGAAATAGTAGGCAAAATGGTTGCAGAGTTTGTAGGCGTGGCTCAATTTAAGGATGAAAGGGCATATCTATTCTATAGAAGGATGCAAAAATTAGGAAGGTCATGTAGGGTGTCCTTAGAAGCCAGGGATGATGGTGTAGTCCTTGGAAGATTTGCTCTTAATTTATTCAAGGAGAGGATCAGACCGTCCTACAAACGGTATTTGTTAGAGAATAGTGCAATTTTTTTTTTTTGTTTAGGTGATGCGTATAAGGTTGCAATACAATATGAACAGATAGAACAGATAGTGGGGAAAGAAGACACGTCTTCTTTTTCCGATGAATTTCTTTCTGCGCTGACGAGGGTGAAATTTGGACTCAATGATAATGAGAAGGCACTGCGAGATGGTACTGATTCCTCGCAGGGCGGTTTGGCTACCCAGGAAAAGGGAGCTGGTTTTGAGGTCCCGTGGGATGGTACTGATGCCTCACGGGATGGTTTTTTTTTGTTGCACTGCGAGATGGTACTGATTCCTCGCAGGGCGGTTTGGCTACCCAGGAAAAGGGAGCTGGTTTTAAGGTCCCGTGGGATGGTACTGATGCCTCACGGGATGGTTTTTTTTTGTTGCACTGCGAGATGGTACTGATTCCTCGCAGGGCGGTTTGGCTACCCAGGAAAAGGGAGCTGGTTTTGAGGTCCCGTGGGATGGTACTGATGCCTCACGGGATGGTTTTTTTTTGTTGCACTGCGAGATGGTACTGATGCCTCGCAGGGCGGTTTGGTTACCCATGAAAAGGAAGCCGGTTTTGAGGTCCCGTGGGATGAGAAAAAAAAGGTGGAAAGGGGGCTGGTTTTGAGGTCTAGTGGGATGAGGTTGATGCCTCACGGGATGGTTTTAATGCGTAGCGCTAATAGTTATGTAGAGATATCAAAAGTAGTACTGCCATTTGTCGAACCACAAGTTAGTAGAGAAAAACCAAATAGGTCTAAACCGAGGCGTTCCGCAGCAATAAAACCGAGGATTTTATTGGGAATAATATCTTAACGTCATTGCAGCATGGTATGATTTTTAGAGTTTGCAATTTCATTTATTTGTCGCTGGTATTTTCAGGAGTAATTAGCCTTTCCCGGTCATTCCTTTTGCCCTAATTCAAAGTTTTACATAATCCCAACTTTCCTTGTCCTCATCAAATTCAGAGGTATGGGGAACAAGTTTATTTTAAAGTATAGAGAGAAAAGTGAAGTGTTAAAATATCCAGTTTCCGACTACTGTTATTAGTGTGGTTCGTTTATACTATGTAAGTTTTTACTTATGCAAGTATTGTGTAGTGTTTATATTATGTAATTCTTTACTAGTTTATGCTGAAGAATGTTAGTAGGTGAGAAGTGAATAATTTGGGAAGGGTATTGAATGTTTTGAATTCAATTAAAGTTTGAGGGTTTAATGAGAAGGGGATAAGCCAAATTTGGGAAATTTTACTTAAAACAGGGGGGAGAATCTGTAAAGTATTTGGAACATAAATTCGAGAAGGCTTTTTCTGGTGTCTCGTTTCTTAGAGATTTGGCCATGTATATGTCAACGAGAACAGTCCAGGGGGGGCTTTTGGGACTAAGGCTAGTCGTGGGAAAGGGTCCGTTCCCAGGCATGGTTGAACAACCAATAGCTGGAACTTCCGTTCCAGGAAAGTTACATTCTTGGCTCATTTCTAAAGGCAGTCCATCTTTCGCCTTCGTCGTAGCTAGTTGTTCTTGTGCTACCTTATTTTCTCTATGTGTATTCTCACGTTATTTAATAAAGACCATGTACCAACATTTATCGTCTATCTTTGGAATTTACGTAAACCATTACATCTGCCAATATAAAAGGCATACAAATAAAGAAATAAATAGTGGTTTACAGAGTGGTGAAAAAGAGGTTTACACTATTTCTAACTATCACAGCAGAAATAAATATAATATGTAAAATATTTCTGCTGTGCTAACTATAAACTTTTAAACGAACATCAGCAATCCCCAGAACAATTATATTTTTCAAGGGGATTGTTTTTTTTTGGGGGGGGGATTTTTAGTGGAATATCTTATAGGAGATTTTACACGGGTAGGGGACGAGATTTCCTGGTATGATTTGAAAAACGTTCAGGAATTAGAAAAACAAAAAATATGTCAACTGAAAGTAAGGAGCAACATTAAAACTTAAAACGAACAGAAATTATACCGTGTATGACGGGAGGAGTGTCTCTTCCTCAGCCCTCGCTATTTGCGCTAAAGCATGACTTTTTGTCGCAATTAGTTCAAGACTGCTCAAATACAAGGGCCGTTAAATTTGAATGAGAAGCATTTTTAAAGAACTTTAAGTCTAGCGTAAAGAGCGAGGGATTGAGGGGGGACATCGCCCCTTGTATACAGAAAAATTTATGTTCGTGTTAATGTTGTTCCTTACTTTCAGTTGAAAAGACTTTTTTATTTTTAATACACATAAAAAACTACATAAAACAAGGAAATCAAACAGTTCGTGGTAACGAACTGTAAGTAAGGAGCGACCCGACTCAATGGTAACCGAAACTCTAAAAAACGGAATTTTGATACCAATAGATACATCAAAAGAATCAAAAGAATGCTGATTTGAAATATATAAGTTTCGTCAAGTTTAGTTTTACCCATCAAAAGTACGCGCCAAAGAAAATTTGGCTGATTTTAGAAAGAAGAGGGAAAGACCCCCTAAAAGTTATAGAACCTTAATGAAAATTACACCATCAAATTCAGCGTATCAGAGAACCCTACTGCAGAGGTTTCAAGCACCTACCTACAAAAATGTGGAATTTTGCATTTTTTTGCCAGAAGAAAGATCACGGATGCGTGTTTCTTTGTTTCTTTTTTGTTTTTTTCCCAGGGGTGATCGTATCGACCCAGTGGTCCTAGAATATCGTGGGAGGGCTCATTGGAACGGAAATTAAAAGTTCTAGTGCCCTTTTAAGTGACCAAAAAATGGAGGGCAACTAGACCCCCTCCCATGCTCATGTTTTTCCCAGTCACCTGATCAAAATGTTGAGAGAGCCATTTTGTTCAGCATGGTCGAAAATATGATAACTATGTCTTTTAGGATGACTTAATCCCGATAAAACGAAACAATAGTAAAAAAAAAAAAAAAGAAGAACGAGGATTATACAAGCCAGTGAAAAATATGGACTAAAATGCAAATATTTCGGTCAAGACCTCCGCTTGACCGTCCTCAGTGCAAGATAATAAAATCAAAATTACTAATAAAAATCCATGGATACTATAAACAAATTTTCAAACCTTAAAACGAAGCGCAGCTAAAATTTGAAGACCCTCTCCATGTAACGGTGAAAGGGTAACTGAATGAAAAAATACAGTACTGAATGGAAATTCAATTTTTTTATTTATGCAGAGCATTTTTAAAAGCTAAACGCTTTCCAGGTAAAACATCATCACAGATTAGGTTAGGTTGCAAAATGTGAGGTTGCAAAATATGGGAGGATCTTTCCATGAAGGAAGTTTTCATGGGGGAATGGACATTGCTATGAAGGGGGCGCCGGATTTCCCAGCATTATTAAACAAAAAGATTAGAAATTAAATATAAAAAAACAAGTTTTTCAACTGAAAGTAAGGAGCAACATCATAACTTAAAACAAACAGAAGATATTACGCATATGATTGGGTTCACCCCCTAGTCAATACCTCGATCTTTAAGCCAAAGATTTTTTAGTGCTTTCATAAGAGCTATTTATTCTAATTAACGGCCTTTGTGATTAAGGGGTCAATTTTAAGGAATTGGAACAAAAATTCGAACTTTAGCTTAAAGAGCAAGGTATTGACTAGGGGGCGAACCCCCTAATATACGCATTAAAAATCTGTGAATATAGAAGTTCGTTACGTAAGTTAATTCGTAAGTTACGGATATTTATTACTAATAAAAATGTTCGTAAATAAAATTAAACAAGTTTCGAGAAAGCCATTTAACCAAATAAAAGTAAAATTAATATGCAAATTTTGTTTTAATTATTCATGTACGGTGAGCCAAAATCAAAACCTGCATTAATGCAAAAACGTTCAAAAATTAAATAAAAAAAGCAAGTTTTTTTTTTAACTGAAAGTAAGGAACGACGTTAAAACTTAAAACGAACAGAAATTATTCCGTATACGAAAGGGGCTGTCCCCTGCTCAACGTCTCGCTCTTTACGCTAAAGTTTGACTTTCTCACAACTCTATTTTTTTAAACAATAAAAAACTTTAGCGTAAAGAGCGAGGCGTTGAGGAGGGGACAGCCCTTTTCATATACGGAATAATTCCTGTCCGTTTTAAGTTTTGACGTCGTTCCTTACTTTCAGTTAAAATAAAAACATGTTTTGTTATTTAATCACTAACGAAAAACGAAATTTCAAAGCAAAAAATACCTAGCCTGACATATTCAAATATGCGATTGTCTTATAGCAACTTTTCGTTATTTAACAAAAAAGAACTTTTAAACTAACATCACAAAAAAAACAACAAAAAAACGCAGGTCGGAACGGAATTCATAATTTTATTATATAATTATCGCCAATGCAGAAAAACAAAATCGATTCACTCCCAAAACCTTCCTCCAAAGATTCGACATGGTCCCAAGTCCTCTCCTAAATATAATATAAATTGTATCTTGCATGACTATGTATGTGAAGGCTGGATGGCACTTTGACGGGGAAAAGATTTATGTGAATGGGACGTTAAAAGCATCAAAGGCGGTAAAGAGTCCAGGTGTTAACGAATGGCTTAACCCGTAACAAATGCGCCTCGAAATCCCATCCAACAAACAGAGAATGCTGAATTGGATTCAAGCCTGAATGTCTCATCCAAAGAATAATCTTATTTGCAAAAAAGGAGGGTAAAGGAGAATCGTCAAGCAATTCTGCCTTTGAAAACACATTTCTGTAAGGGTCAAATGGAATATAAAACCGGTGAAACAAACACATTAATATTTTAATCATAAGATGGGTACTTATGTGTTATCCTAATGAAACATACCAAAATATGGCGAAAATATAATACTTTAGTAACAAAATTATGGAAAATACAACAAAGAATTATGGAAAGCTGGCCGCCCAGAACCCATATCAGATACCTAGCCTAACCACCTCTATATATTAAATGTTTAATTAAAATATATCTGCAAAGTAGTTTGGGTACTGGTACATTATGCGGGCACCGCGAAGAAGTCAAGTTTGGTTAATGCTAATGAAATAAAATAAAATAGGATGAATATATAATACTTCAGAAACAAATTTGGGCTATATATTTGCACACTAGGGGGGGGGGATAAAGCATAGCATATATTAAATACGTAACCTAACCTAGGTACCTTTTTCTGCCCTAACCCCCCCCCCAAAAAAAAAATCGTTTAAATATTTTAACTCATTGAGAAACCACGGCTTTGCAATCATTTATCTATAGCGGTCTTTTGCAAATAGCCTGTTTGACGGGTTTCGTGACTGGTTTCCTTGATACAGTTTTTAGCGGTGGGCCCGCATAATGCACCAGTACCGTACTTTCCCTTACTCAGGCAAAGCTGATTATCTCCAAGTGGACAAATAAAACCGGTTTTATTACAGATCAAGAACAGTGTGGTCGCTTTAACACGTAAGCACCATAATATGTATGCAGCGTAGGTTCTTTTGGGGCCACGCCCTCATCCTAGGAATTTCGATTTTCAAGTTTTTATCTCAATTTGCTTCTTTTTTTTTCGTATTCCCATGTACGCACCTAGGCAAACTAAATCTCTGTTACTATTCATTGGATTGCAGAACCTGAATCCAAGACAAACACGTATGAGGGATAGTCCGTCGGGCCAGCAACTCCACTGAGACCTCAAGATTCGTTATATACTTTCCAACATTAATTGCATAATTCAGCTTTTTTTTACATTTTTCGAAAATCTCTTGAGATACATTCCTCAAATATGGCACAAACCAAATGGGAGGAAGGGTCTTTTTGCACATTATCTTCCCCCTAAAATATCGATATTCTTATGATTAATCCTACAGTTTCATAGGCATATACGTTGCATACAATTTCGCATATTTTCGGTCCTTTCAAAGCTATACCTCCATTCAAAACAAATTCGTATGTATTCCTATACAAATTCGTTACCTGAGTTAAAGAAGCTAGTCATTCCTAACTTTCTAATTTTCGTAGTTGTGTACAACTTTGTGAATCTGATCCTGTATCTTCTGATTCTGACCTAGCTTAGGTTTTGGATCCACACCTTCAACCCCCCCCCCTCCCACCCTCCTCGCAAGATATTAATAAGTCAATGCCTACACGAAAAGTCTCGCTGTTAAAACAAGGTTAGTGACAAAGCAGATGATATAATCAAGTTTGACTCAACTTAAGCTATGCTGTAAAAAACACTATCAGGGGAGAAGAGGTTGTAAAAACTCCAAATAAGAAAACAAATAGAAAGTCCAGCCAACAGTTTTTCGAGATTCCAGGGGGGCCAGCCCAGTGCCGATTCCTTCCCCACACACATGCCTGGTATACACGATAGTTTGAATGCCAGGACCGTATCTGAACACAGGTGCCCCCCTCCCCCTTGAACGACACATTTTAGGAGTATTTTACCTCCATCCCAGCACCGATCCTGGAAAACATCGGTTATCTACTAAAATTCTGTCTGTACACACCTTGCCCCATATTATGAGTGTTTTTTCCTCTCCAGGTACACATACGTACACTCAGTCCTAAGAGGTTTCCAGATGTTTGTCCTAAGAGGTTTCCAGACGCAGCAAATCCTTAGGAATCTTTATCTACAAAGTTCCGTCTTCTCTGTATTTTAACAGGTAGGTTTCAAATTTTCCTTAGAGGTGGATATACATAGACTTCTATATGGATTGCCCTCCCCCTCTAGGAACAGGCATGAAGCTACTTATCGTTTGCCCGAAATGTTTTCCCATTTATATATTTAGACATTTTATGAAAATCTGGCATGTATTTCATTTTGTTTTGAAAAAAGTGTCAAGGTGTCTCAAAGGTTTTAACCAAATTTTAATATAAAACTTTACAACCATGAAACTTCTTCTACCTTTACAAACTTTCTTTTCTGAATTACATGCTGTTCAACACCAATGGAAGTTAGAGAGCCCTCAGAATTCTATGGAATTTCAAGTCGGAAACATCAAAGCCGACTCTTTAATTTATCACCTGGGCTTTATGGGATTTTCAAAAGCTCTGAACAGTCTTTGTTTTTGTTACTTCCCGGCTTTTGATCTTCGAAAACACCGCTTTTTCAAGTGTAAATTTCGGAATAATTCACTTATATATAAAGAGGAGTTTTAATTTGTTCCTTTAAATTTTAAATCACTAAATAAAAGGCCCCCAAGAAATTTGGATTCATCATTGGCAAATAAATCAATAAAGGCTAAGTTCTTTTCAAAAACATTTTTTTCCTCTTTTCTCAATTTTTTTTGTAACCAGCAACGATAAATATATTCTTCCCCATTTCCTTTACCTTAGACCATTTTGGCAAATATTTTCTCAAACCTCTAGGCAAAAACTCAGGTCAACATTTTTCAAATATGCAAAATACCTATTAAGACTCCCTCCATGGACACGTAAGACGCACCTCATCAACAAGTATAAACTAGCAGACCCTACATTAGCAATTGAAAAACAAATAACAAGTTTTAATAATAAATTAAATAACCATCCATGGAAGATTTTGCTACAATAGTAAATGTATTTACTGCAATATTGTTTTCTGTTTTGATGTGTTCTGTTCTACTGTTTTACAGTAAATATTTTTCTTGAAGCTTGTGTAAATAGCAGAGTGTAGAAGTTTGTACCTCAGTTCTGTTTTCATAGAAGTTTACTTTTCTTTCTTTTTCTTTGTAATACTCCGTCGCTTTTGTTCGTATTGATGGGTGAAAAATAAAATAATAACATATGTATATATATATATATATATATATATATATATATATATAGATATATATATATATATATATATATATATATATATATATATATATATATATATTATATATATATATATATATATATATAATATAGATATATATATATATATATATATATATATATATATATATATATATATATATATATATATATATATATATATATATATATATATATATATATATATATATATAGATATATATATATATATATAGATATATATATATATAATATATATATATATATATATATATATATATAATATATATATATATATATATATATATATATATATATATATATATATATATATTATATATATATATATATATATATATATATATATATATATATATATATTATATATATATATATATATATATATATATATATATATATATATACATATATATATATATATATATATATATATATATATATATATATATATAATTCGCAGCACCAGGCCCATCGAGTGTCCGACATGCCATTTAGTCCATTATCCAGTTTAACTAAAGGTTTGACACGAAAGGTTGATCCTCTGTCTGAAGAATCAAGAGACAACTTTTTTTTATTATTATTATAGAGCCTAAAAGAGAAATTCTATCCAACATTGGGTACAACTGATGAATGAGAAGCAGATATTCTGATTATTCAGCATTCATTCATTTACAAATATAAGTATTTTTTACTTGTCAAACGCAGGCATGTGTACAGAAATTTTTTTCGATGGGGTTGGAGCAAGACCCTGTCCAGGCGAGGGGGAGTACCAGGTTTGAACTTCCCACAAAATTTTTGTCCGACTCAGAGGTAAACAGATAAATAAATTGTACCCCCCCCCCCCCCCCCCCTCCGAACGAAATCCTGGATACGCGTTTGGGTCAGAGCATTCTGTAAAAAAAAATCAAACATCGTGAAACAATTACGGAATTATAGAAAAACCCTTCAGAATTCCCGAATCTCCCAGGGGAGGATACATGTCCCCTATGTTCATTTTTAGCACAAATATTTTCGGTTAAACTAGGTTTCGCTGTAAAGTTTGTTTCATAGGGGAGTTTTGAGCTTAAAAGAGGACAAAAAACAATATTCTCAAGCAACTTTAAAAAGACCTACATCTACTTGCACCTACTTCCTTTCAAAAATAAAATCATGACATTTCTTTAAAAGACTAAGTATAATCATTATTCGAATACAAATAAAAAACAAAAACAACCTGGAGTAATATAATAATCATACACTTTTTTTTTATTAAACCAGTTTTTCCTTAAAACCAAGGAGCCGTAAAAACACACTCAATAAATACGAATTTACAGCCTTAGATCCATAATTAGAAATTTC
Source organism: Artemia sinica (assembly GCA_027921565.1). Lineage (NCBI taxonomy): Eukaryota > Metazoa > Arthropoda > Branchiopoda > Anostraca > Artemiidae > Artemia > Artemia sinica. The sequence goes on from CM051267.1 coordinate 37,589,511, forward strand.
GGAAAAAAATCGACAAAAAGCTACCATAACTTGAGGCAACCAATTTCATCACAGCGCGGCTGTAGCTCCGGTCTTTAATTACCAACATCTTAAAAAGAACTCGGTTTCCCTTTGTTCTCGCCGCTCGGGTATAATCAAAGTTTTAAACCCTGGGCCCCCAAGGGGTATTGGCATGCTTACCCGATGGCCTGCTGTTTGGGCCGAGCCTGTTTCTTGCGGATAGCGATTGTGAGCCAAAACGAATGCCTAAATTACTAACAATTGTCTCGTTTGAAGACTGCTTTGAAACCTAATGTTGAAGAGTGAAAAGGGGAATCAAAAAGAATGATACGCTGCAGGGTTGCAACATGACCATAAATGTCAAAATAAGATTTTATTTTTTTGAATTTTTCGTGTTAATGTTAAATATATCGTAGTTTTGCATTTCTTTGTCAATCTAGATTTTTCTCTCGCCATTAGAAAATAAACTAATTGATATAGAGCCCACTTCTTAACATAGAAGTATTACAGTTTTCTCTTTTATCGTTGGGTAAATACTCAGCCAATTTTGGGCCTTTAAAAAAAATGACAATATACGGCCATGACAATGACAATATAAAAAAATGACAAAGGGGCTCAAACCCGGTACCCCCCCCCCCAGGATACGGCCTTGGCTCTAGGTTGTGGCAAATTTCATTGAAATCAATACTAATCGTCAACCGAACATCCGCAGAAAATCTTCGAGAAAGTCCAAGAAATCAGAGATCGGCGCTGCAAGGGTCTAGAACTAAAGATCTTGAATTTGAATCCGAGTCAAGTTGTCAGGTTTTTAGAGGGATACAAAGGGTTCCTTTTTTTGCTCATTTTGACAATCTAATCCCCCAAAAAATGTGACAACCCTATCAATTAGTCGATTGTAACAAACTGGGCTGGACAGTTCACAAATAGAACTTGACACATTATAACCAAAAGTTTACTATTTTGCATGCATAAATAAACTTTAATTGAATTTCGTCACGCATTTTCAAGGAAGATTCTGAGCCAGACATTTAAAAATTTGTGGTTTCATGTATCATATAAGAATTTCCATTTAGGACCAATTGCCGACTAAAGAAGTTATGGTAATAGCCAGAGATGGGATGTTTAAAAGAAAAACTGTGAAGTGTTCAAGTGCACTGACTGGAACCTGATCAAGAATGTGAAAGGTTATTTTATCATATTTACACATAAGAAGGAAACAAGAGAAACTGCTCCCCCCAAGGATGTTCCTCATACACCCTCAAGATAACTCTATACAAAACTTGGTACTTGGGCATTACATGGACCTTTCTAAAAAGTCTAGTTTGGTTAATGCTATTGAAATAAAATAAGATGAATTTAACAGTTTATAAACAAATTTGGGCAATATATTTGCAAATTAGGGGGTGGGTGGGGAGTAAAGCATAGCATATATTAAATACGTAACCTAACTTAGGTACCTCTCCCCCCCCCTAAACCCCCAAAAACAACAGTTTAAATATCGTACACGCAATGAAAACAACGCTATCATTGTATTACTCTATAGCGGTTAACCCGTCAAAACGGGTTTATCGTGACTGGTTTCGTTGTAAATGCACATATAGTGTCCAAGTACCCAAAACTTTAACGTGGAAACAATATAAGCTACTAGGCCCCCAGAGCCCAGACTTCGTCGTTATTCCCAAAAAGATCGTATCTGATATCTTCACAAAGGTAAGGTAATTGTTAAAACCATTTCCTAAGTTGTTCTGTGGAGCAGAACAACTGCAATGTGAAGCAGGGCGGTCAAAGCGTGACTGAACATGCAATTATCTCACAGATATGAAAATGTAAGATAAGACTTTTAGGCGTGGCAGTATCCATTTACCAAATCCCTTAAGCCATTCCTTAACGGGGTCTAATATTCCTATACCTCGGCATTTGCAAGCTGCAATATGCTGTTACGGCAACAGCATCATAAGACGAGGGCCATTAAATGTCAAGCAAGCCCCAAATACGGGTGATTACAACCACAGTTTATAGAATTAGTTTATAAACAAAGTCTATAAAACTATTAGTCTATAAACTGTGATTATAGACTAATAGTTAGTTAGTTTATAGACTAAACTAACTAATGCCACAGACCGGTTTCGCCTTTCTGGGATGCAGGCATTTTCGTATTCTTTCCCTTTAGTTATTTATGCTTTACTAGGGTGGTTCACAACGTTTTTTTTTTTTTTTGCTGCAGCCAATCTAAGCAATTTTAAGTTCCTGAATCCTTCCTATGAAATGTAAATCATTCAATTTTTTACAAGATTCCACTTTCCATGGTGCGTGTTCTCCGTGGCGAGAACCAACGCTTTATGCCCTTTGAATCATGTTTTGGGGTAATTATTTGGCATCAACGAAGGCCTTGTTTTGATACCCCCACTGCCGAAGAATATGAGAACACCACTATTCGAATACTTAATTTTAAGCAGATCCGTAGATTAAAATCCTAACTCCAATATTCAAAAAAAAATTCCTGTCAAGGCAGGTCGTAAGACACTGAAATTAAAGTTAATAAGCCACTGAAATTGAAGACGATGCGTTTTTAACACCCCCCTGCCCCCATAATTTTGTCCGACTCGTAAAAACGTCACAAAAATGCATATAAACTAATTTTAAAGCGTTTTGAAGTTTTATGTAATCCACTGGAACAAAATCCTGGATACACCCTTGCTCGGAGACTGGCACGCACGCAGGGGGGCCTCGACCCTCCCCCCCGAATCTCATATTTTCCCCCCATACTTCTCACAGAATAAGGGATTTAAAGGATTTGCATCCCCCCCGAAACAAATCCCTGCGTACGTGCCTGCTTGGAGACTTCAAAAACTAATCAGTATTAAGTCTTAATAAAAATGATATGTCATAATATTATATTTCAAGCATATTATAATGATATATTATATTTATATTTTTTTTATTTATTCTCTTAGATTTTTTCTTGTTATTTCTAATATATTATACATAATAAAATATCACATTTCATTTGAAAGGAGATTAAAATTAAATTTACTTTTAAACAGAGAAAGATTACCCCGCTTTCAATGTAGCTTATTGAATGATTACAACAAATTTCCATCACTGGCAACCAAGGCCATATTCAGGGGGGGGGGGTCACTGAGTTTACAAATAAACTACGCTGAACAAAATGGTTATCTTAAAATTTTAATTGGATGTGTTTTGGAAAATGATGGGCGTGGGGGGGGGGGGCTAGTTGCCCTCCAACCACTTTCGACTATTTAAAAAGGCACTAGCCCTTGAATTTCCAATTGAATGAGCCTTTTTTGAAGTTTCTACGACAACGCCTTCTATAAAAACCTTATATGCCCCCAGGGCATAACTTAAAATCCCTTGCCCTGGGGGCTGTGGGGGATTGTCCTCCTCAAAATCATATTTTCTATCTAGAAATCAACTACGCTGAACAAAACGGCTATCTCAAAATTTTGATTGAATGTGTTTGACGGAATGATGGGCCTTGGGGGGGGGGGGGGCTAGTTGCCCTCCAATCACTTACGACTATTAAAAAGGGCTCTCAATTTACAATCGAATGAGCCCCTCTTGAAGTTTCTACGACGATCCCTTCCATGTGAAGTGCCCAGCTCTAAAGGAAAAAATAATAAATAGTACATTGTGTCAACATCGTTCTTATATGCCCTCAGGGCATAACTTAAAACCCTTGCCCCGAAGGTTGTGGGGGAGTGTCCTCCTCAAAAGCATATTTTCTATCTGGAAATCAACTACGCTGAAAAAATGGCTATCTCCAAAATTGTGATTGGATGTGTTTGGGGAAATGATGGGCGGGAGGGGGGGGGGGGCTAGTTGCCCTCCAATCACTTTTGACTATTAAAAAGGGCACTAGAACTCTCAATTTCAATTCGAATGAGCCCCTTTTGAAGTTTCTACGACGACCCCTTCCATATGAAGTGCCCTGCTCTAAAGGAAAGAAATAATACTCAGTACATTGTGCCAACATCGTTCTTATATGCCCTCAGGGCATAACTTAAAGCCCTTTCTCGACCCAACTCCCCCCTAATCTCATATTTTTCCCCCATACTTCTCAGAGAATAAGGGATTTGAAGGATTTGCACCCCCCCCCCGAAACAAATTCCTGCGTACGTGCCTGCTTGGAGACTTCAAAAACTAATCAGTATTAAGTCTTAATAAAAAGGGTATGTCATAATATTATATTTCCAGCATATTATAATGATATATTACATTTATATTTTTTATTTATTCTCTTAGTTTTTTGTTATTTCTAATATATTATACATAATAAAATATCACATTTCATTTGACAGGAGATTAAAATTAAATTTGCTTTTACACAGAGAAAGATTACCCAGCTTTCAATGTAGCTTATTGGATGATTACAACAAATTTCCATCACTGGCAACCAAGGCCATATTCAGGGGGGGGGGTCACTGATTTTGCAACCCCCCCCCCCCCATGTATTTTAGTTCCTTTTTGTACCCCTCTCTCCCGCCGAAAAAAGAACAAGATACACCCTTGCTGGTGACCACTGCAAACCATTTACCTGCACAAAGAATCAATCCTTTTATATGTTGAGGGAGATACGATTCACCTGGATTGTAAAGTATTTGATTTTTGGGAATTGTTTTGAGGATTATTGTAGCTACCTAACAACGCAAGGCCCAGCGAGAGTAGAGTGTGTTGAAATGTGATGTATTAAAAAAAATGGTGTTATATATTTAATTTTTTCTTTTCTTTATAATAAATTAATTTTTTCCTTTATATGTTGAGGGAGATACGATTCACCTGGATTGTGAAGTATTTGATTTTTGGGAATTGTTTTGAGGATTATTGTAGCTACCTAACAACGCAAGGCCCAGCGAGAGTAGAGTGTGTTGAAATGTGATGTATTAAAAAAAATGGTGTTATATATTTAATTTTTTCTTTTATTTATAGTAAATATAGTGTAAATATAAGTGTTTTAAAGCGTTTTAAAGGTGAATATATTTTAAAGTGCAAAAACGTATATGCATTGTAAATTTGTATTTTAATGTTATATGTTACAGGCCTAATGAATGGGAGCAGCCCCTTGCCGCCGTGGGTAGCTAGAATGAGAATTTGAAATTGTTGTATGGTAAATTAATGGATGGAGAATCGTATGAATGAAAAAAAAAGGTTTTTCGGAGAAAGGTAGATAAAATGTACTAGGAGAGAAAAAAAAATGTATGTGAGGAATTTTAAAAGTGGAAAGCTATGGAACGTCGAGTAAGAGGTAAGATAGATAGGTAGTAAAGTGAAGGAATAATAGAGAAATAAGGACAAATTAGATTACAAATAAGCAAAGAGTCTTAGATAAAAAAAAGAAGAAAGAAACAGGATTGATTTTTTTTTTCAGGAGTACGAAAAGGAAACAAAAACCGCTTTGATTCTATCCATTACGTGATGTATCACCACTATTATTGAGAACACAAAAAGAAGAGGAAGCGCAGAAAGGAGGACCAAATACCGTTGGATAAAAGAAAGAAAAGAAGAAGAATTTAAAATAGGCATTAGAAAATAATTTTGTATCTTTTCAATATTATAGTCTATTTTTGATAAAAAAAAGAAAAAAAAGAAAAAAGAATCAATCATTGGCTGTCTGTGATAACAATCAGTTGTAATCGATTGCAGCAAGCTATACTGAATGCAGGGAATTTTGGTAATTTTTTCATCACAAGGTAGCAGTTAATTAAAATAATTAATGCTTTTTTACTTTAGTTAAATAATAAATATTATCAACATTTTTTTTGGTATAGATCTAAATAATAAATTACTGTATAAATTAAATGCGTTCTAGAAAAATTGATAGCTGAATCTTTTAAGGAAAAAATCCACGATTTTCGATTCCCAATTTCGATTAATCGTCATGTCACTTAAATTGTGGTTGAGATCCGTTCGTTTTCAGTTTTAGCCACATTTTTATTTTGTAAAAAAAAACCTTCCTGTTTATTTTTATCTAAATTCTGTCCGCTTTTAAGTTTGTTTTAGGATTCACAATTTACCAACTTTTCAAAAGGGGTAGAGATTTCAGGTAATGTTGATTTTGATGTGACGCCCCTTGCCCTTCCCCACCAACACAGATACATTTAAGTGTACACTCAACTCAGAAATAAGAGAGAATAAAATATCGGAACCATGGTTCAAGTCTAACTTAGGCAATGTTTTCCCCTCGGTAAAAATCAGGGGCGGATTCAGGATTTTTTTATGGGTGCGCAAATAGGTTGATCCGATACAAAAAATTTTAGGGGGGTGGGGGCGCAAAATAGGTTGATCCGATAAACTTGCGTTAGGAGCAAGTTTAATTACGCAAACTTGGGTTAATTAAGTAAATTACACTACGTTAGAGGGGGGGCCCTCGCCCCACCTAGATCCGTCACTGATAAAAAGTAAAATATTGCAGAATATATTCCTTTTTGGGTAAGAATTGCTAAGTGAAGGAAAATCAATATTTAGGGCGTGCAGATGAATGAATAATTCGATTAATGGGGAGGAAGGTCTCTTCTTTTCGTAAAAAAGCATTTCAAAAATTTTGTAAGGCTATCCTATTTCGTTTTAGGGCTAGAATAGTGCAGTGGTTCCACCACATTTCGGACCATGGCCATTCAGGCATTTCTAACATCTCGGCAAGACTCATGATATTTAAATTGTGTCCTTCAAGTTTCACATTTATTCACCTGAAGGAACCTTAAAAGGCCATCAACTTGGTATTTTTTTTTAGGTTATCCTCTAGGCATATTTAATGCCAATGAAAATATTGCCTGTATAAAATACCTTTTATACAGGCATCACGTTATTGCAATACTATCACGTATCTTTTTTGCTCTTTATAGTCATCCAAAGGGTACACGTCCTGCCCTTAACCCACTAAAATACTGCCATGCCCCCGTGGCAGATCCGGGGGGCGAGGTGGCGCGCGCCCCCTAACGTAATCTGAAGTGCTATAATTTACTTAAATAACGCAAGTTTGTGTTAATTAAACTTGGTCCTAACGCAAATTTATTACATCAACCTATTTTGCCCCCCCCCCTAAAAAAATCCTGGATCCGCCCCTGCCATGCCCCACTTATGGGGCCTTCACCCCAAGGAACCACGTTGCTAGACAATCGAGTTGGAACTTTCAAGGATAGTGCCGTTGCGGAAGGGGAGAGAAGATAACTTTGAACTTTGGATTGGGAGGGCAAAATAATTTTTAGCGATCCCCGCAAAAGAACATATCTTTTTCTTCCTTATTTATGCATGTCTTCCACCAGGCTTCGCAGATAGTTTGTGATAAAAGCCTCACACAGCAAATTCATTATAGAGCATAATGTATAACTGTTGGTATCTACCGTATGTTCTTTTTCCGCAAAGGTGTTCCATCCATCAAAGTTATTACAATAACGCCCTTTATTCATCCAAATTTTCCTTTCCATCATTTTTATCAAAAGGGTTAATTCAAATCACCCCAGGAGACTTGTACAGAACCACGACCTAGCATAAATTGAATTGTAAATAATAAACCCCACCCTTTTTAGGGGGCAACGTATAGATTTTCGAAACACTTGACAATTAATTATTTATTGTGTCTGTAATAGAACAATTGTGTATATTGGGTAGGTTATTCGGATTTAGAAGTTCTTCAGCACCCCCCCCCCCCAAAAAAAAAAAAATAAGCTAATAATACGGAAAACATTAAAATGACATTTCGGAGAGGAGTGAGAGTCCTGCACCTCCCGGCTATCGTGCTTGGGCATGTGAAACTGGCCACAGGATCAGAGGTAGGACTCTTGCCAGGATTTAGGTTCCAGGGACACATTGAAGGAGGCCATTTGAATGGGAGTCAACTGGTTTAGGTTTTTTCTAAATATTAAATAGCCAACAGCTTCGGTTTTCTTTTTATCTCAGACGGTTTTAATCTAGAAATCCTTCCATGTACAACCTTGGGCATAGGGACGGGAGCAGTGGCGGTTCTGACCTATCTTGTTCCCGGGACAAAATTTGGTTAGACCCCCACCCCTCTATCCTAAAAATTTTTAGGCCAAATTTTAACAAAATGTTCCCTTACTAACAATTTTTTTCATTTATTTAAATCTGACTATTCTTACTATATGTGAAAAAAGAAAAATTTCAATTCAATTAGCTTATGCGTACTGTCAGCTGCACCCTCTACTTTACCTTAATTAAAATTGAATTTCAAAATGATTATAAATGTTATATTAATTATTTGAAATTTCGCGCCTCTAAAATTTCTGTACCTAGGACAAGCATCCCTCCCCCCTAAAACCATCTCTAGACAGGAGGGAGGGCCGGGAGGCCAGAATTCGTGCACGAGAATTCTGGCATGACATGACACGAGACATTTGGAACTGCAACAATGAAAAATCTATTAAAATGTGGTTAACAGGCCGCAGATGGCCTGCGAACATAGGTTTGGCTCGTCTTCTGTGACCTTTCGCTTTTTAAACCAAGAGCTTATGTTTTGGGACTGCCAACACCGATGACAGTCTAAATGCACTTAATATTTCAAATTGAAACTTCAAAATCAATCCTCCCCTTATTTCCTGGAACAGCCATACTTTTATCACGGAAGGAGGATTACTATGTAATTTATTGAAAGACGGTTTCCCAGACATCTTGACTGTTCAGACTGCAAATGGTTCAATCATCAATTAACGACCGGAAACATCCGACTTACAAGAGCAAAAATATGGCCAGTTTTGATGGCTCACATTCATGAAATTTTCACATTAGAGTATGACAAAAGAAAACAAGAGATTAGTGTCCTATACTTCTGTGTTAAAAAGTGCACTTTAATTTCATTAGTTTGCTTTTGTGAGCCAATCCCATTATTCCTTAAACGAATATAATAAATGGAGATCCCACATCTTTTTACCCTTTATCAACTTCAAATTTTTAGCCAGAAAAAAAGAACACAAAACCTAATTGGTTGTTTCGCATAAAATTCCAAGTCAGTAAAAAAATTAAGCTTTTGAGTTATAACATTTCTTTACAGCTACACTCTCTATTTCTCTGTGGTGTGACTCGCAAACTGTTTGAACTGAAGGAAAAGAACGGTCACATAAAGTCACCTTGCAGGAATACACGCCTGTGTGGGGAATGCACCCCCTCAAAATCGGATTGACATGTATACATTGGGTCTAGACCTTTACTGTCCCCGGAACCCCCCCCCCCTGGGAAAATTCCCCCACACTTGAAATTGAGCTGTCAGAGAGAAAAGTACAAAATAGGTACATCAAAATGTCGATCAGATGTCTTAAGGGATAAGAAACGGACTAGATATCCAAAACTGTTTTAGGCTGGTTGGTCTCCAATCACTTTCGACTTATAGCACCCTCCGAAGTTTCTACGACCATGAGGCGGAGGTTGGGATGAGGAAAAGGCAGTCCCCTTTCTATACGGAATAAATTCTGCTCATTTTGGGCTTTAATGCTACTATTTACTTTCATAATGTGGGTAGACCATAAATATTGCCAGAAATCAAGAGGGATTAAATATCAAATTATGCCTCCCACTCTCCCCCGCCCCTTCCTTAGAACTAATTCTGTATTTTCCTGAAGGCTCAAAGCGGGGTGGAAATGTTTGTCCGACTTGATAAACGTAATAAAAATGCATAAACACATTTTTGATGCGAAGTTTTTTTGTACCCCCACCCGCCAAAAATACCCCCTAAACAAAAATCCTGGATACGGCCCTCGCGATTATATATCAATTTCTACCTCCACACTCCCCTCGTCTCTCCCTTAGAACTATAATGCCAGAACTTAGAACCAAGGATGTCAGAACTATTGCATACCATTGTCCGCGAATAAGCCTATGATTCTTTCGAGCTAGTCAATATCGAGAGATTGTACCCCCCCCCCCCTTCCCAAATGTGAAAACGATAAGTATGTACTGTAGATACAACAATAATAATATGACCTTTCCGATAGTTGGACCCCCCCCCCCGACTTAGCCAACCTCCTTCCAAAATGTAATCTTGGCTGCACCATGGCTTAGTTGCTCCCATTAGAACCAGATGAGATGAGGTAAGGCCATTCATTAGAATCAGATGAGATTACATAGCTCAAACAAAAACTGAAACATTACTAGACAATGGTTAGCCAATGAGCTCAATGGAAATCACTCTTGTTCAATTCCTAAAAGGGAGGGGGGGTATTTCTTCGGGAAAAATAACATTTAACTACGGTATACGGTACCCTACGAAACCTATGGATCTATTGCTTACCATTTTCTATGTTTTATTGCTTACCATTGCCTAGAGACATCATTTAGTAGACGTTGGGAGGTGGACCAAAAGTCACCATGAATGGGGGAAGGACAGTAGACTCCATAAAAGATATATCACCCTTTTTACGATCCCCCCGCGAACTGTTTTCACTTAATTCGTTTATTTTTACGTTCTCTGAGTTATTATTGAAACTAGGCATGCGTGCACAGGGAGGGAGGAGGCTTAAAGAACAGTCATCAGCTTGACAAATTTCCTCCTCCTTCTTAAGCTTCTCCCCCCTTCTTCTGAAGCTTCCCCGAAATAAATTCTTGTATACACACCTGATTGAACAACCAGTATAATGCAGTATCGCTATCAGGATCATGATAAATTCATAAATATCAATTTTATCTTCTCCGCAAAAAAGTAAAATATCGCCCAGAATTAAAATTAATTTTATTCGCAAGATAAACAAATCTCGGACTTACTGCTTCAAGATACCGAGGCACGGCAAAGAAATTCAAATCGTAACACATTTCACTTCTTCTAAAAATGCATTCCGGCGATCCAAAATACAATAGAACAAAAAACCATTTAAGCTACACAAACCTGAAAACATAATTTACGACCCCATTAAAATCCAACCCGATTCACGACAACTTTGCCGAATGGATATTAATTCAGATAGAAAACAGATGGACGGGAAAAAACCCTATCGGGGTTGGCTTGTCAAAGGATGCCGCTATTGTCGGGGTATGGGTGGTGAAGAGGGGTATTTTTCGAAACTCGCCTGGCGGGTGGAACCTAGCCGTGTGTGCATTAAATAACATCAATATGCAGTACGCACACGATTAAAGAATTTGTGGGAATCGGTCGGTTTGATAAGCATGCAAAATGTTACAGTTTGACTGGCGAAATTGATCACTTTACCTAGTTTCAATCAGAATTCGACGCCAAGCCTTTAGATGAAAATAAGATACGCGAGGATACACCCAGAAAGATACAATCTAAACCAATGGCACCTGTATAATTTTTCCCCTGGGGGAGGGGGAAATCAAGAAAAAAAGTTCGAGGCGTCAAAGAATTGAAAAATGAAAATTTTGCAAAGGTCTTATTTTCCTAAATCATGTACATTTTGCACATTTCTTGTAGTTTGGGGGGCAGGAGGGTCTACTGACGCCTGTGATATCATCAAGGAGAGAAGATTATGTCTGATTTAGATTCAGGGCAAGCACGGATCCAGAGCCTTAATTTGGGGAAGGGAGCGGCAGTGCCAAAAGGAAAGTGTAATCCCCCTCTACAATTTTCTTTAAAATAATTGAATTAAGGCCGGGTTTGCTATCGAGGTAACTTAACGTAATGGGAGATCAACGGGCTCACTTTGGCGCTTGCGCAAGACATTGGGAAACTTTGTCGAGGACGTGATTGCCACTAAACATCGATATCCGTTGGCCAATCAGAGGCGACCCCAGAAAAAGGGAAGGTTACGCACTCGTTGCCTGTTGCATTTGGTGAGTTGTAATAATTTCGATTGCTCTTTGATACCATTACGGTGTTGTAAAAGATACATGGATAATTTAAGTGTCTGGACACCAACGTGAAAGGTTCTTATAGAAATAGGAAAAAAATATAGAAAAATCCTCTCTCAAAATGCAATGTTCGAGAACGCACCCATTGTTTAAATGACAATGTTTGAGGATGAGGAGGTTATTTCTAATGTTGTTACCGGTGCTTCTGGCAAAGATACTCGAAAACAAAGAAAAGGGACAAGGAACAAGAAAAGGGCTAGTCAGTTGGCTGCGGAAAAAGACAAGGTTTGCTGATGCTGCAAAACTTATCCCAATGAAGGTGAAAAGCAGATGCGGCAAAAGATAAACAGTGCGTTTTGATGCAGTGGAAAACAACCTTTTGAGCTAGTTTGATTTTTTGTCCAAAACTTTTCTCTATGAGACTAGAAGAGAACTTAATCAAGTTCAGAATATGATGTCAAGAAAAAAAGGACAAATGGGTATAGGGAGTGATAAATGGTGCTAGTATGCCTAGCCCTAGCAGCAGAAAATGCATCTTCCAAAGGATATTACTGCTCAAAGGATCATGTTGAGGTACGCCAGAGAGAAAATTTGGTCTTATGGTGCCCTGCAATAGGTTCCACACATGAGAAAAAAATCAGTATAACCAGGTCTCATGTCAAGGGAGATGTGATAAATACTCACTTAACTATTGACATAGACTTGGCGGAAGAAATTGAGGAGCGGAATTTCCAACTCCCTATTGGTATAAGGCGACACATGATTCTTATATCTCTTTACAATGACAAATCTCTTTGACATCATTGTCAGGGTACTTCATATAATGTTGTGTGACTGCTAGCAATGAGGCAAACATTTATAGCGTTGGTGAAGGAGTCTTGATTTTTGTCAAGTTCAGCGATGGAAATAAAGTTATTCCATTTGGACGTATGTATTACGGGATGCCAACCTTTGCATGCTTATACAGGCCACAGCACTGTCCAAACTTCTTGTCTTGGGTTTCCAGTTCCTTGGGCTCTCACTAACAGCACAGAAACGTTTCAGTCTTGGTTTAAATACCGTCTTTGAACAGTTTTATTGCGTTGATATGTTTTATTGTTTTTATTTCAGAAAACGATCGATTTTTCAGTCCTTTTGGACGTATGTATTACGGGATGCCAACCTTTGCATGCTTATACAGGCCACAGCACTGTCCAAACTTCTTGTCTTGGGTTTCCAGTTCCTTGGGCTCTCACTAACAGCACAGAAACGTTTCAGTCTTGGTTTAAATACCGTCTTTGAACAGTTTTATTGCGTTGATATGTTTTATTGTTTTTATTTCAGAAAACGATCGATTTTTCAGTCCTTATTTCTCGTATATAGTACACAATAGCACAATTTAGGAAGGATTCTTATAAATTCGTTTGTTATTTTTTTTTGGGGGGGGGGCTATTGTCTCGCCCTTGTATCCAGGCCTGCAGCGATGGGGGCGGAGGCAGACCTCTTAGGATTCCTATACTTTCTAGGCGAACTCGCGCCATCCCAGAATACTCCTAGGTACGTGCCTATTTTTTTACATAATTTTTATGTTCGGTATACTGCGTCAGGTGCAACCAGTTTTTTATTAGGACCTTGCGTATATTTCTCTTTTATTTTGTTATTGTGTGGATAATCCTGTCATCGAAGAATGTTTGAAAGTTTTCATTAAGGACAGCCTATTTTCTTTGAATTCGAGATAAAATTTTCTGAGGATCAATAAATATTTGCTCTTTTTATTAACATCGGTGAAACTTTTGTTTTCTTTCAAGAAGTAATCCTTGGAGGTATTACTTTAATCCTTATCAATTTTTCTTGAAAATAACTATATTATATTTGCTAACCCGATCCAGGGGTTATTAACTGCTATTTCTGGCACACCAGAGATGCTATATATAGATAATCAGAGATAATCATTACAAATAATGATTTACAAACTCTCTTGAATCTCCTTGAAAAATATTTGCAAGAGAAGAAACTAGAGGTGAATGTCACGAAATCCCAAGTCATGATTTTTAGCAAAAAAACCCTTGGAATCAGCACCACAATTTTTATTGAATGGAAAAAGGCTGGAAGTGGTGGAAAAGGCCAAATACTTAGGTTTCATCCTTTGTCAAAATGGAAAATGGACGAGTCATATTACAACAATGGCACAGAAAGGAAGAAATGCATTATTTGGTATATACAGAAGCACACTAACAGCAGAAATAAGTGAACTAAGCCTCCACAAACATATATTTAATACTAAAATTATGCCTATCTTACATTACGGATCAGAAATATGGGGGTATCAGCCGGCAAAGCAACTAGAAACCCTTCAACTTCAATATTATAAACGAGTTTTTGGCCTACACAATACAACATATACGTTAGTTTTAAAAGGTGATCTTGGTATATTTAACCTGAAATTGAAAAGATATACCCAAATCATCAAATTTTGGTTAAGACTTCTAGAACTTCCCCAGACTAGACTTGCCCGAGCAGCATATGAAGATCTTCTCCTTCAGTGTAACAAAACATCATGGACAGCACAAATCAAAAGGATATTAGATGAGAATGGATTTTCAAGTTCGTGGGAGAAGGGAAAAGGGCCAGAGGATCATGAAAAGTTCTTCAAGGAATTTAGTGCAAGACTTGAAGACCAAGAAGTGCAACTATGGCAAGCAGCTGTGGACAAACCTCCGAGTCTTACTTTGTATAGAGAAGTAAAAGAGAATTTTGGTCAGGAGTTTTATTTCAAGCTGGGATTGCCCATTAAGTATTTGAGGATTTGGATTCAGATTCGAGCAAATTGTCTTCCAATTTATTCTAAGGTTGCAAGGAAAAAGAGGGAAGGTCCGGAGGCCGGGTGTAGTTGCTTGAGATGTGGGGAAAATGATTATGGGTTGGGCCATTTCCTCCTCCGGTGTAAGCAACTATCTCATTTAAGGGGATTAATTATCCAAGAGGGGAATGATAGGCTGCTTTGTGAGTTAATGAGGTCTAGGACTCCCCGTTATATTGTGGCAGTAGGAAATTTTGTATTGATGGGAAGGATGTCAAATGAAGTGTAATTTTTCTTTAGTATGTATTTTTGTATATGGCTTTAGTTGGCTTTTAAATACAGATTATTATTATTATTATTATATATATATATATATATATATATATATATATATATATATATATATATATATATATATATAATATATATATATATATATATATATATATATATATATATATATAACTAAATCAAGGCCGTACTCAGGTGATAGGTTACCAATTTACCCCCCCCCCCCCCCCCAAAAAAAATGAGTGACTTAAAAAGTAACGAAAATGCATATAAACAAATTATATCATTGTTGAGCTTTGTAATTGTGAATTCTTTTTGTAACCTCATCCTCCTTCCGAACAAAAATCCTGGATACGGCCTTGCTGGAAACATTTATACTGATAATTTTATCTACGAGTATAATACATTTAGTTTTTAACTAGCTTTAAGGTGTTTGTTTATATTTTTTTACTTGATATAAGAAGCAAATTCGGCTCTATTAGAGTTTGTGAAGGCCAACAATCTTCCTGGAGGAAACCAGATTCGGGATATTTTGAATACCTGAACTTTAAACCAGCCTCTTATACAGAGCGTATCTACCTCTGTCTCTTATTGAATAAAACCTTTTCGCTTGATTAATCTAGAGGCATGAAGATTTATCTTGGGAATTGCTGACATAATTTATAATTGAAACGATTTTTAGATTTCAGCCTATCTGAATAATCAAATAAGTTTTTACGTTTCTTTTTCAAGACCTCGTTAAAAGTTACATGTCCATGTCATGCATTTTTAAACGTAGTTTATTACTTGCTAATAAGTCATTAAGTCTCATTAGATAATGATGATAAAAAAAAGGTATTTTGAGATCAAAGAGATACGACTCGGTCAAATATTCATACGGTTGAGCAAGCTGAAAGTATGATTAATTTTAAGTTGGATAGAGGTTTGTGCAAATTAATGCACATCCATTGTATTGGCTATCTTTTAGAGATTGGCATGCTTGCTCCATGTGAAGTCATATTCAGGACGAACTGCACCTGTTTATATGCATACCTTAGGAACGTGAACGTCCGCGGGGAGGGGGGATATTATGAACTTTCTCTAATTTTTTGCCAATCCCTGTTCAATTATCAAATACACATATATATTTTTTGTATTATTGAATTTACACGAAACAATTTCTGCGTACCACGCAGCTGCTGAAGAACTCCGTTTTTAAGAGGGAATTTATTGGAGGGTATGCATTAGACTTGCAAAATTTCTAGAGTAAAATAACCGACATACACATATTGAACAGTGTTTGTAAAACGACCATTTCTAGTGCTGAACTTAAGGATGTAGTTTTAAACATTTAGTCTGTTTCTAAACAGACTGTTGTCATTTTTGCAGTGTTTGTCAACTAGTCAGGATTTTTACTTAAATCATTTACAGACATGATACAAAATGGGCACAGAAGCTCTCTTTGGCAGACCAATTCTAAGTTGACACTCCCTTGTCTAGAAATCGTAAACAAGAGGGGGAACCCTCTGTTCAACATCCGGAAAAGATAACCAACCTATCTTTCCGCAAGAGTCAACGGAAAAGATTGCATTGTCCCAGACTAGCTTTATCATCCACTACCATTGCTGATAACTCATCAGATCTTAAGAGTACGGCATTTATAAAGAGAGGGCAGATTCTGCGGTAAATATAGGCAATACATCTTGACATAATTTAGTTATGCTGAAAGTGAATACAGTACTTGATACCCTTTTTATGCTTTTTCCAAATTCAATCATCGCTTCTGGAGCAAATTCCGCTTTGAACCCTTAATGGGGCCCTCAAAAGGCAAATCATTACCTTGTCTATAGTTTTTTGACTATGATGTGTCATCATTTCCGAGGGACTTCAGACTTTTTGAAAATACTCGCAAATTTCTTTCAAAATAACGTTTTACTATTAATACTAATGAAAATAATAATTACCATTCCTGAATTAGCTTCAAATGACAATTTTTCCTTACTAGACAGTTTGTTTTAGAAACAGATTATTAAACTCTTGGTTACTACAGGGTGTTGAACCCCTTTAAGGACTCAACATGGAATTTACTCCAGAAGTGATTATCGAATTGGAGAGCATTATAAAGGCATCAAGTGATGTATTAACTTTCTTCGTAACTAATTTATGTGAAGCTCTGGAACGATTTATGGTCATATTTTACTGTTAACCGTAGTTGCGCCATACTTTTAACACGGAAGAAAAGAATAAATCGCGAAAAACAGAGAGAATATGGCCTCTAGTTGTTTTTGTACCTCTATGACGGCTCTTCAAAGAGCATAAGTGTTTTTTAAACTAAGATGTATACATCATACCAGGCACGCACACAGAATGTTTATTTCGGTAAGGCTTCAAAATATCAGAAACAGCAAAGAACTCGAATAGTTATATACACGAAAGTAATACAAAAAGAACAAGAAATCGTAAAATCCACTCAAACTAAGAGCATTGGAGATTATTTGATCCATTGGGTGTATACCGTCTACACTAGGGCTGCCACTCCTTACAACTTCCCCCACAATCCTGAGATTTCAGCTCTGAGTGTGGGATCCTGGGATATAAGGACAAATTAGAGGAATCTATTTTTCAAGTGACTGACGCCACTTCCCTGTGAACAATTATGACCCCCCCCCCCCCGCTCCATAAAGAATCCTGATACCCCACTCTCATTGTTTGTCTGTATATACCTATGTATATTCAGATTTGTGTTCTACAAATGTAGAGTACAGGATTAGAGAGATTGCTTTGAGACCAAAAACAAACAAACTTACATCTTTAGTAACTTTTCCTCTCCCTTCGAGGTCATAAAGTGTGAAGGAGAATTCCTGTCTGTCACCATTCTCTTGAGTGCCAACAGACACATCACATTCAAATTCCTGAAAAGAAAACCATTCAGTCAACTGCTACCATAGGCAGCGCAATAGTGCTGCCTAAGTAAAGAACGATGTTGGCACAATGTATTTTTTATTTATTTTTCTCTAGACCAGTACACTTCGTATTGGAATTGGAAATTGGAATGGCTAGTGCCCTTTTTAAAAGTCGAAAGTGATTGGAGGGCAACTAAGAACCCTTCCACGCCCACCATTCCCCCAACCACAACAAATAAAAATTTTGAGACAGCCATTTTGTTCAACGTAGTTGATTCCCAGATAGAAATTATGTTTTTGAGTAGGACACTCCCTCCACAGCCCTCAGGGCAAGGGGTTGTAAGTTATGCCCTGGGGGCATTTAAGGTTTTTATAGAAAGCTCTGTCGTAGAAACTTCAAAATGGGCTCATTCGATTTGAAATTCAAGGGGCTGCCCTTTTTAATAGTCAAAACTGATGGGAGGGGAACTAACCCCCCTCTCACGCCCACTTTTTCCCCAAAGACATCCAATCAAAACTTTGAGATAGCCATTTTGCTCAACGTAGTTGAAAGTTCTGGAAATTAGGTCTTTGAGGATTATCCCCCCCCCCTCCCACAGCCCTCAGGGCAAGGGTTGTAAGTTATGCCCTGGGGGTATATAAGGTTTTTATAGAAAGTGTTGTCGTAATTACTTCAAAAAATGCTCATTCGATTGGAAATTAAAATGGCTAGTGCCCTTTTTAATAATCGAAAGTGATTGAAGGGCAACTAACCCCCCTCTCACGCCAACCATTTCCCAAAACTCATCCAATCAAAGTTTTTAGATAGCCATTTTGTTCAATGTAGTTAAAAGTTCTGGAAATTATGTATTTGAGGATGAAAAAAACCCCAGAGCAAAGGTTGTAAGTTATACCCTGGAGGCATGTATGGTTTGTATAGATAGCGTTGTCGTAGAAACTTCAAAAGGTGCTCATTCAATTGAAAATTGAGAGGGCTAGTGCCCTTTTTGATAGTTGAAAGTGATTGGAGGGTAACTAACCATCTCACGCCCACCACTTCCCCAAACACATCCAATCAAAAGTTCTTTGAGGATTTCCGATCAATATTTTGATATGGCCATTTTTACCAACGTAGTTGAAAGGTCTGGAAATTGTGTCCTTGAGGATGTTAATCCTCCCCCTCTAGCCATCAGAACAAGGGTCGTAAGTTATGCCCTTGGGGCATATAAGGTTTTTATAGAAAGTTTTGTCGTAAAAGCTTCAAAAAAGACTCATTTGATTGGAAATGGAGAAGACCAGTGCCTTATTTATTAGTAGAAAGCGATCAAAGGGCAAATGCCCCCCCCCCCCCCACGCCTATAATTTCCCCAAACACTTGTAGTCAAAATTTTGAGATAGCCGTTCAGCGTATCAGAATAGTCTGGAAATTATGTCTTTGAGGATAACAAAACCCACAGCACTCAGGGCAATGGTTGTAAGTGATGCCCTGGGGACATATAAGGTTTTTTATAGAAAGCCTGGTCATATAAACTTCGGAAGAGGCTCATTGAATTGGTAACCAGACGCTCTAGTGTTCTTTTTAAGAGTTAAAGTGATCGCAGGGCAGCTGCCCCCCCCTCCACACACGTCGTATTGTCGCGAAATACATCTAATAGAAATTTTGAGATAGCTATTCTATTCAAAATGGTCTAAACATCATATAACAAAGCATTTGGGGTTGAAACAATCCCCAGAGATTAGGGGCAAGGGTTGTACGCTATGCCCAGGGGGTATTTAAGGTTTTTATGGAAGGGATGGTTTTCACAACCCTACTCATATTAATTTCTACTCGTTTTGAGTTTGACTCTTACTTATTTTAATTTCTGTTTGTTTTGGGTTTCATTTATTTATTGATACTGATTTGTGGTAGTTGTATTCTTGGTAGATTATTTCATTCTATTTTTGTTCATTTTGGTTTAATGAAGTTCTTTTCTGTTTTTTTTTAAAACTTATTTTGCTGAAAAAGTTTTTTTTTTTAATTAATTTACGTGTAAGACTCGGACAGTGTTGTTTGATACCAAATATCAAAATGATATGTCTAGTAATATCAAGCACGAAAGAACCAAAAACAAGAGGGTTCCCCAAGAATAGGCCGAAGAATCTTTCACCAATAAAATTACAAAATTAAGTCTTAAAATGTTTCCTTTAGTGGATTGAGACACAAACAAAAATAACAATCTCCACTACAACTCTGCTTTGAATACCGACGAGAAACTTTGTCAACTTTACTTGAATTTAAGCAACTCCAGGCATGTATGGAGGGAGGGGAAGCTTGGAAATAAGAGACGAAAACTGTAAATTATAGGGGGGATTAAAGGTCACTTTCTGAAATTTCTTTTCAAGATAGCATTTTACTATTAAAACTAATCGATATAAGCAAGGCGGTATCCGGGGATTTAGGGGGTTTAAAACCCCCCCCCCCCACCCCGAAGTGTTTGTTTGATTCGTAAAAACGTAACAAAATGTACACAAGCAAATTTTTTATGTGTTTTTTAGTGTAAACCCTCCCACCAACAAAAATCCTTATGTAAAACATCTCTCGGAAAAAAAATCCTGGATACGGCCCTGGATATAAATTACCATTCCTGAATAAGCTACAAATGGCATTTTTTTGCTTACTAGCCTGTTTTTTTAACGCATTTTTTATTTATAGTTACTATGGACCATGGTTTAAGACATTATTCAAGATTCTGACAAATCCATGAATTGTTTGATATAAAAGAAAAACTTACGCCATGGATGAACTTATGCTGTCATTCAAAAATGTAATAATTCAAAATGGTTTGAAAATATTTAGGGAAAGTATAAGCATGTGAATGTTTTAACTTGCAAATAGTTAGCACATGTCCCAACATGGCTGGATTCACGGTTTGATCCCCCCCTTCCGAAATTTTAGTCAGATCTCATAAAAAACAACAAAAAAAAAAAATATATATATATATATATATATATATATATATATATATATATATATATATATATATATATATATATATATATATATATATATATATTATATATATATATATATATATATATATATATATATATATATATATATATATATATATATAAACAATTTTTTGTTTCGTTTGGTAATTTTATTTTTGTAAACCCCTCCACCCGAAAAAAATCCTGGATATGGCAATAGGTCCCAATACGATGAGAGGTCGAGAAGTTCAAATATTAACAATGTGTTCCGCTACAGGACCTCTAAACTGCGGCAAATTTCATTGTTAAGGGGAGAAATAGAAGTTGGCTATCTTATTCAGTTGAATGATTTGTGACCCAAACCTTCAAGCGCAATAGAGACCCCTTTAAGACAGTCTAGTTCTTTACGTCACTGGCTGTAGATCATACG
This sequence comes from Artemia sinica, assembly GCA_027921565.1. Taxonomy (NCBI): domain Eukaryota; kingdom Metazoa; phylum Arthropoda; class Branchiopoda; order Anostraca; family Artemiidae; genus Artemia; species Artemia sinica. The sequence goes on from CM051267.1 coordinate 37,610,608, forward strand.
AGTGGACATTCAGGGAAACATGTGCACGCAGGGAAGAGGGGGAAGGTCTCATGGGAGAACAAACACACCATTTCTCTCCGTAGTGATCTTGCCTGGCAGAGGTGAAACATTTCTTCCACAGAAATACATTCATTTCTGCTTCATCAGCGTAATCCCCAAGTGCACAGCACTTAAAACTTCAAAAAGCGCATACAAAATTGTTTATATCCATCTTTGTTACGTTACGAAGGGCCCAAGGCCCTTTGTATCGAAGGAGTTGTCGTAGAAACTTCGAAAAGAACACATTCAATTGGAAATTGAAAGGGCTAATGCGCTTTTTAATAGTCGAAAGTGATTGGAGTCTAAAGCCCCACGCCCATCATTTCCAAAAAACACATCAAATCAAAATTTTACATAGCCATTTTGTTTAACCTAGTGTAAGACTCCGGAAGTTATGTCTTTGAGGACGACAAATCCCCCCAGCTCTCCGGGCAAGGGTTGTGAGTTATGCCCTGGGGGCATATAGTTTTTTTTATAGAAAGGTGGACGTAGAAGCTTTGGATGGGGCACATTGGATTGACAATCACAAGTTCTAGCACCCCTTTAAGGTTCAAAGTGATTGTATCGCAGATACCCCCCCCACACACCTCGTATTTTCCAAATGCGTCTGATAGACATTTTGATATAGCTGTTTTATTCAAAATAGTCCAAATATCATATAACAAGGCACTTGGGGTTGAAACAAACCCCCATACCCTGGAGTCAAGAGTTGTAAGTTATGCCCCGGGGGCATTTAAGGTGTTTACGGAATGGGTGGTCGTATATACTTCAGATGTGGCTCATTTGACTTGAAATTGGAAGTTATAATGCCCTTTTAAGTGTCAAAAGTGATTTGAGAGCAACCAGCCTCCCCCCCCCCACGCCCATCATTTTCCCAAAGACATCCAATCGAAATTTGTAGATAGCAATTTTGTTCATCGTAGTCTAAGGGTTCAGAAATTATGTCTTTGTGGAAGACACCCCCCCCCCCCACAGCTCTCAGAGCAAGGGCTGTAAGTTATGCCCTGAGGGCATTTAAAGTTTTTTATAGAAAGGGTGGTCGTACATGCTTTTGAGGGGACTCCTTGGCAGGTAAACAGAAGCTTTAGTGCCTTTTTTAAGAGCCAAAGTGATCAGAGCACAGCTACCCCCCCCCGTCAACACAGACACGTCGTGTTTTCCCAAGATGCATCCAATAGAAATTTTGAGGCAGTCCTTTTATTCAAAATTAAATAAAAAAAACAAGTTTTTTAAACTGAAAGTAAGGAGCGACATTAAAACTTAAAACGAACAGAAATTATTCCGTATATGGAAGGGGCTTCCCCTCCTCAACGCCTCGCTCTTTACGCTAAAGTGTTTTATTGTTATAAAAAATAAAGTTTTGAGACAGAGTCAAACTTTAGCGTAAAGAGCGAGGCGTTGAGGAGGGGAAATCCCGAAATAACTTACGTAACGAACTTCTATATTCATATATTTTTATTACGTATATTAGGGGGTTCGCCCCCTAATCAATACCTTGCTCTTTAAGCTAAAGTTCGAATTTTGTCCCAATTCTTTAAAAATGACCGCTTAATCAAAAAGGCCGTTAATTAGAATAAATAGCTCTTATGAAAGTATTAAAAAATCTTTGGCTTAAAGAACGAGGTATTGACTTGGGGGAGAACCCCCTCATATACGTAATAATTTCTGTTCATTTTAAGTTCTAATGTTGCTTCTTACTTGTTTTTTTTTTAAATTTAATTTCTGATCGTATTTTAAATAATGCTTGGAAATCCGACGCCCCCTTCATAGAAATGTCCCGTACCCCAAAGAAACATCCTCCACGGAAAGATTCTCCCGAGTAACCCCCTCTTTCAGCCCCCCCCCTACCAGAAAAAAAATTATTCCTGAAAATGTCTGTATACTTCCCAATAACCAATACAATATGTAAGCAATGGGCAAAGTTCATAACTTGCAGCCCTTCCCCTGGGAACTGTGGGGGATTAAGTCATCGTAAAAGACATATTTATTAGATTTTCGACTCAAAATTTTGATCGGGTGACTTTGGGAAAAAAATGAGCGTGGGAGGGGGCCTAGTTGCCCTCCATTTTTTTTGGTCACTTAAAAAGGGCGCTAGAACTTTAATTTCCGTTCCAATGAGCCCTCCTACAATGTTCTAGGACCACTGGGTCAATACGATCACCCCTGGGAAAAAGAAAAAAAAACAAACAAATAAACACGCACCCGTGATCTTTCTTCTGGCAAAAAATGCAAAATTCCACATTTTGTAGATAGGAGCTTGAAACCTCTACAGTAGGGTTCTCTGATACACTGAATATGATGGTGTGATTTTCATTAAGTTTCTATAACTTTTAGGGGGTCTTTCCCCCTTTTCTTGAAAATCAGCCAAATTTTCTCAGGCGCGTAACTTTTGATGGGTAAGATTAAACTTGATGAAACTTATATATTTGAAATCAGAATTAAAATCTGATTCTTTTGATGTATCTATTGGTATCAAAATTCCGCTTTTTAGAGTTTCGGTTACCATTGAGCCGGGTCGCTCCTTACTTACAGTTCGTTACCACGAACTGTTTGATAGTCCAAAGATCATATAACATCAGCTTTTAGGGTTGATACAAACTACCAGAGCCTAGAAGCGATGGTTATAAGTTAAACCCCTGGGGCATTTAAGGTTCTTAAGGAAGGGATGGTTGTTTAAACTTTAGAAGTGGCTCATCTGGTTGAAATTGGAAGTTTTAGTTCCCTTTTAAGAGTCAAAATATTGAAATTGTGTTTTGGCTATTTTTTTAAATAGTCCAAAGAACATAAAACAATGCCTCCAGGGTTGATACGACCCCTCAGAGCCCTGGGGCAAGGGCTTTAAGTTATGCTCTTCGAGCATACACGGTTTTTATGGAATGGGCGGTTGTATAAAATTCCAATATAAAATTGGAAGCTATAGTGCCCTTTTTAAGAGTCAGTGATTTGAGAGCAACCCCCCCCTCCCTGCCCATCATTACCCAAAACAGCGAGTAGCGAGTACTACTAAGGCTGATGATATCGAAAAACTATCTGAGAAAACGTTGAGGGGAAAGTTGAACTAAATCAAAACCTACTGTGTGAATACAGATTGCTGGTACGGGCGTATCAACAATACTTTTGGAAAGTCTTGTCGTATCAAGAGGAAACTTCAGGGGCATCATGAGTTGGATGTTCAGTTGACCAAGAGGCAAAATGTACCTGGTTCTACTGCTACTACTACTGCTGCTACTACTAATAATAAACTATTACTGCTACTAGTATTCCTACTACTACCATTACTACAATGATACTGGTACGATTAAGGCTACACGTATGAAGGTGAAAATTTGATAGAATATTGAGGGGGAATTCGAACTAAATCGAAACACACTATGCGCATGCATTGTCAAAAGGGCGTATCTCAAGAATGTATTTGGGTATTAAGTTGGAACTTTCAGATAATACTTAAAGGGGAAGATCAATTGACAAAAAGGTAATATATGCATGTCACTACTAAAACTGATACCACTGCTACTTTTACTAATACACTGCTGCTACTAAACTACTGCTACAATTACAACAACTTGTAAGGCTTAGAGTATTAAGGTGAAAAGGGTGTCAAAAGCGCACATTAACAATATTTTCGGAACGGCCTACTGTGTCAAGGTGAAACTTCCATGGCATCATGAAAGCGATGTTCAACTGACCAAAAGGTAATATGCACATACTACTACCGCTATTAATAATGCTGCAACTACTAATACGACACTAACACTGAAACTACTTCTACTGCCACAGAAAACTACTGTAATAATAGACTATTAAAGTTAAGTCTATAAGGTAAAATTTGAGAGAATATTAATGGCAAATTCTAATTAATTAAAGATACTATGTGCATTTGCCAAAATAGCGTATCTTAAGAATTAACTGGTGTATTATGTTAGAACTCTCAGAGAATGCTTAAAGGGGAAGATCAATTGATCAAAAGGCAATATGTGCATACTACTGCTAATACTACTGCCACTGCAGCATTTACTAGTTCTACTACTACCATTACTATTGCTCCAACTACTATTTCTATCACAACTACTTGTAAGGTTAAGAGCATTAAGAAAAAAATTTCAAGAAGTATATGAATATACAGATTATCAAATAGGCATATCGACAATGTCAACTGTATTAAATTGAGCAGTAACACTACTGGTGTAACTACTATTACAACTATACCTGAGGGTGTGAAGCTGAAACTTTCAGAGACTATTTCCGAAAATGTCTGTTTTCCGGATGACAACCTACCATCCGTATGCAGGTTGTTAAAAGGGCATATCAGCAATATCTGAGGGACAGTTTCGTGTGTGAAATTAAAACTTACAAGGCTTCTTCTGGGGGATGTTGAACTAACCAAAGGACAATATTTGCATCATAATACTACTGCTTCTACTCCTACCAACTACTGTTACTAAAGCTAATACTACTAATATTAACTCTACTACTGCTACTATAACTACGGGTGCTACTACAAATGCTAATAAACTTAAGGGTACTAAGGCAAAAATTACATATTGAAATTGTATAGAAATAAATCGAAGCACACTATACCCACCTAGATTACCAAGAGAACGCATCAGCAATGCTTCAGGATCGGTTGATGGTTTTAAGTTGAAAATTTCATCGGTGTTGAAAAAAAAAATAAAGGTGATTTGTGCATACTGTTACTAAAGCTACTACTGCAACTACAACTATTGCTACTACACAAGCTAAGGTTATTAATGTGAAGCTTTCAAGGAATATTTAGGCGGATGTTGAACTAAATCAAAACGAACTATGATCATGTAGATTGTCAAGAGGGTGACAAAGCAACATCAAAATAACGGCTTACATTATTAAGTTAGACCTTTCAGGATAAGTTGTTACGAATTTCGATCACTATGTGTATACTTTTAATACTACTTCTATGGTTACTGCAACTAATGACATTAAGTTGAAACGCTTAGGGGGAGTTTCAATTAAAGGAAAAAACTATACACATGCAAGTATTAAAAGGGCATACAAGCAATATCATAGGCAGCGCTGCTCTATCATAGCTAGTAATATCATTGATATTTTAAAGGAGCTAATTTGAATGGAAATTCAAAGTTCTAGTATCCTTTTTAAGAGTCAAAAGTGATTGGAGGGCAACCAGCCCTCCTCTTTAGCTCACAATTTTCCAAACACTTCCAATCAAAATTTTAAAAAAGTTCAGCATAGCTGAACGGTCTTGTAACTGTATCCCTTGGGGAATTGCGTAGGTCAATCCCCAAATTATGGAATTTGCCCATTGTGTCTAAAAACTAAATGTTGCCTTAAAACCACAGTTTATAGACAGTAAGCTTATCGCAGATAATTTCTGGTCTTCGGTCTCGGTGCGAACAAATAGCTCCTCCCACTTGTTTCTGCCTTAGCGGATTAGTTTGTTATCGTCAATCACCGAGAAATGGTTACCAAGTGCATTATTCGTAATAGCGGGTTTCCAATTGTTTCGTGTCCAAGAGAAATCTGACTTGTCTACCCGCGAAAAGATCTGATAAAGCCTATGTTTCTATCTGCAAAAAACGTTCTCCGGAGCACTCGCACCCCTGTCCGGGTTTTTATAATGGGAGAGATAGAGAATGATCATACTGCTAATTCTATAAACTGTGCTTAAAACGTACTGTGTGAATGCTGGTTGTCAATAATGCATCTCAGCAATATCCAAAGAACAACTAAGGGTATTATGTTCAAATTTTAGGGGCTACTTCTATTTCTATTTCTGCTCTTAAAATTTAACTAAATCTAAAGAGTGCAAGTGTATCCAAGCAATCAAAAAGCATAGATAGAATTTTGTGCGAATAGTATTAAGTTTCATTTTTTAGATCAACTAGAGGAGGTATAAAGGTAAATTAAACACTATTATTTGTGTACACATTTTTAACAGGGTATAGGTTGCCAAAAATTGTTGAAAAAGTTTATCCAGCATACAAATAGCTGGCCAAACTATAATTCTTAAAGACAAACTGAAAAAATTTGAACTATTATTTTCTTTTTCCCTGAAAAAGACTATATCAATTTAAAATGAACGAAAATTAACTTTAAAAAACTCCACAAAACAAGTTTTTCAAAGAAAAGTAAAAACTCCATTAAACCAAAAATGAGCAAAAATAGAATCAAATAATATACCAAGCGTGAAACTACCACAAATCAGCATCGATAAATAAATGAAACCCAAAACGAACAGAAATTATAATAAATAACCGAGTCAAACTCAAAACGAGCAGAAATTAACATGAATAGGGCTTAAAACCCCTATGCCTTCCCAAGGCCAGAACACTATTTGCACTTTACTGAAAAAAATTAAATTTTTAATGTTTTCACTTTTATAGCTTTAATAAATTAAATATTATTAACAATTTAAGGAAGAAACATCAGCATATGTACATCAAACTGATACTTCACATTCATTTATATTTTTTCATGAAGTGCAAATTATGTTCTGGAATTGGGAAGGCATAGGGTTTTGAGTCCTACTAATGGTAATTTCTGCTCTTTTGAGTTTGATTCGGTTATTTATTGTAATTCCTGTTCGTTTTGGGTTTCATTTATTTATCGATGCTGATTTGTGGTAGTTTTATGGTATATTATTTGATTCTATTTTTGCTCATTTTTGATCTAACGGGGTTCTTTACTTCTCTTTGAAAAATTTATTTTGAGGAAAAGTCTTTTTTAATTAATTTCAAGAAGAGGGGAACTACAATTCGAGGAAAAACGTAGACAAATGATAAAAAAATGAAATTTTTAGAGTTCTGGGAAAGCCAAGGGTTCCTCTGAATACCTCTGACTAGAAGCAAACTTTTCTGAGTCAAAACTATGTTTTCTAGTATAATCGTTATAAAATCGTTGAAATCTGAGACACGAAGGTCCATGTAATTTGATATAAGATAACCCCTCGAGACGTCGGAAAGATGATGGACGTTTTCGAAATTTTTCAGCGGTCTAAATAACACTAGAATCCCTTTTCTTCCAAAAATTCCACATACATGAGCTTAAAATCAAAATTATATGAAAACTAAAGGGAAAACTTTGAGCTTTCGGAAAAGAAGAGGCCCAAACCTCCCTACCTAAGTGCATGCATACAACCCTGACAATACAAGGTATGCAGACCTTTCACTACCCTGTGAGCAAATCCTTACCAAAGATTGTATTCGGAGGGGAGGGGCTCATGTGAATGGTGGGGAGGGAAGACCAATTATAAGAAACATCTTATATGTTTGTCTAGATTTGATGTTTAGGAATTGTTGTCCATGTCCCCCCCCCCCTAAATCGGCAAACGTAGGCTATTTCTCAGAAGAAATGTCCACGTAGATGCCTGATTAAATTATGTATTTCTAGATTCACAAACTTGCGTTTAGTGATAATTAAATTAGAGGCATTCTTTCGCAGATAATTTTAAGTGAAAAAGCTGGCATATTCGTTCCAATTATATTACTTAAATCGCATTATTTTTGTATCCAAAACTTGAGTGCCCATTACCTTAAGCCGAGAACGATAAGATCTGAGCTTGGAAACGGTGCCTAAAATATACCCATTGGGTTTCCTAAAAAGGAAACACATGCCCAAGAATGCAACACAGGCTTACGTGAACATTTAATGTTTCGAATAAATATACACGACAGCCAAAGTATTCACACCTTTGCTTGGCTCAATACATATTTCAATTCCAAAAATGACTTCTTATCACGCACTATCCACTAATTTTAATATATTCAGCTAAAGAAATTGCATTGCCTTTTTACAATCAACTTTGATTACAACATTAGGAATGTGATCAGGAATTTAAAACAAAAGAATCGCTTAGTTTTCCCATTAAAATAAAACGCACTTTGCTTTTTTTGGAGCGAGGGGGAATGAACTCTCATTAAATCGTGTATTGAACAATTATTTCTATTAAGTGCCACTAGATCGGCCGTAAAACGTAAAGAAAAAAACATAACTGAACTTGCAATTTACTACGTTGGCTAAATGGAAAATTGCGGTACTTGTTAATTAAACGAAACACACCCAAGAAGCCTTTAGTTTATATAATAATATAATTTGGACTATATATTGCACATTGGGGGGTGGGACAAAGTATTTAGACAGCACCCAAGGTCCAATGCTTCCTATCACTTGTCACTAGTCTTTGTTGCTATGAAACAGGTTTCCTGAGATCTAACCACAGTTTATAGAATTAGCAGTATGATCATTCTCTATCTCTCCCATTATAAAAACCCGGACAGGGGTGCGAGTGCTCCGGAGAACGTTTTTGCAGATAGAAACATAGGCGTTATCAGATCTTTTCGCGGGTAGACAAGTCAGATTTCTCTTGGACACGAAACAATTGGAAACCCGCTATTACGAATAATGCACTTGGGAACCATTTCTCAGTGATTGACGATAACAGACTAATCCGCTAAGGCAGAAACAAGTGGGAGGAGCTTTTTGTTCGCACCGTGACCGAAGACCAGAAATTATCTGCGATAAGCTTACTGTCTATAAACTGTGGATCTAACCCAAGCGTAATTCTTGAGTATGTTGCGTTTAATTAACCAGCACCAAAAATTTGTATACTGGAGCATCAGTGTCCGCAGAAATTGCCCCAGGGGGAACCTGTAGAAGGACAGACTTAGACACAGCTCTTCCCAGGCGCAGCCGGCAACAAAATACCTCTCAACGACGATCTCTCGGGTGAAGTAGACCAACGATCCTCCAAGATCGACTAGAGAGCGGCCTGTTCGAAGCCAAGAAAGAAAGGTTGCTTCAAAGGTTGTTCATTTGACCTGTCCTGTCAACCTACAAGGTTTAATTTTATTTACGCAATCGCTGCATACGAACTTCGTCGGAACGTTTATGAATTGGAATTGATATTCACTCACCCTTCTCCAACTGTCAAACTTCATTTTGACGGTTTTTTCCCGTTGTTGGGCGTCTAATTTCAGTTAGCAGAGGATTTTAGAAAATATATTAAGGGTGTTGGGAGGGTGAGATGAATTTTCAAGTCGTGACCAATCTAGACCGTTTTTTTACACCAAAAAATGTCAGTAGGCCTATACCAATTCTCAGATGATTGCCAGTTTAAAAATATTTCTCCGCCCAATATCATGCACAACCTGATCCAATTGAAAATTTCTCAGATAAATAGAAAACGGCTTTTATTTCACTGACAAGTTCAATTCTTAGTCACTTAAAGCACCAAGAACCCCGAAAGTGAAAATTTGGTTGTTTGAACTGGTGTAGTGGAAACTTCAACAACCACACATACCTTTAAAATTAGGAAAAACGGGAATTCAATTTTTTATAAAAAAAAAGACGTTCATATCCAGTTACCTAGCTTTTTGATAGTACACGACACAAAAAAGGAACCGTACCGTATGTGAAAATCCGTAAAAAAAAACTATAAGCAAATGGCACCAAGCATTTTAAGAATGTGTAACTTTCTTTTTAAGGTGTCTACGTCTTCGGGATCAACCATATTGTTATTTGATTCTTAACGTTGCTTTCTTTTGAAGGCGTAGTTGTCTTTGGGAATCACGATATTGTTAATGCTTTGATTCTTAACGTTGCTTTCTTTTGAAGGTGTAGTTGTCTTTGGGAATCAATAGTTCGTTTGTTTGATTCTTAACGTTCGAAAACCGTTACTAAATTTAAGCAATTAGTTGTGTTTATTGATATTCATGATTCAACGTGCAGCTCAACACGGGATTCAACTAAAAACAAAATAATAATAAAAATCTGAGAAAATCCCTGGTTTTACATTGGAATGGGCATAAGATGGCCAGAGTAAAAAATGATGATGCTCTTGGCACTTTAAGCGCACCTTACTGAAATAAGATACCCATGCATTAGCGGCAAGATTTAATAGCAGTTTCTTATTATAAGGAGAAAAACCACTTGGGATAGCAAACGAATAGAAGAAGAAAATAGATGAATGTGGATTGACAGTTCAATATACATACATTGGTATTTATTCCTTAGTTTTTTTTTTTATTTGCTAAAGTTAAAAAAGTGAAAATATTTAAAATATAGATACTGGTGCATTATATCTAAAACAGCGCTATAGACTGTACAAGGAAACCAGACATGGAAACCCGTCAAACGGGTATTTGCTATCTAAATTGATTGCAAAGCGTGATTTCTCATTGCGTTTACAATATTTAAACTGTTCTTTTTCGGGATTTAGGGCGGTGGGAAAGGTACTTAGGCTAGGTATTTAATATATGCTATGCTTACCCCCACCACCCCCTAATGTGCAAATATATTACTTAAATTTGTTTCTAAACTATTATATATTCATCCTATTTATTTCATTAGCATTAACCAAACTTGACTTCTTTCGTGTATAGCGGTGTCTTATATATAATGTGCCAGTACCAAAATATATTTTGTTTTAGTAAAGTGCAAATTATGTTCTCGTCTTCAGAAGGCAAGGGGACATCAGCCCTACTCATGTTGAGTTTGACTTGGTTATTTATTATAATTTCTGTTCGTTTCGGGTTTCATTTATTTATTGATGGTGATTAGTAGTAGTTTTACTCTTGAAAAATTATTTGATCATTATTTCTGATATTATTATTTCTGATCATCTTTGGTTTAATCTAGGTCTTACTATTTTACTACTGATGACGGTCACTGCATATGTGACCGAAATATCTGGTAATTTTTTGTGAATTTCTATCACTGTTTGTGAAACACGGTCTATTAAAAGGATTTTATCCCTATTTGAACTTCTATTTACTTTTCTTTGAAAAAACTTATTTTGTAGAAAAGGTTTTTTCTTAATTAATAAGGAGAAAAACTAACCAGGATTGCAATGTTTCAAAAAAGTCGGAGATTTTTATCGACAAAAAAGGGAACTTTCAGCTAGCATCAGATAATGGATAGTGTAAGTGGTGTCGATTACAGGTTCTCACTTTCAGTTTTGTCGAATATGATGAACACAATGAGCTTGAAGAACAAGACCAGGTGTTTAGCTTATTAAATTTAAAAATTGGAGTTCACAGTGAAAAGTTTGTGAACTTTTATGGGAAATAAATCTCTCTTTTTCTGCAACAATATTTACAGAGAGAATCAAAACTATGCTTCCCTGATTGGATGATATACAATTGAATCTGAAGAATGAATTTTTTTTATATAATTTTGTTGCATAATTAAGAGCTATTTTTTAGAGCTTTCCATGAAAGGCCATTTTTGTAACAAAATGTTTATAGAGAACCAAAAACTAGGCTTCCTTGATTGAATGATAGGCTATAGCCTACATTTGAATTTGAACAATGTATTTTTATTCGTGTTCTTTTTTTATAATTTTGTTGCCCAATTAAGAGCTATTTTGTCAACTTTTCACGAAAGAATTGATGATAGGCTGTCACGCCTAAAGGGTATATCTGAATTTTAGACTCCTAAGATAATTGCCAATGTTATTAAAGGAATGGTTAGCAGACCAATGTATATTCAGTCATATTTTGATATTTCTTATCTATATTTACTTTCTGAACTTCCCTTTGAGAGCGACTTAGCGAACGGTTTATCTAGCTCCAAACCATCAAATTAGGGCTGTCAATTAGGGGGAGGAGAATTCCCCCTAATTTTTTCTTTTTGGTATTTTTTACTGGAAAAAATGTACACCCCTCTAGATTTTGGAAAATACATTTCTGTCACCGCCCTTTATATTTCTGTGAGTTTACACCACTCCATAAAATATGTACATAATATACTTTGGTTAAGCCGGCCAAGCAGTAAAGGATTAAAAAACAAACAATAAATCTTACTATGTCACTAATCAAGCCCAACGTTATCTATTCCTTAAAAGCATAGTCTTGACTCGTTTTTATTATTTGCACTTCCTTGAACAAATTGTTCTTTTTATACAATGCTTCCAGTTTTTGGCATTAGAATCAAATTCGCTATTGTTTCTGGGCAATTAACGGAACGCCGACAAAGCCGGTTCAATACAAAATTTTCACCCACCAAAAGAAGAATTCGACAATAAAAACCCGATTTAAAAATGAATTACATCAATTTTGTAGGGAGCAAGGAGACCCTGAAATATGTGCTTGACGTGTTTTGACAACTGTATTTTGATATTGACCATGAATAGCTGTGATACCCTCGTACCCTCACTGAAATTTAAAAATTCCTAAATGGGGTGTGATTTTGGAAATGACATAAGTGAGAATTTTATAATTATTAAAAGTAGTTTTCAAAATTTTAGTTTTTTTCTGGAGGGGTCAGCCACTAAATTTACTAAATTTACCCCAAAGGTGTTAAATTAATTATTATCATTTGCTTAATTAATTTTATCGTTTTTGATTTATTTTATGGTAAATAATTTTAATTAAACTTATATTTTAAAGTTACGTTTAATTAGTATTATATTATTGTTTTACTTATACATTTTACTGATTAATTCTATTATAAGAACATATCTACGAGGAGGATAAAGATGTCCTGTACAGCTTTGATCATTCAAAAAGCGCGTTTTATAGGCTAATTTTTTTTATTACATTAAACATCATCCTTAACTTAATTATTATTTAAGCAATTATAATTCGATCATCATTAAATTATTTTTATATTTAGTTTATTATTATATTAATTAATTGTAATTATTATTAATTATAAGGTCTATTATGAGTAATGTCACAAGTAATTATTAGGCCCATTCGATATGCCATACGAGGCAGGCACATAGGCAAGGTGGGGGTATTAGAGCCCTTCCCCTGAATTTAAAGATTTTTTTGTTACCTTTACATTCCAAAAACATGTAGTAGCCGTATGTTGCAGCAGCAGGGTAGGCTATGGGTCTTTCAGCCATCAGCCTCTCCCCCTCAATTTTTATTATTTCGTATATTTTTCAAACAATTTGCTTTTTTCAGGCTGTGCCGATCCTAAACAAATTCCTCCCCACGGGCCTTCTGAGTGCAAATCGAACTGCAACATTCAACCTGCAGTGAAGATTGTCACCTTTCCTATGAAATTAAAATTAGGGCGTTTTGCGCAACATTACTAAAGCCTCCGAGTGGTAGTCTTGCTATTTCTTATTGCTAGGGGTCGGGGAAGGCTGGGCACGTTTACCCTCGGACATTTTCTATTTGAATGAAAGCTAGAACGAGGTGAATTACAAATATTGGATACCTGGGTATTGTAATAACAGCAGGATAAGCAAAATAAGTCATTTAAAGATTTAAATGCTCTGCAAACAACCCTTATTTGCTACATCTGACACACCACCATGTCGATGCGATGCAACTAACCTTCTTCCAAAAACAATAGTGCCGTTCTTTTACTCATCTATGTGCTAAGATCTTACATCTTTTGACAAAGAACGCTTAAAAGTGAAATCTCAGTATTAAGATCTTACATCTTATGGCGTTCTTTTGCAAACGTCTTCCATCATTCTGCTCGGATCAGCGGCCTATATGGCAGAAAGATGGCGTCTTTCACAGTTTTTGCTAACATCAGTGAGCTGTAAGATCTTAGAACAAAGGTGAGTTAAAAGAACGGAAATCTTTGCAGAAAAATGTGAGATCTTAGATGTAAGATCTTAGTGCAAACGAACGGCCTAATGCTACATTCTACAGGCACACACTGACAGGGGTTAATCTATCGCAAAATCTTGGGTGGGGGCAATGTGACAAGGGCGCCAATAAGCAAAATCTTGTGGGGGGATGTGACTAGTGTGCAAATAATTAACCAAATTGACAATTTCATTAAAAAAAAGAGTGAAAACCAGAAAAAAAAACAAAGAATGAGGGTGCCGGAAAAATCTTTGGGGTGGGATCCCCCGTGCCCCCTAGATTCGCCCGTGCAAACTGATTTGGATGGGAAGATTTGTTGCAAGAGGAGAATGGACAAATTCCTCAGATAACATACCTTCAGGGATTTGAAGAATCAGCCTCGAGAGATCCTTAGAGTTAATTTTGTGCATCAACGACCCAAATCACCCCGAATGTGTTCACATCAAACGATTGATGATAATAATATTCCTGGTCCATATAGTCTACAAGCACCAGTCCTGTAGGAGTATAGCTTCAACATCTATTGATACACATACAGAGGGCAGTGACGTCATTTAGGGGGGGGGGCAAGAGGGACAGTTGATCCCCCCAATAATGTGGAGAAAAAAAATATTATATAGCCAATGCTCCTTGACTATCCGGATATGAACCCCTCTCCCCCCCCCCAATAAAAATGCTGGAGATTCACCCCTGAAAGAGGGTGGACATGGCCACAGCTAAATCTTATGCGATTTTACTTAAAGGTTAGGGTCCCCTTACAAAATCGCGCATCCACCAGTGCATATAAGACCCTAATAGATAAAAATAAGCAGATTTTTACCTCGAATTTCAATTCCTTCTTGATGGGAGCAGTAACCGTATCGATCTTATTTTCCTTTAAGCTAATATTCGTGTCGTCACGATTCAATTTTACACTGGACACGGAATAAGGTATTTGAGAGTTCACTATACTATCAGTCATACTTGCACAATCATCACGATTTATTAATTCTTCTGTGTCGCTGGGTCGGAGCTCCATATCCGAAGGTAGTATCACTGCAAGAAAACTTTTACTTTACAAAACTATTAAATTCACTATCATAGGTACCAGGCCTAGCAGAGGCGGTTTTGAAGGGCACTTGCCCCAGGCGCAAAAATTTTAGGGGCACAAAATTTCAAATGAATAATCTAACATTTATAATCATTTTGTAATTTTGAAAATTTATTTTTATTAAAATAAGGTAGAGGGCGAAGTTGCAGGAAGTATAAGCATATTGAATCTGAAATTTTCATTTTTACCATATCTTGTCCCCTATAAAGTAAGAAAAGTTAGATTTAAATAAATGAAAAGTTTGTTAATAGTTGGCCTGAAAATTTTTGGGAGACAGGGGGAGGAGGATGCTAATCAATATTTTGCCCCAGACGCAAGAGTGGTCAGAATTGCCACTGAGGCCCAGCCGCTGAACCCCAAGATTTTCACTGTTCCCCATCCTTTCCTGGACTTTCCACATAATATGTCCTTTTTTAGATTCAGCCGTGAATTCTTTAGAGATAAAAGCGTTGTCAAATTTACCGAATTAGTTTTACTTATTTTTTTTCATGGTTCAACAAGGCAACACTGACGAAAATGCGGTACTGCCCTAAAAACTTAATAATTTTCAAATGGCCAAAATGATGATCTTCTAAATCACAATTTTTAGGCAAAATAGACCTAGGAAGGGCCAATGTGGCATAAACTGTTTTAGTTTTACGTCCTTAGTACTTCAAATTTGCCTTTACTTCACTTTTTGCACAAACAATTTTTGTTTCCTACCATAAAATATACCTGTTATGAGAAATGTTGGTCAATATTGTTTCGCACATTTGATGCTTAAGAATTTTATTTTGTTTCCTTTTTTTGTCCTCCAAGCTGCACTTATTTTCAAAATTTGATCCTACCAGTGTCCCAAATAACGAAATTTAGTATTATAGATGTCATACGCAAAACGATACATAAAAATGATTAGAGGCTTAAGGAAATTTTGAGACAAATAAAATGTGCTTACTTCGGTCTTATTTGACGAATTCTGGTTGAAGACACCCCCTCCACCACCACAACCACCAATCCGCGTCTTATCCACGCAAGCGGAACGATGCGAGGAGTCGACCCACTGCACAACAAGGTGTACAACTTGGAGCGCCGCCGTGTGTGGCACAGTCTCTACAATGCTTGCCACGCGCCACCTGGAGTATGTGACTTCTGAAAATTGGTACCTCCTCCGCACGATGGCAGTTGCTCGAGCTGCATTGGTCATTAAAACCATAGATAGCCCATGCTAGCAAGATCCCTGATTCTTTTATGTCTCAAAACTATCAGATCAAGCGCAAAATACTGACGTAATTTTGATTCCTCGTTCAATTAGGTTTTACTCGTCGCATTTGGAATATTAATATTTGAGTTTATGCTAGATAAGTTTTATAATTTATAAGCGCAATTTTCCTCCCAAAATACGTTACACCAGTAACTTGACTAGTAGCGTCAATTCGCAAAAATAAGGGGGAATGTAAATTTTCAAAATCTGCTGCTGTTTTTTCGATGAAGAGACAAAAAAAAGCTATTTTCAAAAAAATACCAAAATGTGTATTTAAAAATCTGGGGGGGTTGGGATTCCCCTTCTAATTGGCGTCATAGCACCATTAGAACGAACGGACCAAAACTTGACTTGGAGAAGAGGTGACCGCCTCCACAAACCTACGAGTAGGCTTTAAGCCATCACTGAGCCGCTCTATATTAAAAAGCATAATTTTACCTGCCATATGTTTGTACCCATTCAGAAACTTGGTTTTCCACCACTTCACGAAATGTGTTGTCATTTTTGTCTTCTTGTTGTTTTTTTTTTAATTGTTAGCTGGACAGCAATCCATCTTCTTTTAGGCCCGACAAATTTTGACCTGAAAAACATTTTTTTAAACTGAAATTATTTGGCATGATGAGCTAACTATAAATGAGAAATAAGTAAAAAGAAAATACAAAATCAGCAAAGGTTTGCATACAGCCTAGGTCTATGCCAAACTGTTGGAAGAGGCAGGGGCAAGAGGGGGGGGGGGTAGTTGCCCCTCCAATAATGCGAAGAAAAAATTATTATGTAGCCCATGCTCCTTGAATAGCCGGATATGGACCCCTCTTGCCCCCCCCCTAATGAAAATTCTTTAGATTCGCCCCTGGGAAGAGGGGAGACTGAAACGTAATTGCGACAGTAAAGATTGCCGAATATTATGTTTATCTTCCAGCTACCTAATTGATGGAAAACACGAGGAAGTTACCGAATATTAAGCCTTATTTAGGTTCAGTTTCAGAATGTAAGACCACTCAAAAGGGCCCACTGGTTTGTCCACAAGTCCCATGAGTTACAAACCTTCTCCCAGTAATGGGTTAAATTGCATGGTGATGCAGAACACCGTCGCGGGAGGATCTTCTATAGGAGGACAACTGCGGCAGGGCGTAAGATCCAGATCTATGGACAACGGCCTCTGCAAAGGGCTGCCTCGACCCTTTCGGGGTACCTGCAAGACTGGGGACCTTGCGGTCAACTGTATTCCCACTTGAGGAGTGGCGCCCCTCGAGGAAATTATACCCTAGTAAACGACACGGCATTCGCACGGGATTCTGACTAATGGACAATTCTTCTGGGCTTGGTATGTTTTGACCAAAGTATAAACACATACTGACCAAGTATTGACAAAACTCTCCAAAAGTGACCCCGTGTACCTCAGCGCCTCTAGAGGGTAAATGTTGTACTACTTAATCGCTCCGAGCCAATAAATTAAATTTAATGCAGCTTTTACGGAACAAGTATAATCACCTACGGAACTTGTGATTTACTCGCCAGGTTCGCATAGGTATGGAATCGTCTCCGGAGACGCGGACAAAGGGTCACTTTTTTGTGTGGAGAGCATAGGTTGTGTCAGTACTTGTTGTAAGTGTTTATACTTTGGTTTTGACGGGCGTTTTCGGGCTGAAAAACCTCTTCCTAGCTAATTTATCTATTTTCGGCTGCCTCCCCGCAGTAGCATAATATTTGTAGGCATGAATATATAATGAGTCGGAGGTAATAGGCTTGAGATTGTCTGCGCAGGATTTCGACTCTTGTTGATAGGAGAGCATCGCCAAGTGCTGAAAACCATATTGTGACCAAGATGGGCCCAGGATTGCACAAAGCCTCCATTCATGGAGGTCCCACGGAATTCCTGCAGTCCGGTTCTAAGCCGGCTTAAGGACTTCGGTGTAGACTTGAAAAGATATGTGATCCCCGTCCTGCACGGGTATCCGGGATCATTGCTTTTCCTGAGGCGAAAATAATTTCAATGATTTAAAGAACATGAAAATTGGAACTTGGAATGTTACGACGTTAAAAAATGACTACCGTATCGACATTTTGACTGACGAATTAAGACAATTCGAACTGGATTTGTTATGAGCTTCAGAAACTCATATATCAGGGGTAGCAAGCATGAAATTAGGTGATATAGAATTAGTTTACTTCGGCAGGAAGGATGGGGCACATAGACAGGGAGTAGGGCTCATGATGAATAAGGAAGCTGCTAAGTCGTGTTTAGGCTGGGAAGTTATTAATAATAGAATACTAATTGCTCATTTTATGACTAAAAAGTTCAGGGTATCAGTTATAGTAGTATAAGTCTCTGTAGAACCGACTGACAGAGATACTAGTGACTCAGATAAATTTGGACATCCACCACACGGCTAATATGGGAGTAAAGTTCATTTTTGATGCAAATGGATGTTATATTTAGATTGAGGATGCAATTCTAGGTATATATTTACACATTAGGGGGGCGGGGGTATATATTCTGTGACTATATAGGCTCTAAGAAATTCATGAATTTGTTAGAAAAACAAGGAAAGAAGTGATGATAAAGGCTCTCCCCCTGCAAAATGTGTTAACTAGGATTATTCTACATATTATGGAGTAAGAATTGTTTTCTTAATATGTTTCCTTTTGTCCAGCTGGACTCTTAGGCTTAAAATACTGGTTGGCTGGTTGGCTAATTTAAAGATTTGTATGATGAATTTTGCTTACAGTTACAGGAGCACATAGACAGGGTCCCAGGTAGAAATATGATGTTATTACTGGGAGATTTTAACGCCCAGGTCGGTAAAAATAGGGATAGATGGTATCCTAGCCTAGGTAAATTTGGTGTAGGAAAAGAAAACAGTAATGGATACAGACTTTTGCAATTTTGTAGGTATAACAATCTAGTTATAACCAATACGGTGTTTGGTCATAAAATGGCTCATAAGTTAACATGGTATTCACGTGATGGTAAGACAGCAAACCTTATTGATTATGTTATAGTAAACCGAAGACTGGCAGGGTCAATTCAAGATACTAGTGTATATAGGAGTGCCGTTATTGATGTCAAACTGGTAAAGTTCTACGAAATCATATTATTGAGTTAGGACTAAAGTGAATACATCATTAGATGCCTTTTTTTATGCTGATTACGAATATAATAAATGAATTTCAGCCCCCCCCCCTATATAGGCTATACCTAACCTAACCCAACCTAACCCTGAATTGGCATATATAGGGGGGGGGGGGCTGAAATTCATTTCCGATAGAAATGCTTATTATATTCGTAATCAGCAGAAAAAAAGGCATCGAATGGTGTATTCACTTTAGTCCTAACTCAATAATATGATTTCGTAGAACTTTACCGTCAAACTTAATAAAAACATAGCCTAGAATATGTTCGTTTCAAAATTAATGATGGGTAAATATTTTGTTATTCATATTATTGACTTACGAATAAAGTAAACATACCACTCGATGCCTTTTTTTTAATAATGTTCACTTACCCTGTTCCGACAATACTTTTTTAATATGGACTTCAGTTTCCAAAATGATTAAATCCAAACAACAATATTCAACAATCCCAACTTTCCACTTCTACAGCTAAAGCAAGACTAAAGGCGACAATTGAAAAATTGCTTAAACAGAACGCGCCGCGCAAGGAGTTTGATAGGCATTCACCCATTACTTTTTATCAAATCATTTTAGAATGTATTTTTGTTAATGCAAACATTTTATTGAAAATATATAAAATGAAGCAAATTGTGAAGAAGGAAAAAAAGAGGATATAACTAGCCAGTGACAGAAAATGAAGAATAAATATTCAGATCTTTCGGTCGAGACCTCTGCTCCACCGTCATCAGTGCACAGAAGTAAATAAAGAGTAAAATATATATAGATAAAAGGACAAAATAAAACGAACCTAAAACAAACAAAACATTAAATTAAGTGATTTTTGTCACTGGTTGAGAATATCCTCGTTTTCTCTTCCTCATGAATTGCTTCATTTTGTCATGATTAGTCAGTGAGATCTTAGCAAGGCCGTATCCAGGGGAGAGGGGTTGGAGAGTCTTCCATAGTGTATGCCTATAAATGTACTTTAAGCTAATAAACACATCGTTTCCCTTGTACCAAAGACATTCTAGGGGGTAAGGGGCAAGAGCAAAAAAATTTCCTTGGAAGGATAGAAATGAGAAACATTTTGCACCAGATTCTCCAGAATATTCCTGTGTCGGCTGTGTCATATCTTATTATTACTTGACCTTATCCACCTGGCTTCCACCCAAGTCTGTATGTCTGCTATAGAAACCCTCTGATATTTCCTACTACCAAGGCCGTTACCCAGAGGGGGGGTTAGGGGGGTTTGAACCCTCCCCCCCGAAATGTGTGTTTCACTCGTAAAAACGTAACAAAATGGATATAAACAAACTTTGTATGCGTTTTTTGATGTTTTTGTGTACCCCCCCCCCCCCCGAAAAAAATCTTTGAGCAAAACCTCCTCCGAAAAAAAATCCTGGGTACGGTCTTGCCTACTACTACTGACATGTGCCTATAATTATTAATGAAATTATTTACACTCCTGTCGGGAGTAGGGAATATGAAAAATCTAAAGGTTTAAAATTTCTTATTTTTTGTGTTTTATACTGTTCAAGAAAAAATACTTCTGACAACCTTTCTCAGGCATAAACCGCCTCATGCACGTAGCGTGTGCAGGGGATTTACCCTCAAAATTGCTCCATTTACAATACAATTTCGAATAATTCACCTTTTGATGTGATGGAGGTGAGGGTCTTTGCGAGATTAGGCCCTTCTCTAAAATAAAGCATGTGTGCATACCTGGACCCGTTGGCAACTATGAATATGTAAATCTAAAATTACGAAATAGTATAGTGATTTGGGGCATGGTCACGTTAGTGCTTTGCCTCAAAATTAAAGTATTGAGATATTTTGTTCAAAAGGATACTTTTTGAGTAGGGATTTGTGTAATCGCAATTTTGGTAATAAATACCACCCACAGGAAAATCCATCTTGACCTAACATAAAATATTCCCTTTCATTTTCACGTAGTTTTACGTTTGAGCGTAGCCATGCCTCTAGAAATTGGTCGACCACATTCATTCCCTGCTGGGGCATAAGGCGTCGAATCGATGTTTCAGTTACTAGGTCTTTTCATAGACAGCGCGCTAGCGCTGCCTAAGTTAAGAACGATGTGCCCATAATGTGTTTTTTTTTTCTTCTTCTTTCTTCGACAGGCACTTCGTATCGAAGGAGTTGTCGTAGAAACTTCGAAAAGGGCTCATTCGATTGGAAATTGGGATGGCTAGTGCCCTTTTTGATAGTCGAAAGTGATTGGAGGGCAACTAGCCCCCTCCCACGCCCATCATTCCCCCAAACAGATCCAATCAAAATTTTTAGATATCTATTTTGTTCAGCGTAGTTGATTTCCAGTTAGAATATATCTTTTTAGGAGGACACTCCCCCACAACCCTCGGGATAAGGGTTTTAAATTATGCCCTGAGGGCATATAAGAACAATGTTGGCACAATATACCATATATTAGTTTTTTACTTTAGAGCAGGGCACTTCATATAGAGGGGGTCGTCGTAGAGACTTCAAAGGGTGCTCATTCGATTGGAAATCGAGAGTTCTAGGGCCCTTTTTAATAGTTAAAAGTTATCGGAGGGCAACTAGCTCCCCCCCACGCCCATCATTCCCCCAAACACATCCAATCAAAATTTTGAGATAGCCATTTTGTTCAGCATAGTTGATTTCCTGATAGAAAATTTTTGAGGAGGACACTCCCCCACAACCCTCAGGGTAAGGGTTTTAATTTATGCTCTGGGGACATATAAGGTTTTATAGAAGGTGTTGTCGTAAAAACTTCAAAACAGGCTCATTCGATTGGAAATTCGAAGGGCTAGTACCCTTTTCAATAGTAGGAAATGATTGGAGGGCAACTAGCCCCCCCCCCCACCCACGCCCATCATTCCCCCATACACATCCAGTCAAAATTTTGAAATAGCCATTTTGTTCAGCGTAGTTGATTTCCAGATAGAAGTTATGTTTCTGAGAAGGACACTCCCCCACAACCCCCAGGGCAAGGTTTTTAAGTTATGCCCTGGGGCCATATAAGGTTTTTATAGAACGCGTTATCGTAGAAACTTCAAAAAAGGCTCATTCGATTGGAAATTCAAAGGGCTAGTCCGCTTTTAAATAGTCGAAAGTGATTGGAGGGCAACTAGCCCTCCCCCCCACGTCCATTATTCCCCCAAACACATCCAATCAAAATTTTGAGATAGCCATTTTGTTCAGCGTAGTTGATTTCGAGATAGAAAATATGTTTTTGAGGAGGACACTCCCCCACTACCCTCAGGGCAAGGGTTTTAAGTTATGCCCTGGGGGCATATAAGGTTTTTATAGAACGCGTTATCGTAGAAACTTAAAAAAATGCTCATTTGATTGGAAATGCTAGGAACTAGTGCCCTCTTGAATAGTCGTAAGTGATTGGAGGGCAACTAGCCCCCCCCCCCACGCCCATCATTCCCCCAAACACATCCAAGCAAAATTTTGAGATGGCCATTTTGTTCAGCGTAGTTGATTTCCAGATAGAAAATGTGTTTTTGAAGAGGACACTCCCCCACAACCCTCAGGGCAAGGGTTGTAATTTATGCCCTGGGGGCATATAAGGTTTTTATAGAAGGCGTTGTCGTAAAAACTTCAAAAAAGGCTCTTTCGATTGGAAATTCAATGGACTAGTGCCCTTTTTAATAGTCGAAAGTGATTGGAGGGCAACTAACCCTCTCTCACGCCCACCTTTTCCCCAAACACATCCACTCAAAATTTTGAGGTAGGCATTTTATTCAACGTAGTTTTAGGTTCTGTAAATTAGGTTTTTGAGGATGACAACCCCCTCATAGCCCTCAGGGCAAGGGTTGTAAGCTATACCCTGGGGGCATATAAGATTTTTATAGAACGCGTTATCGTAGAAACTTCAAAAAGGGCTCATTCGATCAGAAATTGAAATGGCTAGTGCCCTTTTTTATAGTCGAAAGTAATTGGAAGGCAACTAACACCCCTTCCACGCCCACCATTACCCCAAACACATCCAATCAAAATTTTGAGATAGCCATTTTGTTCCACGCAGTTTCCAGTTCAGGAAATTATACATTTGAGCAGGACACTCCCCCCACAGTCTTCAGGGCAAGGGTTATAAATTATGCCCTGGGGGCATATAAGTTTTTACTGAAATCTTTGTCGTAGAAACTTGGAAAAGGGCTCATTCGACTGGGAATTCAAAGGTCTAGTGCCCTTTATAATAGTCGAAAGTGATTTGAGGGCAACTAACCCCCCTCTCTCGCTCACCTTTTCCCCAAACACATCCAATCAAAATTTTTAGATAGCCATTTTGTTCAGTGCTGTTGATTTCCAGATAGAAATTATGTTTTTGAGGAGGACACTCCCCCACAGCCCTCAGGGCAAGGGTTGTGAGTTATGACATTAAAATGGCTAGTGTCCTTTTTAATAGTCGAAAGTGATTGGAAGGCAACTAACACCCTTTCCACGCCCCCTGTTTCCCCAAACGCATCCAATCAAAATTTTGAGATAGCCATTTTGTTCTACGCAGTTTAAAGTTCAGAAAATTACACCTTTGAGCAGGACACTCCCCCCACACTCTTCAGGACAACAGTTATAAATTATGCCCTGGGGGCATATAAGTTTTTACTGAAATCTTTGTCGTAGAAACTTGAAAAAGGGCTCATTCGATTGGAAATTCAAAGGGCTAGTGCCCTTTTTAATAGTCGAAACGTTTGGAAATTAGGTCTTTAAGGATGAAAACCCATCCCCCCCGCAACCCTCAGGGCAAGGGTTGTAAGTTTTGCCCTGGGAGCATCTAAGGTTTGTATAGACAGCCATGTTGTAAAAACATCAGAAAGGGCTCATTCAATTGAAAATTGAAAGGGCTACTGCCCTTTCAATAGTCGAAAGTGATTGAAGGGCAACTAACCCCCCTCTAACGCTCACCATTTCCCCAGAGACATCCAATCAAAATTTTGAGATATACATTTTGTTCACCGTAGTCGAAAGTTCTGGAAATTAGGTCTTTTAGGATGATAACCCCCCTCAGAGCCTTCAGTTCAAGAGTTGTAAGTTATGCCCTGGGGGCATATAAGGTTTATATAGAAAGTTGTTGTAAAATTTCAAAAAGGGCTCATTTGTTTGGAAATTGAAATGGCCCTTTTTAATAGTCGAAAGCAATTGGAGAGTAATTGACCCCCCTCTCATGCCCACCATTTCCCCAAACACATTCGATCAAAGTTTAGAGATAGCCATTTTGTTCAACGTAGTTGAAAGTTCTGGAAATTATGTTTTTAAGGATGACAAACCCCCCAGAGTCCCCAGGGCAAAGGTTGTAAGTTAAGATTAAATCAAAATGCACTGTGTTAATGCTAATTGTCAATAAGGCATGAGTAGGGCTCAAAACCCCTATGCCTTCCCAAGGCCAAAACATAATTTGCACTTTACTGAAAAAAGTACAAATGGAATGAGCATTGTCAGTTTAATATACTTATACTGATATTTTTTTAATCAAAATGTTAATATTATTTGATTTATTAAAGTTATAAAAGTAAAAACATTTAGATTTTTTTCAGTAAAGTGCAAATTATGTTCTGGCCTTTGGAAGGCATAGGGGTTTTTAGCCCTACTCATGTTAATTTCTGCTCGTTTTGAGTTTGACTCGGTTATTTATTGTAATTTCTGTTCGTTTTGGGTTTCATTTACTTATTGATGCTGATTTGTGGTAGTTTCACGCTTGGTAGATAATTTGATTTTATTTTTGTTCATTTTTGATTTAATCGAGTTCTTTACTTTTCTTTGAAAAACTTATTTTGTGGAAATTTTTTTTTAATTAATTACAGGGACAAGGAGTAAGCTTGTCTCCCAGTCTTGCTGCGCTGGCACATTTTACGACATGGTACAGTGATGTTATTTGGGGCAGGGCAATGTCCAGCGAAGGCTCACAAATCACAAAATAAAGAATATTTATTCAAAGGATACTTATTCAATTGAAAAGGCAATTTCTTTGTTATAACTGAAAGGGTGTTTTAACATTTTATAAATTAAAGAAATGTAACTAATGTAAAGGCTATCTTGTAAACTGAAAGATTTTTTTTTAAATGAAAAGGGATTTTTTTTTGTAAAAGGATGATCTCTTTAGCGAGGTGACATTTGGATTTGCGTGCAGTATAATAACCACTTTTGTCCCCTGCTAATAAGAATCGAACTGGCGATGGTGTCCCTAGACAAGGTGGAAATAAAAGACAAAAATATTTTCAAGAGAGTATAAGCAGCCTATTAATTTTGCACAACCCGAGTATTGTCTGGGATGTGACCTTTACCAGTATACCAAATGCCTGTAAGCTGTTGTCGGCTCGTCGCAAAGGAAAAGATTCCGCATTCGTATATACAGTCTAATTCTGGTTTAAAATCGTGAATAGATGCCTTTTTTTTTGTCGGGCTTCTTTTTAGTGTATCTAGAATAATATTAGCAATTAGCGGATTGTAAAAGGGGTACCTCTTAACTAACAAATCATTATCAAGCACATAAATGTTTTTACTTCATACTCTGTCCCAAGTGGTTTTAAATATGGATTTCATTTATCTCTAAATTTATGGTGAAAAAGGCTCATACTTAACTTTCCCCTCATCTCCAGGGATTGTCTATTAGGATGGACGTGTTACTTACCGCTGACCTTGCTTGGTTCAGTACCGTTATTGTCATATTTGGTTTTCCAAGCTTCTAATGTGTCATCACCAGTGTTGCCAACGTTTTGAAGCAAACTGTAACAATTTCCGACTAAAATTATACCGCAAGAAGATAATCTGTACCATCTGATCAGCAGGTTAAATTTTGCCGTATCAAGAACAATATTTTCAATACACTAAAACTTCAGGTATCCGAGTAAAAAAGGATTAATTAAAACCAAAATAGACCGGAAAATTCGTATTATGCAGAAAAATTTCCAAATGTAGTAGATTATACCAGGTAGACCTTGACACCGCACCGATTTGTTGGCGGCCTGCCGCCGACGAAATACGCGCCGGTGTGGAGAAAATCTCGGCGGCGTGCAACCGGTCTGTCTATATTTAGGCTCTTGTTTTTACAATGATTTATTGATTTCGGTGTAAGCTAACGTACTAAGTGACTTTGTAAAAGTGCATCGACATTGACTTTTAGCCGGAAAATGGGAACAAGAGCTTACAGACAGAGAAGGCAGCGGCATATTTAAGGTGAGGGCAGAAAGCCTGGGCCATCAGAAATTTCACAACATGTTTTTTTCTTCAAGGGCTTATTCTCTCACAGGCTGCAGTCCTCTTGTTTTTCTGCAGCAATAACTTGATGATTTATTCGACGGGACTGACGTCAACTCAAAATTCCCCTTATAGATCTAATTTCGCTTCTATGCGTCTATTAACATTATCAAATAGTTCGTGGTAGAGAACTGTACGTAAAGAGTGGTTTGGCCAAATAGAAACCAAAACTTTATAGACAGAATTTTGATAACAATAGATAAATCAAAAGTATTGACTTTTTATCCTGGTTCCAAGTATATAAAATTCATTAAGTTTAATGTTGGCCATCAGAAGCGAAGAGCCTGAGAAAATTTTCGTGGTTTTCAAAAAAGGGGGAAACGTCTCCAAAAAGTCAATATATCTCAATGAAAATCACAAGATCAGGTTCATGGTATCATTGAACCCTACTGTAGAGGTTTCAAGCTCCCATCTGCAAAAAACTGGAGTTTAGTAATTTTTTTTTCCCAAAAGAATGATCGCATATACGGGTATATATATTTTTTTTTCATCCTATGGGTTCCTTTATCGAACCAACGGTCTTATTGTATCGAACCAATGGGCTTTTTTGAATGGATATTAAAAGTTCTAGTGCCCTTGTTGATCAATCAAAAAGAATTGAGGAAAACCAGCAAACCCCCCTCTCACAGCCCCCTTCCCCTTCAAAATCGTCCGATCAAAATTTAGAGATAAGCATTTTGTTCAATGTAATTGAAAAATCCAATAACTATGCCTCTGGGGTTGAAATGAATCCCCAGCCTCTTGGGAAAGGGCTGTAAGCTCTAGAATTTACTACTACTAACTACTAATAGCTCGTCGCAGCACCAAGATTCCTGAGGCCAACACAGCTACGCATACTTCTGCTGCATCCCAAGCTATTCAAAGCCCCCCTGTTTATACCCTCCGAGGAAGTTTTCATTTTCTTTAAACCTATATTTATGACATCCTCCCACCCCAACCGCAGACGACCTACTTTCCGTTTAGCCCTAGACGGTTGGCCAAAAAGAACACTCTTTGGCAATTTGTCATCCTTCATCCGCAGAACGTGCCCTAGCCATCTCAACCTTTCTCTCATTATAGCCCTAGAAAGGGGGATTGAACCATACATTTCGTAGAGCCTACTGTTTGAAATACGGTCAGTAAGCCGGGTACCCAGAAAAATCCGTAGGCAATTTCTCTGGAAAACATCTAGCAAATCAGTAGGGGGAGATTTTTGAATACAGGACGAGATTTAATGTCCTTGGTAAAAGCCTTATTTCTATGCCAATCATAGAGCTAGAAATTCTGGACGAGATGACGTCACAGCCACAAGCTCATTGAATACTGCCGGCTGTTACGTCAGAGCAGATTTCTGGGAATTTTAGCATTGTATTTTACGTAATTTCTTTGTCGAAATCAAAGTACCGTACGCATTATCTGCTATGACACAATTTAACCTCGTGAACATTCTTTATAATGTAGAATACTGGACGAACAAGGTGACATCACTTGACCTCCAATGAATTACGTTGAACTTATAGAGCTTCGATTGTGTAAGAATTCATGACAGAAAAACAATAAACTTAAAGGAAATTTAAATGTATCAGTGCACAGTTGCCAGAACAAAGGAATCGTCAGAGATTAATTGACATTTTAGGGGATTATTTGAGCGAAACAGTTTGAGACATTTTAGGGGATTATTTGGGTGAAACAGTTTGAGACATTTTAGAGGATGATTTGGATGAAACAGAGTGAGACATGTGAGTTGACTTAGCTTCACTTCATGGCTGTGTTCTGTATAATACATATGTAGCAAATTAAATATTGTTTAGCATTGGAGTGTGCAAAAAAGTTGAAAGTAATAGAGTCGTAGGCGCCAAGAAAAGATCACGTGACATGTACTACGTTGATACTAATAAGGATGTAGATGCCAAGAAAAGAATTTTAATAAAGAAATTCAGAACAATCCTTAGAAATCTTTAGAAATCAACTAGTGACACATTATGGGTATGAACCATCAAGGATCATAAGCACCAATGACCATAACAATCAAGGACCTCAACCTCCAAGGGACCCCTCTGCCCAACAACCAAGGGGTTCCCTCCCTCCAACTTTTGAGGACACCCCCCCCCAATTTTCAATATAGAGGTTCCATTAAGAGTTATAAATGTGTAAGAAAAAATTTATCAGAACGTCATATCAGACCTCATCTTTCGGGACCTAGACTGTTGAACGCTTTGAACGTTCAATTCTGACACTTTTTTGACTAACATTATCAAAATATATAATTTAGAATGATATTTTTTAAAAGTCCTCAATGGCCTTAAAATGTTTCCTCATTATGACTTTTCTATTTACTAACCATATGCACTTCAACTGTTCATGCAAACATCCAGCAATAAAATCAATATTAAAAAAGAAATTACCACCACTATAAAAATTAAAAACCCTTCAAAATATCTATTTTCAAGCACATTTTCTGATCGACTAATTTAAAGCGGATAGTTATAGTTTGAAAGTCGTTTATGAAACGTTGAATTGTTCTTTGTCCCTACGTAATGTGCGAACTTCAGACGAGTTCAGAAGGACATTTGAGGTGAAGTTTTATTTTTAAGGCGGATTTGAAAAATTAAATAAAGTTATTAATTGAAATGAGAGCCACTCATGTAAATTTGGGGTAATGAGAGATTACACTCTTTTGGAGGGCACACCGAAATGTTGAACAAATTTATTAACTGAATTTAGTGATTTGATTAGTTTAGGCTTATAAATAACGCCTAAAAGGCCATATTTTGTCTCTTCATATAAATTCTGGGTAATGAGAGATTACGCTCTTTCGGGGGGGGGGGGCAAATTTTATTCAAATAGTACTGTTACCTAAGCTTAGCGACACACACGATACATCTGAGCACACCACTGCTTCAGTCTAGGGGTATGATCCAAGGGGTCTTTGGGTATATTCCTATGTCCTTCTTTTTCAAAAAGAGCTGATGGAATTATGCTCTTTTGGGGGACACACCGAAATGTTGAACAAATTTAGTAACTGAATTTAGTGATTTGATGATTTTAGGCTTATAAATAACGCCTAAAAGCCCATATTTTTCTTCTCATGTAATTTTGGGTACGTGCGCGCTTACCCTTTTAGGGATGATCTTTTAGGGTTCTCCTACATGCTGAACCTGAAAGTGTGTTCTCCGACATGCTGAATCTGAAAGTATAATTTTCATGGAGATTATTTGACCTTTTAGGGCTAATTTAAAAATATAAAGCCTTTGAATAATATTGGTCTCTGTTGGAGCATAAATAAAGTCGAAAGTAATGTTGGGAGGGGGAAAAGATGTATGCTCCAAGTTGAACAATGGATTTAGAAGGAATATTAAGAAAAGAACTTGTACTGAATTGATAAAACAAAGCCTTTGAATAATGTTGGCATGTGTTGGGGTATACATAAATTCGAAAGTAATGTTGAGAGGGGGAAAAGATATGTACTCCAAGTTGAAAAATGGATTTAGGAGGAATATTAAGAAAAGAACGTGTATCGAATCTACAAAAAAAACCTTTGAATAACATTGGTCTGTGTTGGGGTATCCATAAAGTCGAAAATTAATGTTGGAAGGGAAAAAGATGTATACTCCAAGTTGAAAAATGGATTTAGGAGGAATATTAAGAAAAGAACATGTATTGAATTGATAAAATAAAACCTTTGAATAATATTGGTTTGTGTTGGGATATAAATTAAGTCGAAAAGTAATGTTTGAGTTCTCCGACATGCTGAATCTGAAAGTGTAATTTTCACACGATATTCTTTAACCTTTTAGGGTTAACTTACCCTTTTAGGGGTGACCTTTTAGGGTTCTCCGACAAGCTGAACCAGAAAGTGTGTTCTCCGACATGCTGCATCTGAAAGTATAATTTTTATGGAGATAATTTGATTTTTCGGGGTTAATTTACACTAGATTACGTGCGCGCTTACCCTTTCAGGGATGACCTTTCAGGGTTCTCCGACATGCAGAACCTGAAAGTGTGTTCTCCAACATGCTGAATCTGAAAGTATACTTTCCATGGAGATTATTTGACGTTTTAGGTTTAATTTACAAAATAAATCCTTTGAATATTATTGGTTTGTGTAGGGATATACATAAAGTCAAAAAGTAATGTTGGGAAGGGAAAACGAAGTGTACCCCAAGTAGAAAAAATGTATTTGGGAGGAATATTAAGAAAGTAATGTGTATTAAATTTATAAAATAAAGGCTTTTAATAATATTGGTCTGTGTTGGAGTATTCATAAAAGTCGAAATTAATGTTGGGAGGGGAAAAAGATGTATACTCCAAGTTGAAAAATGGATTTAGGAGGAATATTAAGAAAAGAACTTGTAATGAATTGATAAAATAAAGCCTTTGAATAATATTGGTATGTGTTTGGGTATACATAAAGTCAAAAGTAATGTTGGGAGGGGGAAAAGATGTGTACTACAAGTTGAAAAAATGGATTTAAGAGGAATATTTAGAAAAGAGCGTGTATTGAATTTATAAAGTAAAGCCTTTGAATAATATTGGTCTGTGTTGGGGTATGCATAAAGTCGAAAAGTAATGTTGGGAGGGGAAAAAGATATATACTCCAAGTTGGAAAATGGATTTAGGAAGAATATTAAGGAAAGAGCATGTATTCAATTGACAAAATAAATCCTTTGAATAATATTGGTTTGTGTTGGGATAAACATAAAGTCGAAAATTAATGTTGGGAGGGGAAAAAGATGTGCACTCCAAGTTGAAAAAATGGTTTTAGGAGGAATATTAAGAAAAGAATATGTATTGAATTGATAAAATAAAGCCTTTGAATAATATTGGTTTGTGTTGGGATATACATTAAGTCGAAAAGTAATGTCGGAGTTCTCCGACATTCTGAATCTGAAACTGTAACTTTCATAGAAATTATTTAACCTTTTAGGGTTAACCTACCCTTTTAGGGATGACCTTTTAGGGTTTTCCAACATGCTGAACCCGAAAGTGTGTTTTCCGACATGCTGAATCTGAAAGTATAATTTTCATGGAGATTATTTGACCTTTAGGGTTAATTTATACTAGGTTACGTGCGCGCTTACAGTAGAAGAAGGAGTGTCAGTCCAGTAAGAACAATGCGCATGCGCACTCCAACGAGGTAGAATACAGGGGTGACAAGATGTTCACTGAATATATTGATTTCCAGGAATTATGCGGGACTCTAAAGAGATAGAAATTCTATGTTAATAAGGCTTCTCTACTTTAGTGTCAGAGATAAATTCTGGAATTAATATTCTTTCGAAGCTTTTATAATACATCTTGGCTCTTAGTTCATCCCTTGGATAACCTAGATTTAAGATGTTTCTAAGCGCAACAGATACAGAGGGGAATGATTATGGCTTCACTTAGGGGAAGAGATGAAACATTTAGTTTGCAGTGTATATACGATATGTAATTTAAAATTCTTTAGGCATTTAGATAAATTATGGAATCAATATTATTTCGAAGCCTTTATAACGCAACTTGGCATAACTGTTTGAATAACAACACTAGTATCAATCTTTGGAAACGGTTAACGGTGACAAAAAGATTTTGCGACTTAACGTGGCTTTACTTCAGGGTTGTGTTCTGTATAATACACAAATACCAATCGAGCATTTTTGCCAATATAAAATATACTTTTAAAAAGAGCATGCTAAAAATTTAAAAATAATAAAGCTGTATATGATAAGAAAAGAATTTTGATATAGAAATTCAGAACAGTTCTTAGAATCCTTAGAAATGAACTAGTGAGATGGTTATGGATTTGAACCATCAAGGACCGCAACCACCAATGACCCTAACCACCAAGGACCCCTCCCTCCAACTTTATGGTCCCCTCCATTTTTTTTATCTTTTTTTATTTTTGTAACATATTTTTTAACAGTGAAATTACCAGAAAAATAAAAATGGCATTGGCAGAAAATATCACTAAGGAATATAAAGATAAATCGATGAAAAACAAAGTGCCAGCAAACGTCACTACCTTTGATTAAACAATCAATGAATCAAATAATAGCAAAGATGAAATGCATATTTAACATGTGGATGACCCCCCAGTCGAAATGTGTTCACATGTTAGTGTTATTGTAGCATTGAATGCTGACAAGGAGAAGCATTTGAACTATGAAACAAGTACAAGTAGTACCACTATCGGAAACGTATGCGTGCGTTGTCATGACACTAAAGAATTAAATTTCTTTGGAGTACCAAACAAAATTCAATTATACAAATGGTGGATA
This sequence comes from Artemia sinica, assembly GCA_027921565.1. Classification (NCBI taxonomy): domain Eukaryota; kingdom Metazoa; phylum Arthropoda; class Branchiopoda; order Anostraca; family Artemiidae; genus Artemia; species Artemia sinica. Next base: position 37,643,131 of record CM051267.1, read on the forward strand.
TGCGAAAGTATCATTTCCAGAGAAGTTAGTACTCAAAGAGAATGCCAACATAAAAATAATAGTTAATGAAGAGGGGTATCTTGATGCTAGTGCTTTTGGTAACATGCTACCTATTGATAGAACCTATCGTAATCATTGAGGTATTAACATTCAAACGAAAGCAAAGAATAAAAGAAAGGCCTACTCTTCTACTAATATCATAAACCATATCTTGTCTACGTGCCGGAACTGTTACCTTTGTAAAAATATTATTGTAATAGACACCCAACCCAACTTTTCGCATGTCTCTCTCACTATAACTGTGTGTCTGAATGGTTGTGCTACCATCTATAACCACTCTCAACTAAATTCAACAGACAATTTCCTCCTAATTTCTTGAATGAAATTTCTATATTGTGTATCCAAGAGGCGAATTCAAGAAAGAGTTTGTTACTTACTTACTTAAAAAAAAATTTTCATAGCTTCATTAATGAAATTTCTGTATTGTGTATTCAAGAGGTGAATTCAAAAAGAGTTTGTTACTTACTTACAATTTTTGATGATTTCATGATTGAAATTTCTCTATTTTGTATCCAAGAGGTGAATTAAAGAAATAGTTTTTTACTTACTTACAATTTTTCATAACTTCTTGAATGAAATTTCTGTAATGTGTATCCAAGAGGTGAATTCAAAAAGGAGTTTGTTACTTACTTACAATGTTTTCATAATTTCTTGAATCTAATTTCTGTATTGTGTAGCACCACTCTAAGTGAACCTAAATTAACCCGATTTTTCGCATGTCTCTCTCACTATAACTGTGTGTCTGAATGGTTGTGCTACCATCTATAACCACTCTCAACTAAATTCAACAGACAATTTTTTAATAATTTCTTGAATGAAATTTCTGTATTGTGTATCCAAGAGGCGAATTCAAGAAAGAGTTTGATACTTACTTACAATTTTTTCATAACTTCTTGAATGAAATTTCTGTAATGTGTATCCAAGAGGTGAATTCAAAAAGAGTTTGTTACTTACTTACAATTTTTTCATGATTTTATGATTGAAATTTCTGTATTGTGTATCCAAGAGGTGAATTCAAGAAAGAGTTTGTTACTTACTTCCAATTTTTCATAATTTCTTGAATGAAATTTCTGTAATGTGTATCCAAGAGGTGAATTCAAGAAGTTTTTGTTGCTTACTTACAATGTTTTCATAATTTCTTGAATGTAATTTCTGTATTGTGTCTCCAGGAGGTGAATTCAAGAAAGAGTTTGTTACTTACTTACAATTTTTTTCATAATTTCTTGAATGAAATTTCTGTATTGTGTATCCATGAGGCAAATTCAAGAAAGAGTTTGTTACTTACTTATAATTTTTCATAATTTCTTGAATGAAATATCCGTATTGTGTATCCAAGATGTGAATTCAAGAGAGTTTGTTACCTACTTACAATTTTTTCATAATTTCTTGAATGAAATTTCTGTATTGTGTCTCCAGGAGGTGAATTCAAGAAAGAGTTTGTTACTTACTTAAAATTTTTTCATAATTTTTTGAATGAAATTTCTGTAATGTGTATCCATATTACAGAACGTGGATACACATAATGTATAAATTATGTTAGTGTTATCAAACGTATCTGTCAAAAGACATTGATAAAGAATTTATTCACTATGATCCTTAGATTTTCTCAATTTTATATTGATCATATTTGACAAAGCATGTTGATAAAGAATTTATTCACTCAGATACTTAGATTTTGTGAATGTTATCTGATGTATCCAACAAAGAAGATAATATAGAATTTATTCACTATAATACTTAGATTTGGTCAGTGTTATCAAACGTATCTGTCAAAGGACATTGATAAAGAATTTATTTACTCTGATACTTATATTTTCTCAATTTTATCAATTGTATCTGACAAAGGACAATGATAAAGAATTTATTCACTCTGACACTATCAAACGTATCTGTCAAATGATATTGATAAAGAATTTATTTATTCTGATGCATAGATTTTCTCAATTTTATTCACTCTGATACTTAGATTGTGTCAATGTGCCCCCATGTATCTGACAATAGATGTTGATAGAGAATTTTATCACTCTGACACTTAGGTTTTTATAATGTTAACTGACATTTCCGGCAAATTATGTTAATAAAGAATCCATTCGCTCTGATACTTAGATTTTATCAATTTTATCCCGAGCTATCCAAAAAAAGAAGTTGATAAAGAATTTATTCACTCTGATACTTAGATTTTCTCAATTTTATCATACATATCGCACAGAAGACGATGAAAAAATTTTTTTTCACTCTGATATTTAGATTTTGTGAATGTTATCTGATTTATCAGACAAAGGGAAGTTGATAAAGAATTTATCCACTCTAATACATAGATTTTGACAATGTTATCCAACGTATCCGACAAAGGTAGTTGATAAAGAATTTATTCAATCTGGTACTTAGATTTAGTTAATTTTATCCGATGTATCTGACAAAGATGTTGATAGAAAAAATTTATTCACTCTGATACTTAGATTTTGTCAATGTTATCCCATGTGTCTGACAATACATGTATGCAAATTCCTTTTCTTACATCTCCGATGTTTCAATAGACATTCTAAACGTTTGATATGCTAGCATACTCTAAAAATAATGAACACATAACAATGTAATGCATAGTATATTTTTAATGAAATAATGTCATGTAGAATAATAGTTCAAAAAATTTATTATGATACATTATTAATATCAATGAGCTTCTTTGGACATTTTAAATCTTTTCCATAAAATAGTTCACCATGTTCTCTCTTGATATTGTAGCTATTGGCTTCTCTTCGCTCGTAATCAGTAGAATAATCATTATTCCATTTTGAGTCATACACAATATTTACTGGTGTGTCACCGACAGGTTCAATATGCGCTTCGTCTTTGGTATTATTTGATACGTTGACTGTTTGATCAATGGTAGTAACGTTTGCTGGCACTTTGTTTTTCATCGATTCATCTTTATATTCCTTAGTGATATTTTCTACCAATGCCCTTTTTTATTTTTCCGGCAATTCTGTTGTCTATTACAACAGTATTTTTACAAAGGTAACAGTTCCGGCACGTAGACAAGATATGGTTTATGATATTAGTAGGAGAGTAGGCCTTTCTTTTCCGCTTTGCTTTCGTTTGAATGCTAATACCTAAAAGATGACGATAGGTTCTATCAATAGGTAGTATTTTACCAGAACCACTAGCATGAAGATATCCCTCTTCATCAACTATTATTTTTATGTTGGCATTCTCTTTGAGTACTAACTTCTCTGGAAATGATACTTTCGCATATCCACCATTTGTATAATTGAATTTTTTGGTACTCCAAAGAAATTTAATTCCTTAGTATCATGACGACGCACGCATACGTTTCCCACAGTGGTACTACTTCTCCTTGTCAGCATTCAATGCTATATTACCACTAACATGTGAACACAATTCTACTGTGGGGATCATCCACATGTTCAATATGCATTTCATCTTTGCTATCATTTGATTCACTGATTGTTTGATCAATGGTAGTGACATTTGCTGGCACTATGTTTTTCATCGATTCATCTTTATATTCCTTAGTGATATTTTCTGCTAATGCCCTTTTTATTTTTCTGGTAGTTTTACTGTCTATTATCACATTATTTTTACACAGGTAACAGTTCCGGCACGTAGACAAGATATGGTTTATGATATTAGTAGAACTGTATGCCTGTCTTCTTTTGATCTTCCGTTGAATGCTAATACATGAAAGCTGATGATGGGGTGTAACACTGGGTATTATGTTACCACAAGCACTAGCAAGAAGATGCCGGCCCATAAAGTTGGAAGGAGGGGGTCCTTGGAGGTTGAGGTCCTTGGTGGTTAGGGTCATTGGTGGTTGCGGTCCTTGATGGTTCAAATCCATAACCAGCTCACTAGTTCATTTCTAAGGACTCTAGTGACTGTTCTGAATTTATATATTAAGATTCTTTTCTTAGCATATACAACTTTATTATTTTTAACTTTTTAGCATGCTCCATTGTTAAAAGCATATTTTATATTGGAAACACTGCTCGATTGGTATTTGTGTATTATACCGAACACAACCGTGAAGTAAAGCCAAGTTAAGTCGCAAAATCTTCTTGTCACCGTTAACCGTTTCCAAAGATTGATACTAGTGTTGTTATTCTAACATTTATGCCAAGTTGCGTTATAAAGGCTTCGAAATAATAATAATTCCATAATTTATCTCTATGCCTAAAGAATTTTAATTTACATATAGCATATATACTACAAACTAAATGTTTCATCTCTTCCCCTAAGTGAAGCGATAATCATTCCCCTCTGTATCTGTTGCACTTAGAAACATCTTAAATCTAAGCTATCCAAGAGATGAATTCAAGAGCCAAGATGCATTATAAAGGCTTCGAAAGAATATTAATTCCAGAATTTATCTCTGACACTAAAGCAGAGAAGCCTTATTAAAATAGAATTTCTATCTCTTTAGAGTCCCGCATAATTCCTAGAAATCAATATATTCAGTGAATATCTTGTCAACCCTGTATTCTACCTCGTTTGAGTGCGCAAGTGCATTGTTCGTACTGAACTGGCACTCCTTCTCCTACTGCTTACCCTGTTAGGGGTGACCTTTTAGGGTTCTCCGACATGCTGAACCTGAAAGTGTGTTCTCCGACATGCTGAATCTGAAAGTATAATTTTCACGGAGATATTTGACTTTATAGGGTTAATTTATAAATAAAGGCTTTGAATAAAATTGGTTTGCGTAGGGAAATACATAAAGTCGAAAAGTAATGTTAGGAGGGGAACAAGATGTGTACTCCAAGTTGAAAAAAATGGATTTAGGAGGAATATTAAGAAAGGAACGTATATTGAATTTATAAAAGAAAGCCTTTGAATAACGCTGGTATGTGTTGGGGTATACATAAAGTCGAAAGTAATGTTGGGAGGGGGAAAGGATTTGTACTCCAAGTTGAAAAATGGATTTAAGAGGAATCAAACATTTCGTGGTAACAAACTGTAAGTAAGGAGCGACCCGGCTCAATGGTAGCCGAAACTCTAGAAAACAGTATTTTGATACAAATAGATACATCAAAAGAATCATAATTTAATGCAGATTTCAAATGTATAAGTTTCATGAAGTTTAGTCCAACCCATCAAAAGTTACGTGCCTGAGAAAATTTGGCCGATTTTTGAAAAAGGGGAAAGACCCCTTAAAAGCTGTAGAACCTTAATGAAAATCACACCATCATATTCAGCGTATTAGAGAACCCTACTCTAGAGGTTTCAAGCTCCTATCTACACAAATGTGGAATTTTACATTTTTTGCCAGAAGAAAGATCACGGGTGCGTGTTTATTCGTTTTTTTTTTTTTTTTTTTTCCAACGGTGATCGTATCGACCTAATGGTCCTAGGATATCATGGGAGAGCTCATTGGAATGAAAATTAAAAGTTCTAGTGCCCTTTCTAAGTGACCAAAAATATGGAGGGCAACTAGGCCCCCTCCCATGCTTATTTTTTTCCCAAAGTCACCCGATCAAAATTTTGAGATAGCCATTTTGTTCAGCGTGTTCGAAAATATTATAAGTATGTCTTTTAGGATGACTTAATCACCTGAAGTTCCCGAGGGGGAGGGCTGAAAGTTATGAACTTTACCCAATGTTAACATATAGTATTGGTTATTGGGAAGTATACAGACGTTTTCAGGGGAGATTTTTCCTGGTAGTGGGGGGAGGGGTCGGGGGTTATGTGGGAGGATCTTTCCATGAAAGAAGTTTTCATGGGGGAGGGACATTGCTATGAAGGGTAAATAATTTCTGAGACCACACTTGCTAATCATGATAAAACGAAACAATAGTAAAAAAAAAGAAAAACGAGGATTATACAAGCCAGTGAAAAATAAGGACTAAAATGCAAATATTTCGGTCAAGACCTCCGCTTTACCGTCCTCAGTGCAAGATAATAACATTAAAATTACTAATAAAAATCCAAGGATACTGTAAAAAAAAAAAAAAAAAAAAAAAAAAAAAAAAAAAAAAAAAAAAATCAAACCTTAAAACAAGTCACAACTAAAATTTGAAGACTCTCTCCATGTAACGGTGAAAGGGTAACTGAATGAAAAAATACATTACTGAATGGGAATTCAATTTTTTAGTTTATACAGAGCATTTTTAAAAGCTAAACGCTTTCCAGGTAAAACATCATCACAGATTAGGTTAGGTTGCAAAATGTGATTTTTTTTTAATACTTAAGTAAAAACGATCAGAATTAATTAGTTCATTATAAATGGGGCTTAAATAGGTTTCTCCCGTGTCTCTATTAAAGGCAACCTTTCGGTGAATGTACTTTTTATCTCAACTGCCTCCCTGAAAACTTGGATGAGACCTTTAACAGGGGCAATAATGGAGGTGTTATCTAATAAAACGAAATGGTTCGGGTTGTCATACACATGCTGAGCCAAGGCGGAATCAAAAGTCTCAGGCCTTTGGCATAGCTCCATAGCTTTGTCGATTGAGGACCTTTGTACCAACAATCTCTCCCCCAATTTCTGATGGGTTCTTCCAACATAGAAACAGCCACAAAAACATGGAACCCTATAAACACCACTGCCCAAAGTTTTGAAGGTGACATTTTTAGACGTCTTAATCTTCAAAAAATCTCTCAGCCTTGAATATTCGATTTATAGAAAACCTACAAATAATGATAGGTATTTGCATTTCTCTTCCAACCACCCTCCTTGTGTAATAAGAGGAGTAGTTATATCTTTAGTTGATCGTGCCATAAGAATTTGTTCAGAGGCTCATATAATCTCAGAATTAAATTATCTGAAGGACATTTTGTTTTGCAATGGATATCCCATCAAGTTACTGGAATCCATCATATAAAAAAGACAAAAAAAGCAGAAAAAGATTCATCGTCTCCACAACAGTAGTAACCTATCTAGTACTTTCAATTACACAAGGAATTGGTCAAGAATATGCGGTGTCATTTGACTTATGCATTGTAAAAAGCGAGCAATCCTTTACCTACAAAGTGGCCAAGCATGGTTTGAAACTATAGTCAAGGTTGTATAATAGAATTAGACTGTTTTTTTTTGTTTTTTTTTGCTATTGATATCAATTGCACATGGAATTACACAAGAACCCTACAAGAAAACCCACGTCTGAGGCACTACAGTATCACATGGACATTGCAAAAAGCTGGCAAGGTATAATGTGGTCTAACATGTTTTGAGAGTATTGTCGAAATTATATAACTCAACCAGACTAGTTTTTTGTTATTGATATGAATTGCACAAGAATGTGCAGCATAGCTTCACGTGGACATTTTTTAAAAAGCGACTGGTTTTTCTGATTTTTTGGAAGATTGCCTTAACTCGAGAGTAGTTTGTTATTAAAAAATTAGATGCTACAATGAGAATTGTTTGATTGACATTTGCAAAAAGGGGTAAGGGATTTGCGGATTGGAGTGTAACTCGAGAGTAGTTTGTTATTAAAAAATTGGATGCTACAATCAGAATTGTTTGATTGACATTTGCAAAAAGGGGTAAGGGATTTGCGAATTGGACTGTAACTCGAGAGTAGTTTGCTATTAAAAATTGGATGCTACAATCAGAATTCTTTGATTGACATTTGCAAAAAGGGATAAGGGATTTGCGAATTGGACTGTAACTCCAGAGTAGTTTGTTATTAAAATATTGGATGCAACAATTAGAATTGTTTGACTGACATTTGCAAAAAGGGGTAAGGGATTTGTGGATTGGAGTGTAACTCGAGAGTAGTTTGTTATTAAAAAATTGGATGCTACAATCAGAATTGTTTGATTAACATTTGCAAAAAGGGATAAGGGATTTGCGAATTGGACTGTAACTCGAGAGTAGTTTGTTATTAAAAAATTGGATGCTACAATCAGAATTGTTTGATTGAAATTTGCAAAAAGGGATAAGGGATTTACGAATTGGATTGTATGAAGGTGGAAAAAAAAGAAAAAAAAGGGTTAAACTGATTATCAGTTAAGGTAACCCCTCGGGGTTGTTAACTCAGGCAATTTGTTATAAATTTGAGACAACATCAATCTATGAAAATGGTTAATGATGATAGAATGACATTGTGAGTTGACCTAGCTTTACCTCTCTAATGTGTTCTGTATAATACACAAGTTGTGTTTGAACAGTGTTGTCAGTTTAAAATAGGGTCCAACGTTATAGTATACTAAAAAGTTGATACTAAGAGAGATGTAGCTGACAAGAAAATAATTTTAATAAATAAATTCAGAACAAACCTTAGAAATCCTTGCAAATCAAGTAGTAACGTGTATGTGAGTACGAACCATCAAGGATCATAAGCACCAATGACCCTAACCAGCAAAGACATCAACCCCCCAAAGGTCCCCTATCCCAAAACTCGAAGGGTTCCCCCTCCCCTCCAACTTTTTGGCCCCCTCCCCCATTTTTTTATTTTTTTTCCTTTTTTGGCAATTGACATTTTTTCTGATAACAAGTATCGTTAATTACGATCGTAGCTTTTAAATGTGAAACTTAAGTCTATTTTTGGATCGAAAAATAAACCATTTCTGTAAAAACTGAGCTAATAAGGGTTTTTGACCGTAAAATCTAGTTTTTTGTAAGAAAATTAGGGAAAATACAATTCTCTGGTTCAAATGTGAAACTTAAGTCCATTTTATGATCGAAAAATAAAACTATTTTCGTAAAATCTGAGGTAATAAGGGTTTTTGACCGTAAACTCTAGTTTTTTGTAAGAAAATTATGGAAAATACAATTCTCTGGTTCAAATGTGAAACTTAAGTCCATTTTTGGATCGAAAAATAAAACTATTTCCGTAAAATCTGAGCTAATTAGGGTTTTTGACCGTAAATTATAGTTTTTTTGTAAGAAAATTATGGAAAATACAATTCTCTGGTTCAAATGTGAAACTTAAGTCCATTTTTGGATCGAAAAAATAAACTATTTCTGTAAAATCTGAGCTAATAAGGATTTTTGACCGTAAACTATAGTTTTTTTGTAAGAAAATTATGGAAAATACAATTCCCTGGTTCAAATGCGAAACTTAAGTCCATTTTTGGATCGAAAAAATAAACAATTTCTGTAAAATCTGAGCTAATAAGGGTTTTTGACCGTAAACTATAGTTTTTTTGTAACAAAATTGTGGAAAATACAATTCTCTGGTTCAAATGTGAAACTTAAGTCCATTTTTGGATCGAAAAAATAAACTATATATGTAAAATCTGAGTTAATAAGGGTTTTTGATCGTAAACTATAGTTTTATTGTAAGAAAATTATGGAAAATACAATTCTTTGGTTCAAATGTGAAACTTAAGTCCATTTTTGGATCGAAAAAATAAACTATTTCTGTAAAATCTCAGCTAATAAGGGTTTTTGACCGTGAACTCTAGTTTTTTGTAAGAAAATTATGGAAAATACAATTCTCTGGTTCAAGTGTGAAACTTAAGTCCTTTTATGGATCGAAAAATTAAACTTTTTCAGTAAAATCTGAGTTAATAAGGGTTTTTGACCGCAAACTCTAGTTTTTTGTAAGAAAATTATGGAAAATACAATTCTCTGGTTCAAATGTGAAACTTAAGTCCATTTATGGATCGAAAAATAAAACTATTTCCGTAAAATCTGAGCTCATTAGGGTTTTGACCGTAAACTATAGTTTTTTGTAAGAAAATTATGGAAAATACAATTCTCTGGTTCAAATGTGAAACTTAAGTCCATTTATGGATCGAAAAATAAAACTATTTCCGTAAAATCTGATCTAATTAGGGTTTTTGACCGTAAACTATAGTTTTTTGTAAGAAAATTATGGAAAATACAATTCTCTGGTTAAAATGTGAAACTTATTCCATTTTTGGATCGAAAAAATAAACTATTTCCGTAAAATCTGAGCTACTAAGCGTTTTTGACCGTAAACTCTAGTTTTTGTAAGAAAATTATGGAAAATACAATTTTCTGGTTCAAATTTGAAACTTAAGTCCATTTATGGATCGAAAAATAAAACTATTTCCGTAAAATCTGAGCTAATTAGGGTTTTTGACAAGGTAAACTATAGTTTTTTGTAAGAAAATTATGGAAAATATAATTCTCTGGTTCAAATGTGAAACTTAAGTCAATTTTTGGATCGAAAAAATAAACTATTTCTGTAAAATCTGAGTTAATAAGGGTTTTTGACCGTAAACTCTAGTTTTTCGTAAGAAAATTATGGAAAATTCAGTTCTCTGGTTCAAATGTGAAACTTAAGTCCTTTTTTGGATCGAAAAATAAAACTATTTCCGTAAAATCTGAGTTAATAAGGGTTTTTAACTGTAAACTCTAGATTTTTGTAAGAAAATTATGGAAAATACAATTCGTTGGCTCATAGGTGAAACTTAAATCCATTTTTCGTTAAGTCTCAGATTGAATAAATTTGTTATCAACATCCTTTTTCAGATACATCAAATAAAATTGACAAAATCTAAATTTCAGAATGAATAAATTCATTATCAACATCCTTTCTCGGATAAGTCGGATAAAATTGACAAAATCTAAGTATCAGAGTGAATTTTTTTTTACAACATCCTTTGCCAGATACATCGAATAAAATTGATAAAATATAAGTGTCAGAGCGAATAAATTATTCTATCAACATCCTTTGTCAGATACATCAAATAAAATTGACAAAATCTAAATTTCAGAATGAATAAATGCTTTAACAACATCCTTTATCGGATATATCGGATAAAATTGACAAAATCTAAGTATCAGAGTGAATATTTTTTTTTAAAACATCCTTTGCGAGATACATCGAATAAAATTGATAAAATATAAGTGTCAGAGTGAATAAATTTTTCTATCAACATCCTTTGTCAGATACATCAAATAAAATTGACAAAATCTAAATTTCAGAATGAATAAATGCTTCAACAACATCCTTTATCGGATATGTCGGATAAAATTGACAAAATCTAAGTATCAGAGTGACTAACATTTCTTATCAACATCCTTTTCTCGGATACATAGGATAAAATTGACAGAATCTAAGTGTCGGTGTGAATCAATTTTTTTTATCAACATCCTTTGTCAGATACATCAAATAAAATTGACAAAATCTAAATTTCAGAATGAATAAATTCATTATCAACATCCTTTGTCGGATATGTCGGATAAAATTGACAAAATCTAAGTATCAGAGTGACTAAATTCTATATCAACATCCTTTTCTCGAATACATAGGATAAAATTGACAGAATCTAAGTGTCAGTGTGAATATTTTTTTTTATCAACATCCTTTGTCAGATACATCAAATAAAATCGACAAAATCTAAATTTCAGAATGAATAAATTTATGATCAACATCCTTTGCCGGATATGTCAGATAAAATTGATAAAATATAAGTGTCAGAGTGAATAATTTTTTTTTTATCAACATCCATTGTCAGATACATCAAATAAAATTGACAAAATCTAAATTCCAGAATGAATAAATGCTTCAACAACATCCTTTATCGGATATTTCGGATAAAATGACAAAATCTAAGTATCAGTTTGACTAAATTCTATATCAACATCCTTTTCTTTGATACATTGGATAAAATTGAGAGAATCTAAGCGTCAGTGTGAATAATTTCTTTTTTTCAACATCCTTTGTCAGATACATCAAATAAAATTGACAAAATCTAAATTTCAGAATGAATAAATTCATTATCAACATCCTTTGTCTGATATGTTTGATAAAATTGACAAAATATAAGTGACAGAGTGAATAATTTTTTTTTATCAACATCTTTTTGTCAGATACATCAAATAAAATTGACAAAATCTAAATTTCAGAATGAAGAAATACTTTAACAACATCCTTTATCGGATTTGTCGGATAAAATTGACAAAATCTAATTATCAGAGTGATTAAATTCTACATCAACATCCTTTTCTCACATACATAGATTAAAATTGACAAAATCTATGTTAGAGTGAATATTTTTTTTATCAACATCCTTTGCTAGTTACATCGGATAAAATTGACAAAATCCAAGTGTCAGAGTGAATAAATTCATTGTCAACATCCTTTGTCGGATATGTAGGATAAAATTGATAAAATCTAAGTATCAGAGTGATTAAATTCCATATCAATATCATTTTCTCGGATACATGGGATAAAATTGACAAAATCTAAGTATCAGAGTGAATAAATGCTTTATCAACATCCTTTAAATGCCTTATCAACATTATTTGTCGGCTATATCGGATAAAACTGACAAGAAAGACATGGAGTGTACACCGCGACGGCGCATACATAGTGAGAGAGACATGCAAAGTCGACATAGCTTTATTTCATTTTTAGGTTAATTTAGACGAGGTTACGTGCGTGCACGTAACCTCGTCTAAATTAACCATACGTGCGCGCACGTAACCTCGTCTAAATTAACCATAAAAAATGAAATAAAGCTATGTCGACTTTGCATGTCTCTCTCACTATGTATGCTCCATGTCTTTCTTGTCAATTTTATCCGATATAGCCGAAAAATGATGTTGATAATGCATTTAAAGGATGTTGATAAAGCATTTATTCACTCTGATACTTAGATTTTGTCAATTTTATCCTATGTATCCGGGAAAAGGATATTGATATGGAATTTAATCACTCTGATACTTAGATTTTATCAATTTTATCCTACATATCCGACAAAGGATGTTGACAATGAATTTATTCACTCTGACACTTGGATTTTGTCAATTTTATCCGACATATCCGATAAAGGATGTTGTTAAAGTATTTATTCATTCTGAAATTTAGATTTTGTCAATTTTATTTGATGTATCTGACAAAAGGATGTTGATAAAAAAAATTATTCACTGTGTCACTTATAATTTGTCAATTTTATCCGACATATCCGACAAAGGATGTTGATAATGAATTTATTCATTCTGAAATTTAGATTTTGTCAATTTTATTTGATGTATCTGACAAAAGGATGTTGATAAAACAAATTATTCACACTGACGCTTAGATTCTGTCAATTATATCCTATGTATCCGAGAAAATGATGTTGATATAGAATTTAGTCACTCTGATAGATTTTGTCAATTTTATTTGATGTATCTGACAAATGGATGTTGATAAAAAAAAAATTGTTCACTGTGTCACTTATATTTTGTCAATTTTATCCGACATATCCGACAAAGGATGTTGTTGAAGATTATTCATTCTGAAATTTCGATTTTGTCAATTTTATTTGATGTATCTGACAATGGATGTTGATAAAAAAAAATTATTCACTCTGACACTTATATTTTATCAATTTTATCCGACATATCCGACAAAGGATGTTGATAATGAATTTATTCATTCTGAAATTTAGATTTGTCAATTTTATTTAATGTATCTGACAAAGGATGTTGATAAAACAAATTATTCACACTGACGCTTAGATTCTGTCAATTATATCCTATGTATCCGAGAAAATGATGTTGATATAGAATTTAGTCACTCTGATAGATTTTGTCAATTTTATTTGATGTATCTGACAAATGGATGTTGATAAAAAAAAAATTGTTCACTGTGTCACTTATATTTTGTCAATTTTATCCGACATATCCGACAAAGGATGTTGTTGAAGATTATTCATTCTGAAATTTCGATTTTGTCAATTTTATTTGATGTATCTGACAAAGGATGTTGATAGAAAAATTTATTCACTCTGACACTTATATTTTATCAATTTTATTCGATGTATCTGGCAGAAGATGTTGTTAACAAAAAAATATTCACTCTGATATTTAGATTTTGTCAATTTTATCCAACATATCCGATAAAGGATGTTGTTAAAGCATTTATTCGTTCTGAAATTTCGATTTTGTCAATTTTATTTGATGTATCTGACAAAGGATGTTGATAGAAAAATTTATTCACTCTGACACTTATATTTTATCAATTTTATTCGCTGTATCTGGCAAAGGATGTTGTAAACAAAAAATTCACTCTGATACTTAGATTTTGTCAATTTTATCCGACATATCCGAGAAAGGATGTTGATAATGAATTTATTCATTCTGAAATTTAGATTTTGTCAATTTTATTCGATGTATCTGACAAAGGATGTTGATAACGAATTTATTCACTCTGAGACTTAACAAAAAATGGATTTAAGTTTCACCTATGAGCCAACGAACTGTAATTTCCATAATTTTCTTACAAAAAACTAGAGTTTACATTCAAAAACCCTTGTTAACTCAGATTTTACGGAATAAGTTTTATTTTTCGATCGAAAAAAGGACTTAAGTTTCACATTTGAACCAGAGAATTGTATTTTTCCATAATTTTCTTACAAAAACTAGAGTTTACATTCAAAAACCCTTGTTAACTCAGATTTTACGGAATAAGTTTTATTTTTCGATCGAAAAAAGGACTTAAGTTTCACACTTGAACCAGAGAATTGTATTTTTCCATAATTTTCTTACAAAAACTAGAGTTTACGGTCAAAAACCCTTATTAGCTCAGATTTTACGGAAATAGTTTTATTTTTCGATCCATAAATGGACTTAACTTTCACATTTGAACCAGAGAATTGTATTTTCCATAATTTTCTTACAAAAAACTAGAGTTTTCGGTCAAAAACCCTTATTAACTCAGATTTTACAGAAATAGTTTTATTTTTCGATGCAAAAAAGAACTTAAGTTTCACATTTGAACCAGAGAATTGTATTTTCCATAATTTGCTTACAAAAAACTAGAGTTTACGGTCAAAAACCCTTATTAGCTCAGATTTTACAGAAATAGTTTATTTTTTCGATCCAAAAATGGACTTAAGTTTCACATTTGAACCAGAGAATTGTATTTTTCATAATTTTCTTACAAAAAAACTATAGTTTACGGTCAAAACCCTAATTAGCTCAGATTTTACGGAAATAGTTTTATTTTTCGATCCATAAATGGACTTAAGTTTCACATTTGAACCAGAGAATTGTATTTTCCATAATTTTCTTACAAAAAACTAGAGTTTACGGTCAAAAACCCTTATTAACTCAGATTTTACAGAAATAGTTTTATTTTTCGATCCAAAAAAGAACTTAAGTTTCACATTTGAGCCAGAGAATTGTGTTTTCCATCATTTGCTTACAAAAAACTAGAGTTTACGGTCAAAAACCCTTATGAGCTCAGATTTTACAGAACTAGTTTATTTTTTTGATCCAAAAATGGACTTAAGTTTCACATTTGAACCAGAGAATTGTATTTTCCATAATCTTCTTACAAAAAACTAGAGTTTTACTGTCAAAAACCGTCATTAGCTCGGTTTTTACGGAAATAGTTTTATTTTTAGATCCAAAAATGGACTTAAGTTTCACATTTGAACCAGAGAATTGTATTTTCCATAATTTTTTACAAAAAAACTATAGTTTACGGTCAGAAACCCTTATTAGCTCAGATTTTACAGATATAGTTTATTTTTTCGATCCAAAAATGGACTTAAGTTTCACATTTGAACCAGAGAATTGTATTTTCCATAATTTTTTTACAAAAAAACTATAGTTTACGGTCAAAAACCCTTATTAACTCAGATTTTACAGAAATAGTTTATTTTTTCGATCCAAAAATGGACTTAAGTTTCACATTTGAACCAGAGAATTGTATTTTCCATAATTTTCTTACAAAAAACTATAGTTTACGGTCAAAAACCCTAATTAGCTCAGATTTTACGGAAATAGTTTTATTTTTCGATCCATAAATGGACTTAAGTTTCACATCTGAGCCAACGATTTGTATTTTCCATAGTTTTCTTACAAAAAACTAGAGTTTACAGTCAAAAACACTTATTAGCTCAGATTTTACGGAAATAGTTTTATTTGTCAATCCAAAAAAGGACTTAAGTTTCACACTTGAACCAGAGAATCGTATTTTCCATAATTTTCTTACAAAAACTAGAGTTTACGGTCAAAAACCCTTATTAGCTCAGATTTTACGGAAATAGTTTTATTTTTCGATCCAAAAATGGACTTAAGTTTCACATTTGAACCAGAGAATTGTATTTTCCATAATTTGCTTACAAAAAACTACAGTTTACGGTCAAAAACCCTTATTAGCTCAGATTTTGCGGAAATGGTTTTATTTTTCGATCCATATATGGACTTAAGTTTCAGCTTTGAACCAGAGAATTGTATTTTCTATAATTTTCTTACAAAAACTAGAGTTTACGGTCAAAAACCCTTATTAGCTCAGATTTTACGGAAATAGTTTTATTTTTCGATCCAAAAATGGTCTTAAGTTTCACATTTGAACCAGAGAATTGCATTTTCCATAATTCTCTTACAAAAAACTAGAGTTTACGGTCAAAAACCCCTATTAAGTCAGATTTTACAGAAATGGTTTTATTTTTCGATCCAAAAAAGGACTTAAGTTTCACATTTGAACCAGAGAATTGTATTTTCCATAATTTGCTTACAAAAAACTACAGTTTACGGTCAAAAACCCTTATTAGCTCAGATTTTACAGAAATAGTTTATTTTTTCGATCCAAAAATGGACTTAAGTTTCACATTTGAACCAGAGAATTGTATTTTCCATAATTTTCTTACAAAAAAACTATAGTTTACGGTCAAAACCCTAATTAGCTCAGATTTTACGGAAATAGTTTTATTTTTCGATCCATAAATGGACTTAAGTTTCACATTTGAACCAGAGAATTGTATTTTCCATAATTTTCTTACAAAAAACTAGAGTTTACGGTCAAAAACCCTTATTAACTCAGATTTTACAGAAATAGTTTTATTTTTCGATCCAAAAAAGAACTTAAGTTTCACATTTGAGCCAGAGAATTGTGTTTTCCATAATTTTCTTACAAAAAACTAGAGTTTACGGTCAAAAAACCCTTATGAGCTCATATTTTACAGAAATAGTTTATTTTTTTGATCAAAAAATGGACTTAAGTTTCACATTTGAACCAGAGAATTGTATTTTCCATAATCTTCTTACAAAAAACTAGAGTTTTACTGTCAAAAACCGTCATTAGCTCGGTTTTTACGGAAATAGTTTTATTTTTAGATCCAAAAATGGACTTAAGTTTCACATTTGAACCAGAGAATTGTATTTTCCATAATTTTCTTACAAAAAAACTATAGTTTACGGTCAGAAACCCTTATTAGCTCAGATTTTACAGATATAGTTTATTTTTTCGATCCAAAAATGGACTTAAGTCTCACATTTGAACCAGAGAATTGTATTTTCCATAATTTTTTTACAAAAAACTATAGTTTACGGTCAAAAACCCTTATTAACTCAGATTTTACAGAAATAGTTTTATTTTTTCGATCCAAAAATGGACTTAAGTTTCACATTTGAACCAGAGAATTATATTTTCCATAATTTTCTTACAAAAAACTATAGTTTACGGTCAAAAACCCTAATTAGCTCAGATTTTACGGAAATAGTTTTATTTTTCGATCCATAAATGGACTTAAGTTTCACATCTGAGCCAACGAATTGTATTTTCCATAGTTTTCTTACAAAAAACTAGAGTTTACAGTCAAAAACACTTATTAGCTCAGATTTTACGGAAATAGTTTTATTTGTCAATCCAAAAAAGGACTTAAGTTTCACACTTGAACCAGAGAATTGTATTTCCACAATTTTCTTACAAAAACTAGAGTTTACGGTCAAAAACCCTTATTAGCTCAGATTTTACGGAAATAGTTTTATTTTTCGATCCAAAAATGGACTTAAGTTTCACATTTGAACCAGAGAATTGTATTTTCCATAATTTTCTTACAAAAAACTAGAGTTTACGGTCAAAAACCCTTATTAGCTCAGATTTTGCGGAAATGGTTTTATTTTTCGATCCATATATGGACTTAAGTTTCACATTTGAACCAGACAATTGTATTTTCTATA
The DNA here is from genome assembly GCA_027921565.1 of Artemia sinica. Taxonomy (NCBI): domain Eukaryota; kingdom Metazoa; phylum Arthropoda; class Branchiopoda; order Anostraca; family Artemiidae; genus Artemia; species Artemia sinica. The sequence continues at coordinate 37,661,024 of CM051267.1, forward strand.
ATTTTCTTACAAAACTAGAGTTTACGGTCAAAAACCCTTATTAGCTCAGATTTTACGGAAATAGTTTTATTTTTCGATCCAAAAATGGTCTTAAGTTTCACATTTGAACCAGAGAATTGTATTTTCCATAATTCTCTTACAAAAAACTAGAGTTTACGGTCAAAAACCCCTATTAAGTCAGATTTTACAGAAATGGTTTTATTTTTCGATCCAAAAAAGGACTTAAGTTTCACATTTGAACCAGAGAATTGTATTTTCCATAATTTGTTTACAAAAAACTAGAGTTTACGGTCAAAAACCCTTATTAGCTCAGATTTTACAGAAATAGTTTATTTTTTCGATCCAAAAATGGACTTAAGTTTCACATTTGAACCAGAGAATTGTATTTTCCATAATTTTCTTACAAAAAAACTATAGTTTACGGTCAAAACCCTAATTAGCTCAGATTTTACGGAAATAGTTTTATTTTTCGATCCATAAATGGACTTAAGTTTCACATTTGAACCAGAGAATTGTATTTTCCATAATTTTCTTACAAAAAACTAGAGTTTACGGTCAAAAACCCTTATTAACTCAGATTTTACAGAAATAGTTTTATTTTTCGATCCAAAAAAGAACTTAAGTTTCACATTTGAGCCAGAGAATTGTGTTTTCCATAATTTTCTTACAAAAAACTAGAGTTTACGGTCAAAAACCCTTATGAGCTCTGATTTTACAGAAAAAGTTTATTTTTTTGATCCAAAAATGGACTTAAGTTTCACATTTGAACCAGAGAATTGTATTTTCCATAATCTTCTTACAAAAAACTAGAGTTTTACTGTCAAAAACCGTCATTAGCTCGGTTTTTACGGAAATAGTTTTATTTTTAGATCCAAAAATGGACTTAAGTTTCACATTTGAACCAGAGAATTGTGTTTTCCATAATTTTCTTACAAAAAACTAGAGTTTACGGTCAAAAACCCTTATTAACTCAGATTTTACAGAAATAGTTTATTTTTCGATCCAAAAATGGACTTAAGTTTCACATTTGAAAGCTACGATCGTAATGAATGATACTTGTTATCAGAAAAAATGTCAATTGCCAAAAAAAAAGAAAAAAAAATCAAAAAAAATGGGGGGAGGGGGGCCAAAAAGTTGGAGGGGAGGGGGCACCCTTCGAGTTTGGGGATAGGAGCCCTTTGGGGGGTTGATGTCTCTGCTGGTTAGGGTTATTGGTGCTTATGATCCTTGATGGTTCGTACTCACATACACCTTACTACTTGATTTGCAAGGATTTCTAAGGTTTGTTCTGAATTTCTTTATTAAACTTATTTTCTTGTCATCTACATCTCTCTTAGTATCAACTTTTTAGTATACTATAACGTTGGACCCTATTTTAAACTGACAACACTGTTCAAACACAACTTGTGTATTATGCAGAACACATTGGAGAGGTAAAGCTAGGTCAACTCACAATGCCATTCTATCATCATTAACCATTTTCATAGATTGAAGTTGTCTCAAATTTATAACAAATTGCCTGAGTTAACAACCCCGAGGGGTTACCTTAACTGATAATCAGTTTAACCCTTTTTTTCTTTTTTTTCATCTTCATACAATCCAATTCGCAAATCCCTTACCCCTTTTTGCAAATGTCAATCAAACAATTCTGATTGTAGTATCCAATTTTTAAATAGCAAACTACTCTCGAGTTACAGTCCAATTCGCAAATCCTTTATCCCTTTTTGCAAATTTCAATCAAAGAATTCTGATTGTAGCATACAATTTTTTAATAGCAAACTACTCTCGAGTTACAATCCAATTCGCAAATCCCTTACCCCTTTTTGCAAATGTCAATCAAACAATTTTGATTGTAGCATCCAATTTTTTAATAACAAACTACTCTCGAGTTACACTCCAATCCGCAAATCCCTTACCCCTTTTTGCAAATGTCAATCAAAGAATTCTCATTGTAGCATCCAATTTCTTAATAACAAACTACTCTCAAGTTACAGTCCAATTCGCAAATCCTTTATCCCTTTTTGCAAATTTCAATCAAAGAATTCTGATTGTAGCATACAATTTTTTAATAGCAAACTACTCTCGAGTTACAATCCAATTCGCAAATCCCTTACCCCTTTTTGCAAATGTCAATCAAACAATTTTGATTGTAGCATCCAATTTCTTAATAACAAACTACTCTCGAGTTACACTCCAATCTGCAAATCCCTTACCCCTTTTTGTAAATGTCAATTAAACAATTCTCATTGTAGCATCCAATTTTTTAATAACAAACTACTCTCGAGTTAAGGCAATCTTCCAAAAAATCAGAAAAACCAGTCGCTTTTTAAAAAGTGTCCACGTGAAGCTATGCTACACATTCTTGTGCAATTCATATCAATAACAAAAAACTAGTCTGGTTGAGTTATATAATTTCGACAATACTCTCAAAACATGTTAGACCACATTATACCTTGCCAGCTTTTTGCAATGTCCATGTGATACTGTAGTGCCTCAGACGTGGGTTTTCTTGTAGGGTTCTTGTGTAATTCCATGTGCAATTGATATCAATAGCAAAAAAAAAAAAAACAGTCTAATTCTATTATACAACCTTGACTATAGTTTCAAAACATGCTTGACCACTTTGTAGGTAAAGGATTGCTCGCTTTTTACAATGCATGCGTCAAATGACACCGCATATTCTTGTGCAATTCCTTGTGTAATTGAAAGTACTATATAGGTTACTACTCACAACCTCCAATATCTATCATCCCTTTAGCGGGTGATAAGAAAGTTTTTACTGTTTTGCCCTATTTTCCCAAATTAGGTGACAAATTGCAAAGAATTCTTCAAAAACATAACTTAAATGTCACCTTCAAAAATTTTAATAAAATCCAGAACTTTTTTAACAGCGGTAAAGGTAAAACGAGCCCTATTTTCGGCAGTGGTGTTTATAGGGTTCCATGTTCTTGCGGCTGTTTCTATGTTGGAAGAACCCATCATCAATTGGGGGAGAGATTGTTGGAACACAGGCCCTCAATCGACAAAGCTATGGAGCTATGCCAAAGGCCTGAGACTTTTGATTCCGCCTTGGCTCAGCATGTGTATGACAACCCGCACAATTTCGTTTTATTCGATAACACCTCCATTATTGCCCCTGTTAAAGGGCTCATCCAAGTTTTCAGGGAGGCAGTTGAGATAAAAAAGAAAGTACATTCACCGAAAGGTTGCTCTCAATAGAGACACGGGAGAAACCTATTTAAGCCCCATTTATAATGAACTAATTAATTATGATCGTTTTTACTTAAATATAAAAAAAAATCACATTTTGTAACCTAATCTAATCTGTGATGATGTTTTACCTGGAAAGCATTTAGCTTTTAAAAATGCTCTGTATAAATTAAAAAATTGAATCAAACAGTTCGTGGTAACGAACTGTAAGTAAGGAGCGACCCGGCTCAATGGTAACCGAAACTCTAGAAAACGGTATTTTGATACAAATAGATACATCAAAAGAATCAGATTTTAATGCTGATTTCAAATATATAAGTTTCATTAAGTTTAATTGTACCCATCAAAAGTTAGGCGCCTGAGAAAATTTGGCTGATTTTTGAAAAAAGGAGGAAAGACCCCCTAAAAGTTATAGAACTTTAATGAAAATCACACCATCATATTCAGCGTATCAGAGAACCCTACTGTAGAGGTTTCAAGCTCCCATCTACAAAAATGTGGAATTTTGCATTTTTTGCCAGAAGAAAGATCACGGGTGCGTGTTTGTTTGTTTGTTTGTTTTTTTTTTTCCCAGGGGTGATCGTATCGACCCAGTTGTCCTAGAATATCGTGGGAGGGCTCATTGGAATGTAAATTAAAAGTTCTAGTGCCCTTTTTAAGTGACCAAAAAAAATGGAGGGCAACTAGGCCCCCTCCCACGCTCATTTTTTTCCCAAAGTCACCTGATCAAAATTTTGAGATAGCCATTTTGTTCAGCATGTTCGAAAATATAATAAGTATGTCTTTTAGGATAACTTAATCCCCCGAACTTCCCAGGGGGAGGGCTGAAAGTTATGAACTTTACCCAATTTTAACATATAGTATTGGTTATTTGGAAGTATACAGACGTTTTCAGGGGAGATTTTTCCTGGTAGTGCGGGGGGGGTGGTTCGGGGGTTATGTGGGAGGATCTTTCCATGAAGGAAGTTTTCATGGGGGAAGGGACATTGCTATGAAGGGGACGCCGGACTTCCCAGCATTATTTAAAGCAAGATCAGAAATTTAATATAAAAAAACAACTATTTCAACTGCAATAGCAGCAACATCGAAACTTCAAACGAACAGAAAATATTACATATATGATTGAGTTCACCCCGTAGTCAATACCTCGCTCTTTAAGCCAAAGATTTTTTAGTACTTTCATAAGAGCTATTTATTCTAATTAACGGCCTTTGTGATTAAGCGGTCATTTTTAAAGAATTGGAACAAAATTCGAACTTTCGCTTAAAGAGCAAGGTATTGACTAGGGGGCGAACCCCCTAATAAACAAATTAAAAATATATGAATATAGAAGTTCGTTACGTAAGTTAATTCGTAAGTTACGTATATTTATTACTAATAAAAACGTTCGTAAATATAATTAAACAAGTTTCGAGAAAGCCATTTAACTAAATAAAAGTAAATTAATATGAAAATTTTGTTTTAATTATTCATGTACGGTGAGCCAAGATCAAAACCTGCATTTATTCAAAAACGTTCAAAAATTAAATAAAAAAAACAAGTTTTTTAAACTGAAAGTAAGGAGCGACAATAAAACTTAAAACGAACAGAAATTATTCCGTATATGAAAGGGGCTGTCCCCTCCTCAACGCCTCGCTCTTTACGCTAAAGTTTGACTCTGTCTCACAACTGTATTTTTTAAAACAATAAAAAACTTTAGCGTAAAGAGCGAGGCGTTGAGGAGGGGACAGCCCCTTTCATATACGGAATAATTTCTGTTCGTTTTAAGTTTTATTGTCGCTCCTTACTTTCAGTTTAAAAAACTTGTTTTTTTTTATTTAATTCCCATTCAGTAATGTATTTTTTCATTCAGTTACCCTTTCACCGTTACATGGAGAGGGTCTTCAAATTTTAGTTGTGCTTTGTTTTAATGTTTGAATTTTTTTTTCTTTTTATAATATCTTTGGATTTTATTAGTAATTTTAATGTTATTATCTTGCACTGAGGACGGTCAAGCGGAGGTCTTGACCGAAATATTTGCATTTTAGTCCATATTTTTCACTGGCTTGTATAATCCTCGTTTTTCTCTTTTTTTTTACTATTGTTTCGTTTTATCATGATTAGCCAGTGTGGTCCCAGAAATTATTTACGACAAGCTTAAGGGGAGCATATGACCAAGTCTGTTCTTAATTATTTTGATTTTTCCAAAAAACACGCTAACTTAATCAGCCAGCAAGAATTTTTACAGAATTGTAGGTTTCATAGAATTCCTCCAAAGTCTCTTCGTTTTCGATTAAATCTAGGCACGCAATCGGAACTGAAATTTAGTGATAGGGTTGGTTTTCAATCATTGAACCACATTTTAAAATACTATAAAAACCGACGTTTTTTCCTTAGTAACATGATCTCTAAAGTTCGACATTTTTTACAGCGTAACCTCTCGTCACCAGATTTTTAACAGATTACTAAAATAGCTCAAAGTTCTTTCCGTCCCGACTTTTTTATGGCTAGAACTCGTTTATCAGAAAAGTTTGTAAAATTACAATACGAAAAATTTCAAAATTCCAGACGTTTTCTTCCTAGATTCTGTCCTGGCCCCGCCATTGAGAACCTATCTTCGAAAGTTCTTACACCGGAAGAAATCCATATCTTGTCCAAGGGACTAAAATTTTGCTTACCTCATCCACGAGTAAATTTCTCAGAGATAGTATCCAGTGTGCAGGCGGGTATATTTGGCTCAAGAGGTATTGTGGAAAATCCAGATTTACTTCAAGGGGAGGTTGTTAAGAATCTTCTTGACTTCACTCCTTATTCCTCTAATTCAAAAACTCGGGAAACACAAATTCTGGGAAATCAGGGAGGCACACTTGTGCCTCTTTAAAGAGGCGACTCACCACAATGTTAAGCGATTTCCGGTCCTAGCGGTCGCAGAGAGACGGCGGTGATCGCATTTTGTAGCCTAAGCTCAAACTAAGAAAAATGCAAAATTTCACCCCTCTCCAACTTTATCTTCATGGGGGAAAGTGGGCCGGAAGTTTCGACCCTCCCACCACAGCCCCCCTTTAACATTGTTCGATCGGGCTGAAATTTGGAGGATAAGCTTTTCTAGGGCCTGGGAGCTTATCCTCAAAATTTCAGCTCAATCCGATCACTCCTTCCCTGTTTTCCAAAAACCAAATATAGCCACTTAATGTTCATTAAGTTATTTTTTTTTATCAGCCTCGCCTACAGGCCACAGTTTGCAACCGATCCGGGTGAATGAGAACTTATTCGAAGCGAAACTTGACCTGTTAGGGCCTTTTGATATTTTCAGACCGAAAAAATTATCCCCCGAATTTACATTTACGAAAAACCTCGTCTTCCTATAAGAGCCCATGTTAATTTTTCCCACCACAGCCCCCCTTTAACGTCTTTCGATCGGGCTGAAATTTAGAGGATAAGTTTTTCTAGGGTCTGGGAGCTCATCCTGAAAATTTCAGCTCAATCTGATCACTCATTCCCTGTTTTCCAAAAACCAAAAATCAGGTTGTTTTTTTTTATCCGCCACGTCTACAAGCCACAGTTGGCAACGGATCCGGGTGAATGAGGACTCATTCGAAGTGGAATTCGACCTGTTTGTGCCTTTTGATATTTTAGACAGAAAAAACTATCCCCCGAATTTACATTTACAAAAAACCTCGTTTTCCTATAAGAGCCCATGTTAATTTTTGAAATTCCTAAAATCATAGTATTTCATTATTAAATTAGATCAAAATAGTCCTCTTAACCTGACAAGACCGACTGCAAGCTTCAAGAAATTCCAGCTCTTTCCCAGAAGTTTTTTTTTGTCGAAAAACGAAAATCTTACTTTGTATTTGCTTGCGTCGAAAATAGATTGCAAAGACTAAAAAAAAAAAAAATAACAAGAGTCTCTGATAGTACAGTGGTCATTATTCCTGTCTGTCATGCGGAAGACCCAAGTTCGGTTCCCCGTCAGAGTTAATTTTTTATACATTGAATTTAAAGTAGTATCTCTTAAATTTGAAATTTAAAAAATAAACTCAGTTTCTTTTTTAAATTCAATCTATTTAATCCTTCGGCTCAACAGGCGTCTCCAGAAGAATATCACAGTCGGCCTTCAGCTTACAGGTAAGTCTCCACTGCTTTGATAACATGCCGTATACCTGCATGCTCAAAGAAAAGTTGAAAAAAGAAAATCTTACTGTGCATTTGATTTGAGTATTCAGGAATTAAAAGCCTTAACACAAGGATCTTCAAAAGCGGGGGATTTGGGGGGCGGCAGCCCCCCAACTTTAACTCCTGACACGGTCAGCTAACAGTTAGTCAAGCAATAATAAGTGATAAACTGTACAAAAACGTGCAGAAATTATTTGAAAAAAACTACGTTTTCTAAAGAGTTAAAGAGGCTGAGTCACAAGTTCGAACCTTAAAACGTACAGGGATTAGGAGGTACAGTTGGGGGGCTGCCACCCACCAAACCCCCCGCTTTTGCAGCCTCTTTTGTTAAGTTTTTTTAAGGCCTGTAGCCTGCAGTCAGTTGGTAGTACCAAGTTCATCACATTATAGCTTGTTATCGGTTAGGAAAAAATCTCCTGTAAAAAATCCAGCAAACAGGCTCAGTACTGTTTCTAATCAAAGAGATGCAATAGGATGTTCTTACGGTAAAAAAATTCAAGCATACTTCGTTCGTGTTGCAGAGCATTTCTTTGCAAGGGAAAAATTGGGGGTTGAGGGGGGCGACAGACCCCCAAAACAAAAATCTTAACAAAAGCGGCTGTAAAAGCGGGGGTTTTGGGGGGCGGAAGCCCCCAACTGTACCTCCTAATCCCTGTACGTTTCAAGGTTCGAACTTGTGACTCAGCCTCTTTAACTCTTTAGAAAACGTAGTTTTTTTCAAATAATTTAACAAAAGACCCAGACATCATTATCACCAGGGCTGACAAAGGGAATAAAATTGTTATCCTTGATAAAATCTCATATAATAAAAAAGTTGCGGATATTTTGTCCGACACTCACACTTATAAACGTATAGAGTCAGACCCCACCGACAAGCTCACCCGTGAAGTACGAAAAGAGCTGGGAATTTTACAAAAAGAAAGACTCGTTACTCCACAAATGTACAAAATGTTTTACCCTAAAGGGTGTTCCGATCCTAAATTCTATGGTCTCCCAAAGATTCACAAAGATGGAGTTCCTCTGCGCCCAATTGTGGCCTCTTATAGTTCGCCAGCTTCCAGACTGGGAAAATGGTCATTCACAATTTTTCGTCCTCTAATGTCGACGCAAGCTTCTTACATTAAAAATTCAGTACACCTTGTGGAAAAATTAAAAACCTTGATATAAAAAAAGACACAATTTTGGCCAGTTTTGATGCCATTTCCATGTATCCATCATGTGATAATAAAAAAAATGTGAATTTGCTCTTCAAAAGAAACTAGAGGATAATATTGGCCGGATGGATTACAAAACATTATATATTGAAACCATTATATGACTTGTTTGCCTTTGCAATAGATATTCCTTATATTTTCGGTACAACAATCAATTTTTCACCCAAACAAATGGCCTCCCAATGGGTACGAGCCTTTCACCTTTTTTGGCCACTTTTTAGATGGAATTTATTGAAACCTCCGCTTTGAATACTTTTCCTCTGAAACACCGGTTCTGGGGCCGGTTTGTCGATGATGTTATCTCTGTCTGGAATCACGGAGAGATAGAACTTAACGCTTTTTACTTCATCTTAATAGTTTCGATTCCAACCTTCAGTTCACCTTGGAACTGGAAGATAATCATAAACTGCCTTTTTTAGACGTCTTAATCTTCAACAAATCTCTCAGCCTTGAATATTCGATTTATAGAAAACCTCACATAATGATAGGTATTTGCATTTCTCTTCCAACCACCCTCCTTGTGTAAAAAGAGGAGTAGTTATATCTTTAGTTGATCGTGTCAAAAAATTTGTTCAAAGGCTCATATAATCTCAGAATTAAATTATCTGAAGGACGTTTTGTTTTGCAATGGATATCCCATCAAGTTACTGGAATCCATCATAGAAAAAAGACAAAAAAAGGCAGAAAAAGATTCATCATCTTCACAACCTCCAACGGATATTATCCCTTTAGCGGGTGATAAGAAAGTTTTTACTGTTTTGCCCCATTTTCCCAAATTAGGTGACAAATTGCAAAGAATTCTTAAAAAACATAACTTAAATGTCACCTTCAAAAATTCTAATAAAATCCAGAACTATTTTAACAGCGGTAAAGATAAAACGAGCCCTATTTTGGGCAGTGGTGTTTATAGGGTTCCATGTTCTTGCGGCTGTTTCTATGTGGGAAGAACCCATCAGCAATTGGGGGAGAGATTGTTGGAACACAGGTCCTCAATCGACAAAATTATGGAGCTATGCCAAAGGCCCGAGACTTTTTATTCCGCCTTGGCTCAGCATGTGTATGACAACCAGCACCATTTCGTTTTATTCGATAACACCTCCCTTATTGCCCCTGTTCACAGTTTATAGAATTAGCAGTATGATCATTCCCTATCTCACCCATTATAAAAACCCGGACCGAGGTGCAAGTGCTCCGAAGAACGTAAAAACATGGATCTTTTCACGGGTAGACAAGTCAGATTTCTCTTGAACGCGAAACTTGCCTTCAACGTTGGAACACTAATTTTGAAGAAACTAATTTTAAATTAATTTATTCCAATACATACATGAAAATCGGTAATTAGTAGTGCAATGTTATTATTAGATGTTTTTAGGAATTAAAAATAGGTTTCGAAGTCTCAAGTTGGTTTCAAAGGCATTTTGAGAAAGTTTCTGCCAAAATACGTGTTCCAGGGTAATTGGACCGCTGATGGCAGATCAAATGAGAGGAGCTGTTTGTACGCGCCGATATATATATATATATATATATATATATATATATTATATATATATATATATATATATATATATATATATATATATATATATATATATATATATATATATATATATATATATATATATATATATATATATATATATATATATATATATATATATATACATATATATAAACTGTATATATATATACAAACTTTGTGTATATACAAACTGGAAGAATATTCTATAATAGGAGCTATTCCAGCGTAAAGCACCGTAAAATTTTGGTTCTGCCACTAAAATGTGTGATGTCCTTCAATTTTCTGAAAATTCCCTAAGAATTTTACGAAAAACACTTCTTAACAGACGTTTGGTATTTTCTTGGATAGGGCTATTGTGGCAACTTTTACCACAGCAACCAATAATTAGAACCCAAGTCCTAAAATTGGTCTCAATCAGGAACCCTTATCGCTATCTAAATTCACAAAGTGCAAAGATTTTCAAAGAGAGGTGTTTATTGTTTAAAGTTCACGAAAGGTCTGCCCATTTCATACGAAAACATTGATTGAAAACGAAAGTAGTCTTATCTAGAAAATAAATATCGTAGAAAATAAACATCACGACATGAAAAAAATGATAAACCATCCAGTGGCGGATCCAGAGGGGAGGGGGGCGAGGGGTGCCCCCTATCAGTGGCGTATCCAGGATTTTGTTTCGGGGGGGGGGCCGTCAGTCTACCTTTTTATAGCAGTCATGTGAGCAAGAAAATTATCTATCATAGTGAAAGATTTCAGGCGGGAGGTAGGGGGGGGGGGGTAGCTAGGTAAAGAAATTAAAAGTACACGCTTGTCATGAGTATTTCTACTTGTAGACTTTTTTTGTTTGAGAATGGATAACAATATTTTGCCAACAAAGTCAGAATTAAAAAAAAGTTAGAAGCAGTGAGAGTTTCTATTTTGGGCCAGTAGTTGTTTTGGAACTGCCACGAAGCGGCAGAATTTAGAAAATATAAAATAAAGAAGTGAATTATTCCTTATATTTGCCTATGGGACCCTTGTTTTAGAGAACCAAATAAATAAAAAATAATATTATATCAAAGACAATTGCCCAGAATTTGGTTTCGGAGAGGTGGGGCCTCAGTCTACCTATTATAACAGCCGTGAAAGCAAGAAATGTATTGATATTAACATTGTTTACAGAGGATAAAGCATAATTAAAATTTAAAAAACAGAATCAACTGCACTTAGAGAAACGAGCAACGAAAGACGACCTAACCTCTCACAGTAATAGCCGCCGGTCTTTTTTGGCTGCAAATCGATCAAAAACTTGGTCAGCTTCAACCTGGATATCGTGGTTTAGGGTCATGTGAGCTAGTCCGTTCAGACGCTTCTCGCCCGTGGAGCTCCGCAGATAGGTTTTTAATTGCTTAAGACAGCTAAATCTCCTCTCAGCAGAAGCGGTAGTCACTGGTAATGTCTGAAAAATCGTCAAAAGCCTTCGAATGCATGGGGAAAATCTTGCATCGCATGACGCAAGAGTCGAAGCAACAGTTGATGGTTTCTCAGACTTTCCGAGCCACTTCTGTTTCCAAAGGACTAACTCACATTCGAGCGCACGTCTACCCCCGTGAAATCCCTCATAAACAGCAACAGCGTTTACAAATTCATTAATATTTAATGACTCGTTGTTAGCTGGCAAAAGCCTTCCGATTTTGAAAGATGCCTCCTGATGGCGCAAAAATCTTTGATCAAGTTCTTCAATAAGTGAAGCAAAGTAAGGTTCGAACAATGACTCGCGATAAAACACCTTGATGGACTCATTATCGTTGATGGACGTTCGGCGGATAGACCTTGGAACAGCCGGAGCCACATTTACCTCTTGTGCAAGCTCATAGGCTTTCTGAAAAATTGTTTCAAAATCATTTTGTTTTGACTGCAGTAAAGTATCAGAACATAGCTTAATATGCCGACAGCACTCAACTAAGTCTAAATCTTCGGCTTGCAGCGCATTAGAGACAGAGAGCATTATGGCACTAACAAACTCTAGCATAGCCAACATGAACATAAAACTAAATTTGGTTGCTGCTGAAACCAACGTATTCGCTTTTGAAATAACTTCCGTATCGCACCGTATGCTACCAACTATTTCCTCAAGTACGGAAATAATCACACAATACAAAGACATAAAAACTAAAATGCAATCGTGACGCTCCACCCATCTCGTTTCGCACAACTTCACAAGCTTTCTCACGGGACTATCAGGACAAACGACAGTGACCGCTTCTACAAACATATTCGTTCTTTTTGGTGAGGATGATAAAAATGATATAATCCGCTGTATAGTAGCAAAGGTTGACCTAACAAGTCCTACCCTACTAGTTTTACATAAAGCCAAATTTAAGCTGTGCGATGCACAGTAGGCGTAGATCACATGCGGATATTTTTTCCTATTTTCTGCCTGTGCACCAGAATAGCAGCCTGACATGTTTCTGGCACCATCAAAACCAACCCCCACAAATTTCTCCATTTTTAAGCCGAACGCAATGAAGAGAAAACTGTAAAGCAACAGTCAGAAAAACTGTTACTACCGAGTTATTAGTAAAAGGCGCTAAGTAAAGCAACCAACTAAAAAAAATAACTAGTTTCTCAGATATTTATTGTCCGATTTCACACCGACCTCTGCATTAGTTTGTGGCGACTCATGTAGTCCTACTCGTCGGCCCTGGACCATTACCCGTTTTAATCGGTCACTACTCAGCTTCTCAGAGCTTTCCCTCAGAAGCCACAACAGCGTGGATTTTTTTATTGGTGTTATGGAGCCGTCAGAAGTCTTGACAAGACAAAACCTAGAATTCTTCATGTTCGCCACAGGCTCACTAACCCAATTTTTCTCAACTTGGTGTTTCACACAGTGAGCAATCACTGGCAAATCTTCAAAGATGCTGTCACTTTCCGAGCCCGATTCAGTGTCAGTCGCGGAAGCCTTTTCCTGCTTATCGGACAGAGTATTTTCCTCTGAGTCATCGTCTGAGTCACTGTCGTTAAGTACAGAAAGACGAACATTCGGTACTTGGTGACCGAAAGCAGAAAGTACGTCGTCGGGTATCAAGGCTTTCATTATTCGCTGGCTTTCAATACGAGCTCGCCCTAGCCCGAGCTTGATTTCATCGTCCCCGGGCAAAGAAAAATCTGAACTGACAGACACAACACCAATGGATCTAACTCGCTTGGCCTTGGGCAAGGACAACTGTTCATTAGAATATTGAGCTTCAAAATCCGTTCCAAGGCTTCAAAGATTGCCCTTGAATCGTTAAATTACTCATTTTATTATTTATCTCGCTGTTCCTGGACAAACATCAATTTTGGCAATTAAATCATAATCGGAACATTTTTTCTCCCGATTTTACTAATGGTCGCAAAAACTCGTTTTCCTCGTAAAACTCGTAAAAACTGAAAACAATTAACTTTTGTTAATTAAATTATTTGCGTACATTACTTGTTTGGTAGGTCAAAGTTTGCCCACCCCCCCTCAAAAGTATTGAATTTTAGAGACACGGCTAAAAATTCTGGAACGGCTCTAAATGATCAATTCACACGGTAAAATTACCGTTTTTGCGGAATTCTACTTTTTGTTTCTGGAAATACGGGAGTAGAGATGACCCTAAAGGTCCGAACAGGGCACCAAATATGGGCATAGCCTCCCTAGGGAGAACACGTGGTTAATGGGGTCAATGACCTAAATTTCCCAGGTCGATTTATTTGTTGTTGTTGTTGTAAGTGCACGCTCGAGGCGAATGTCAAGGTGTCCAGAAATAGGAAACAGTATTTGATGTTGTTGTTGTTTTGGGCAAGTGCATGCTCGAGGCGAATGTCGAGGTGTCCAGAAATAGGAAACAGTATTTGATGTTGTTGTTGTTTTGGGCAAGTGCACGCTCGAGGCGAATGTCAAGGTGTCCAGAAATAGGAAACAGTATTTGATGTTGTTGTTGTTTTGGGCAAGTGCACGCTCGAGGCGAATGTTATGAGTTTCCAGAAATAGGAAACAGTTAGATCACGTGTTTCCTTCTCAGCCAATCAGAGGGCTGGTTACATATGGTTTTCCCCGTTACATAACAATTCGCCCTTGAGATTTCGTATATAACGGGCATGCAATGTGATTAAATTATCAGAAAGTATTGTGACACAATGGATATAACACTTAATATTATTGATGAGGTTGAAGCCTTGACAGCCACAATTAGCAATGTGAGTACATTTTTTATTTTCAAATAAAATTATTTTCCTTCGTCACCCTCCAGTATATTCAGGTAAATCCCCTCCCCCTCCCACTCTAATACAAACATCACTATGCAATCTTTATACTCGATAGAAAACATAAAATATGTTCTTTTTACCCTCAAAACCTAACCCGTCCCCCATTGTTTTACAGACAAAATTCTCGCAAATAGAAATAATTATCTTTCTCGATAAATTTAGAATTTTCTCTATTGTAATCATTTCTCTAACTGAGACATCCGTCGCTGTTGTTATTAACCCGCACTAGTTTGACACAAAGCTCCAGCGCGAGGCCTATAATTAGCTCTGACCCTTTTTAAAGCACTTCCTGTTCGTTAGCGTTAGCAGTTTAGTTTCCAATGGTTTCACAGATTCAAAAGGATGTGACTAAAAACATGTTTTTATTTATTGGATAACTGAAAACGAAACAAAGCTTAGATCAATGCTTCGATGTTTGACTAAATATTCACATTTTCAACGTTTAGTATTAGGGGGGATTTTCTTCAAACAGCTTAGAAACAAACTAGGCCGACTTTTATAGGCTGAATATTGAACGGCTCAGTGAGCCGTAATTCATCTTTCTCAGATTCAAAAGGATGCGATATCTTTCGGGGGGGGGGGGAGGGGGTATTTTTCCATGTATTTTCTCAGGGATATTTTCCGCGGGGATTATTTTCCTCGGGCCTGTTTTTTCTGGGGATGGGGTAAATACCAGCTACCGAAAAAGGATAAGGAAAGATAAAAAAATACCACTAATACTTTAAATGTATCAAACAAGGCATGCTCAATGCAGATTAAAACCAGAAAAGAACAGAAACGCCTAAAAATAAGAAATTCTTCAAACAGCTTAGAAACAAACTAGGCCGACTTTTATAGGCTGAATTTTGAACGGCTCAGTGAGCCGTAATTCATCTTTCTCAGATTCAAAAGGATGCGACAAGTATATTTCACGAAATTTTTTTACATTTTGCTTTCTTAGTGATAAATGCTTTTCTAGACAAAATTATATGGATGAGGGTACTAATTTTCTTTCTGTAAAAAAAAGGGGGAAATTATTTTCGATACTAACTTTTTTCTCTTCTTTAAGGCCAATTGTGAAGAATGTATGGCGCCTCCCACTAAGAAAGCGAGAGTGGACGAGGCAAGACCATCCATTATTAAGTATGCTGGCCCGACCCCAAAACAAGTGTTGACTGCCAAACTGCAACCATCTGTGCAGACAACAATGCAACCAGGTCAAAAACTAAAGAGTAAATGGATAGCTGCTTTCTATGGACTACCTGCCCCGACTACACAAGGTCCGCCACCGATGGTACAACATGCTTCGCCTGAGCCTTCGGGCATTCAAATACTGCCCTCGGACTTTGCAAATGTGAGCATTTTTTTTCTTCAAACTATCTTATAGAAATATATAAAAACAAAACTTTTATTTTTGACCTAATATAAACTTATCTCAGCGGGATATTAAAATATTAACCCCTCGCCCCCAACCATTGTTTTCTCTGCTCCCCCCTACCTCGGAGATATCTAAATATAGTTTATTTTTTTTTGCAATGAAAACCGCTGTTTTTTTTCTAATCTTTGCTATTTTCTCTGTTGCTTCGGGCATTCAAATACTGCCCTCGGACTTTGCAAATGTGAGCATTTTTTTTCTTCAAACTATCTTATAGAAATATATAAAAACAAAACTTTTATTTTTGACCTAATATAAACTTATCTCAGCGGGATATTAAAATATTAACCCCTCGCCCCCAACCATTGTTTTCTCTGCTCCCCCCTACCTCGGAGATATCTAAATATAGTTTATTTTTTTTTGCAATGAAAACCGCTCTTTTTTTCTAATCTTTGCTATTTTCTCTGTTGCTATCGCTTCGATATCTCATAATAATATTTTTAGGTAATTTTCTAGTTTTTACTGCTATCTCTCTCCACTATGAAACTCAAAATGCTAACTTTCACAATTGAATATTATTGTTTTAGTCTTTGGCTTAAAGCTCCACACAAGCATATAAATAGATCTGTTTCACCCCTTTTCCTGTTTTGTTCTATCGTTAGCGGTTAGTGGTTAGGCCAAGTATAGGATTTCAATGCTTTTACGTAATTCTGTGTTTATTTCTGAAAATAGCGGAATTGTTTGCAAAATTAGCGTTAGATATTTAGGACATTGGAATTCTATGCAAGAGCGAAACAAGTTATATTCCCAAAAATAATAATTGCTGTTTATGACATTGCTGAAAAAGGGGGGGGGGTTGTTTTTCTCCTGTCAAATTAAAACGGTTTCATGCAGACAATTGCAATTTATTAAGCGCAGGCCTATGCAATCTCTATTTGCTGGAGAACCGGTGAAATCTCGTTATTTTCAAATTAAGGTCTAACAATATATTTAGGACATTGGTGAAAGGAGGGGAGGGGAATATGCCACAATTCTATCACCGCCTCATTTTAAAGTGAAAAAAAAAACTGTCTCTTCACGCGTTGGTGAACGGGTATGGGGCCGAGAATTCGCTGAGAAAAAGATAGCTTTTTGCACCGTAGCAGCCGGGAAGCGCCAGTGGGCCCGAGAAGCACCGCGGGAAGCGCTGCGGGAAGCGCTGCGGGCCGGGGAAGTGCCGCGATGGCCAGCTTTGAGGGGGGGGGCATTAAATAGTGGAAATTGATGGGGGGTGGAGTTGTTTGAACAAAATCAAATTGTCAATTTTATGTAAAGCGGCGTTTTAGATTGTAAATATCTTATATTAAGTTTGATATTTTGGAACTTTCAGTTTAATTAAGCAAATGCTACTATGTGCATACTGCTACTACTACTAAGCGCTGACTTTAAATAATAATCCAAATTTTAAAAACAGTAGGGATGATTTGAACACTTTGAAAATAAGCTATTTTTCATTTATAGGATGGACGACCATTGGTCCCTTATTCAATGTCACCATCGTCCTCATCAGCTGGTGAAGGAGAGGACCTCTCCAACAATTCATTGGAAATACCGTCGTCGTCGTTAAATATTGATGAGTTTTTAGTTGATTATTTTAATGTAGAACCTAGCACAGTTGAGCAGGGGGACTTGCCATTGCTAAGTCCAAATACCATGTTAATTTTAGACGATTTAACAGGGAATTCTTCTCCTCCTCCTCCAGCCTCCGATACCCTAACGAATCCACTTCAAACAACTGAAGTGGAACATTCGCATACCCCAAATATTGTTGAACAACTTGGGGGAGGGGGAGGGGATGATATACAAGAGGGTGAGGGGGGTACAACTTTCCCCGATTTTCAATTGTCCAACACAATTTTAAATGCAATAGTTGTCTACACTGCGACTTTTGGGGACCCATTTAATTCACTTATGAGGGGAAAATTTGTGTTTGATCCCATAGAAATTGTGCATGACTATGTAGATAAAATTTGCACTACTGGAGAACCAAATTCAATTCTGGGGGGGGGGGGGGGTAGGGATTCAATTAAGGTTTCTATTGTTTTAAAGGTGTTTTATTTAAATGAGGGGAAAACTGAAGTTTATTATCATTATGTACATTCCGAGATACGTTTGATTTATTCGAATTTAGAAAATTTTGAGGGTGTTTTCATGGATTGGGTAGGTCAAATTATAACGCATCTTGAGAACTTTAACGAAAACGGTAGTGTGTCTGCAGTTTTATTTATTGAAAATTTAAGTGTAAATATTTGTAAATTTAAGAAAGATTTTATTTTAAGAGGGGGGCATAGGGACACGGGTACAGTTTTAAAATATAATCCAGATCTAGAAGGTTGTCAAGGTGTCCAGAAGATCTGTTTTGAAACAGGTCAAAAATGTTTCAGGTATGCTTTCCTCATATCAGCATTCGAGCCTCTAGCACGTGACGCTACCAAGACGAATTTAGACGATTGGGCTGTACATGGGAAGGAAGGGTCCAATTTCCCCATTGTAGATTTCTCTTGTTTAGAAGGAAAATACCCAGTAACGCTAAGATCCATTGATATTTTTGAAAGGGCTAATGCCCATTTAAATATCGGCGTTACTGTGGTTCAGTATGAAACTGAATTTGAAGATGGGGTTCGTTTAAAAAAGAAGGGGGTGGTATTCCCTGTAAGGGGCCCGTCAATTGATTTGGTCAGACACTGGGTTTGGTTATTATACACACCACCTACTGAACCGAATGCAATTGGCCATTTTAACCCTATTAAAGACATCAGTAGAGTTTTGGGGGAGGGTAAAAATAGGGGGACACGTTTCTACTGTCCAACATGCCTCTCTCGATTTTGGACTGAATTAAAGTTGCAAAATCACATGAGGCATTGTAGCTGGCATGTGCTATCAGACAGTGGAAACGGTTTCAGGGGATAGGGCCATTTTACGCTTTAAAAATTTCCAGAATACCCTCCTCCAGTGCAACAAAATATCTTTGGACTGTGAAGCTAAGCTGGTGGAGGTGAATGATCCCCAATTTCCAAACCGAGTCAAAGAACATCAAGCTATTGCAGTGTCCTATGCTCATGCGCAAAGAGACAGTTCTAACACCATGCGATTGTTAGAAATAGTAGAAACTTTGGATGAGAACGAGTGTATGCTCAAGGCACTGACTAAACTAATTGGCACGGCTAATGGTGCTATTTCTCGTTTGAGAAATATCCATTACCCAATGGTTTTGTCTGCAGAGGATCGTCTCGCGATTAAAGATCAAAAAATATGTTGGGTTTGTAAGGGGGAGTTTGTAGAGTAGGAGGATAAGGGGACTAAAGGGAAAAGAGGGGGGAGGGGGAAAGTCAGAGATCATAATCACTTGTGGCAGGAAATATAATCTGGGGGTAGTAATTTTAGAGGGTTGCGCATCAATCGTGTAACTTAAATGTTAGCCAGCAGTTTTTCATCCCTGTTTTTATCCACAACTCAAATTACGACTTAAATTTTATTTTACCGGCACTGGCACGTATGCATAGGGAGGGAGGGGGAGTAGATAGTCCATGGGTAAACAATTCATTTACCTATAACATTATTCCCAAATCGGCCGAGAAGTTGTTGCTTCTCAAGCTGAAATGGCAGGCAGTGGATAATGGGCATACGTATTGGAATAAAATCAGGTTTTTAGATTCCTTTAGTTTTTTTCCCAAGGCATTGAGTCAATTGATTCAAGTGCAGAAAAGCGACAATTTTGATAGCTTTCCCTTGCTTAAACAGCACTTTCCAGACAGTGAAATGTATGATCTGTTGACCTGCAAAGGTATATATGCATACGATTATTACTGTTCTGGCGCTCGCTTAAGCGAGGTGAAACTACCTCCAATTGAAGCTTGCAGTGAATGCACAGCCGAGGAGTATGAGTTTGCCAAGAAGGTGTGGTCTAAGGGGGATTGTAAAAATGGGTGGGATTATTGTAGACTGTACTTGGCCAGTGACGTTCTAACTCTGTTGGATATAGTCTGTAAGAACACAGACCAAATCTATTCAGAGTTTGGGTTAGATATAGGCTACTATTTTTCCACACCCCATTTGGTGATGGATTTGATTTTAAAAATTAGTAGGGAGGAAATAGGCCTAATCACCGACGTAGATCAGCACCTTTTTGTAGAGCGTTCACTGAGGGGAGGGTATGTTTTTCATTGGGACCACGTCTTGTCAACCGATCCGAGCGGACAAAACACCGGTGCAAAGTCAAATGCAGTGTTCTTGGACATGAACTCATTGTACCCCTCGGCAATGTCTCACTACTCTTTGCCGTGTGGGAACTATCAATGGCTTGAGAATCCTTGTGAGTTCCCCGACATTACCACCGTCGAGGACAATGGGCCACAAGGATGGTTCTTTGAAATTGACGGTCACATTCCGCTGGCACTTCACGACTCCGTCAAAGATTTTGTCTTTCCCTGTATCAATCGACCCGTGAGCAGGGACTCGCTGAGCCCCTACAATCGATCATTGGTTGAGGATATGGGGATGCACTGGACTCCCTCTAAGCAAAAACTGATTGCTGATTTGGACCCTAGGGAGAATATCGTTGTTCACCATGTGCTTTTGCACTGGATGGTAAACAATGGTTTCAAAATCACCAAAATACACAGGGTCCTGCAGTTCAATCAGCGACCATATTTGAAAACGTTTATCGACACTTTTGTCGATAAACGCTCTAGGGCAAACTCAAAGGTAGAGAAGGAAATGTATAAACTCATCCTAGATTCAGCGTTTGGCAAAATGTGTGAAAGCGTACGTAATAGATCTTGCTGCGACGTCGTGACTGACCCTCTAGAGTGTGCACGAATTATTGCCGATCCCAATTTTACATCGTTCACGAGCATAGAGACTGGCATGGTTCTTCTACACAGGCGAAAGAGAAATGTGGTACTGAACAAGAATATAGCAGGCGGCAGTTCAGTACTGGAAATTTCCAAACAGCTCATGTTGTCGTTATTTTACAATGTGTGCAAGGTGCAATGGCCACGGGAGGGGGAGGTTCAAGTTTACTACGGGGATACAGATTCTCTGCTGTTAAAGGTAAACGGGACCGAAAATTTATTGGGTGATCTAGAAAAGGGGGAACACATCAGCTCGCGGATGGATTTCACCAACTGGAATCCATTACTCTACCCCGAGTTGGTGAAACGTCAAGCCCCCAACCAACTATTAATGTTAAAATCAGAGACGGGGAGTGATTTGATATCCAGGGGGGTGTTCCCGGGCCCCAAAGTTTATTGCGTTAAAACTCATAGTGGGGATGAAAAGCAGGCGTGTAAAGGGGTGCCTACACATTTTGTAAAGAGCAGTTTCAACATGAGCGTGTACAGAGACTGTGTAGAAAGTAGCCTAGTGCCGAGAGCACAAGTGCTTGCAATTCGCTCTCTACTGTATAGAAATTATACTGTGAGAGTGGAAAAGAATGCAATGTCATGTATAGCTGACAAAGTCTATGCGCTCGAGAATGGTGTGAGTGTCCTGCCTCATGGCCACTACCGTATTTCAGACCGAGTTAGACTATCGCAATCAACTTGGTCTGGATAAATTAACCTAATCTGACTAACCAACTAACCACCACCACCAACCCGTTCATAAATTAACTAACCACCCAACCCATTCATAAATTAACTAATAGAACCTCAACTAACCTGTAGCAGTGACGACAACTATTGTACTGTTTTTCCATCGCGGCTCCCGGGGGGTGGGGGGTCCCGTCCGCAGCCGGCTCCCGGGGGGTGGGGGGGTCCCGCCCGCAGCTCCCGGGGGATGGGGTGGGGGGGGGGGGGGTCCCGTCCGCGGCCGGCCTTCGGCCCCACGGCCCTGCGGGGTGGGGGGGGATCCCATTTTAAATTCACAATTTTCAAGTGTTTTCTGTTTTTTCAAGTGTAGTTTTCAAGTGTTGTTTTCAAGTGCTCTTGTTGTATAGAAAAGTGTTTAAAGACAATAAGTGTTATACAGAAAAGTGTTGATGGACAAAAAGTGTTTTTAAAGACAATAAGTGTTGCTCTTCATGGACAAAAAGTGTTTTTATTTTTTGTTGTACATAAAGTGTCATTTTTATCGTTGTCAATTGCAGTTCATGTTGATCAAATATTTGTTTTCATGTTGCCGAAATAAATGCTGCCATGAAATATTGTCAACTGTTCTTGTTAACGTACTAGATAGATCTATGGGAAAATTATTGCTACTACTTATTCATTGGACACGTATGATTTGCAGTTAGTTATAGTCCGACTGTTGTCAGCAGCAGCAGCATGTATCAATTTAAAACACCCTTCAGATCGTTTCTGTGTGGGCCCTCAGTGTCAGGGAAAACAACACTTTTAGCTAAAATAATTCAAAATTGCGATAAATGTTTTTGGAAAAACTGAAAAAAATCTACTATTGCTATAGTATTTGGCAGGAGTCCTATGATCAAATAAAGGCTATTGCCACAACCATACCAATACAATTCATACGGGGACTTGATGTTTTCAATAGTATTGAATCGAACTCGTGGCTGATTATTGATGATTTGGCTGAATCCATTGAACAGTTCTCAAAAAATGCTACAACTGTTCACCGTTCGCTCTCACCATGAACACATTTCCATAACCCTAGTTCTACACAATCTGTTTCAT
Source organism: Artemia sinica (assembly GCA_027921565.1). NCBI lineage: Eukaryota > Metazoa > Arthropoda > Branchiopoda > Anostraca > Artemiidae > Artemia > Artemia sinica. The sequence continues at coordinate 37,683,419 of CM051267.1, forward strand.
CAGAGCAAATGTATGCGAACCCTTGCTTTGAATTGCACTATCTATATTATCTATCGAGTCGTTCGTGATTCTAGCTCGCTCATAACTCTCAATAAACAGATATACCCCGGCGCCCCTAAATTTCTGTTGTCAGCGTACACTCAGGCGACTAGCAAGCCCTACGGTTACATTTTGCTGGATCTTAATCAGAGCACGCCCGAGGATCTACGTGTAGTCACCGACATTTTCGACAATGAAATTACAGTATATCTTCCGGTGAACAGTAGAAAAGACTATTAGTTGGCGTTATGACATTGAAGAAACTACACAAACAACGGCATTTATTTTCCGTTTTAAGCACTTCAAAACCCTTGCTTAGGAAGGCCATACTCAAACATGGTGTTGACAATGATTTCATTAATCTAATATCTGAACTTTGTTTAAATTTAACTGAGGGCAATGTTCAACTCCCAGAAGGTGTTAGACAACAGACAAAGCAACATCGTTCCACTGTACGCGCCTTGGCTTGTAAAAACAAGGGGAAAATTTTTAAAAGAAAACGGGTCCTTCAAGCGGGCGGTAGCTTTTTCACACTTTTACTGCCGATAATTGCAGGACTTGTAAACAATTTTCTCTAGAGAGAGAATGGCAAAACCCTATAAATTGACACCATTTGAACTTGTCCTCTCGCCCGTCGAACATTTTGAAGACAATCTAAGCAAATTCATTAATGATGAGAATATTGCCGATGACAAAAAACTGCTTTTACTTCAAGATGCATTGCGACGTGTGGACAAACATAAACCTTATCGTGAGAGACTCACCGCCGCTGCCACTGATCCCTCTAAACAGGAAAAATCTCCTCAAGATTCTGCAGCAGTAGCAGTGCATTCAAAGGAGAAGGAATTGAATTCAATTGTATCGAAAATTGGAAACCTATTGCCACTGACCAATCGAGAACAGAGTAAAAGAGTATTATCATATCTTATGTTGGAAACTGATTATCAAGTTCAAGTCGATAGCACAGGAAAACGAATTATAATTCAGGGAAAAAGTTATAATCTAGTTGATTTAATTTGTGATATGGTGACGAATCGTAAAGGACTTTTATCCTTTGACAATAATCTATACACCTTTCTAAGTGTATCAAACTTCCCCAAAAGTCTTATTGGCAATAGGCAAATTCTAAAGAAACTAAGAGAATATAGTCCTCCAACAACACCAACACCACCATTTAAAAAAGAAGAAGAATATTCAATATTTGAAAATACTAGCAGCAGCAGCAATGATTTTACAACACCTGTGGCTGCTAGTCAAAAGCGAAGACGAATTTTTTCACCCTCCAGTGTGCAAAAGGGGAGTGGACATTACACTACGTGCTTGCGTTCAAAATGGATGAAGTTCTGAAAGGTGTCTATGAAAATATTGGTGAAGCGGGAAGTTTAAGTTCTCCCAAAACGCTTTCTAAAGTTGTGTCCGGCACCACATTGAAAAAAGCAAAAGAGTATCTAGAGAATGAATCGAGTTACACACTGCATCGGAATCACAGGCTTCGCGGCAAACAATATCGACAAACTAAAGCCGTTTTCCCTCTGCATATAATGCAAACGGATCTTTTAACTTTAGACGCAGTTCAACGGCGTCATAATGCACCCTACAAATATATTCTGGTGGTAATCAGTGTCTTTAGTCGCTATGCCTATGCCATTCCACTGCGATCAAAGAGAGGTGTTGAAGTTGCTCAGGCCATTGAAAGTATTCTTGAACAGGATTCATATAGAAAAATTCAATCGGATCGTGGTAGTGAATTTGTTAATCCCCATGTGCAAAAGGTTCTATTGAAATATAATACAACACTTTATCATAGTCACAGCCCGATAAAGGCTGCATTGGCTGAACGATTAATAAGAACGATTCGTCTATTAATTTCAAGATATTGTAGCCTGAAAAATACACCGGCTTTTATTCATGATTTAGACAAAATCATGCGGATATACAACGATCGACCTCATCGATCTCTGTCCAACTCAAGCCCTCGGGATGTTCATTACAGTGAAAATACATTTGATGCTTTTCTAAAGCAATATTCCAATGGTGAAAAAGAAAAAAAAATGTGAAGAAGAAATTCAATGTTGGTGATACTGTTCGAATTAATAGAACCACCAATATTTTTGAAAAGGGGAATTATTTATGGAGCACCGAACTTTTTAAAGTGTCCAAAATCCTGGACACCGAGCCCACGACATATCGACTGCGAGACACCAAAGATGATGAGATTCTCGGCGGTTTTTATGAATATGAACTGCAAAAAGTTAGGAAACACTAGTGAAATGTATCAAATTGAAAAGATATTAAAGAGTCGTACTCGTAGGGGCAAGAGACATTTGCTTGTTCACTGGCTAGGATACAACTCAGATTTTGATTCTTGGGTCAGTGCTGAAGACATTGACAATGCCCAATGATTTCTATGTGACTTTCATGTCCAATGTTTCTGATCCTCTCTACAATGACTTGAATAGAACAAGTGATTTTTGGACGAAACTCTCCCCACCATCAAATTCGACGACGGAAAGTATGAAGTGGCTCTTGTCGACTGTATTCTCAAAAATACCTACGACATCCTGAGAAAAGATCGTATATATGATATAAAAATTAGACCCTATGATTGGCCGCCACCACCATCCTCAATTGATCAAGAACAAATTCAAAAAATCAATTGGATGGATTATCCATATATTGAATTACCCTACGAGGAACTCACCTGTATGAATGATTTATGTCGTTCTATTAATAAAGGAATTTCCCCTCGTAAAAAAGGAGCTTTTCATTTCAACTATTCAAAGGAGGAGGGTAAGATCTAAATTAGTTCACCTATTGCCGATGAAAAGGTTATTCTCAATGATAACCTAAAAGATGTTCTTGGCTTTAAGCTCAATATAATCAATGGTAAAAGTGCCGGAAACACTAATTTCATTTTCGCTGACTACCCGCCTGCCTTCTCCACAGACACCTGTATATTTCTATACGCTTCATTTGTGGAAACATCTCGGGTTGGTAATTCAAATGTTACCCTCCTACGAGTTCTTGAACGAAAAACCAATCAAGAACATATTCACCACTACAATATAAAGCATCTTCAGTATATTCCCGTAAACACTTCCTATTTGGAACTCTGTCAGTTAACACTAAGAACCGAATTGGGTGATCCCATAGCAATTTCAAAAGGTTTGGCTGTGATTACATGCGATTTTCGTCCCATCGTTCAACAAGATGTCTAATAGAAAAGTGGTATTCACTTGTCCTGATATTGACTGCTATGTTAATACTCTTGGACCAAGACAACAGGGCAATGGAATGGACTATTACAAAGGTCGCTCGTCAATGTCTGGCTACGGTCTTGGCAGTTGGTTTGCTAAGCTGTTTCGCTCTTCACTACCACTGGCTAGAAAATATCTTGTACCGGCTGCAATAGATTATGCATCCTCTACACTATACGATTGGGGCTCTGGCAAGGATTTTAAAAAAAGTGCTTCGGAAAATCTTAGGTCCAGTGCGCGAACCCTTGGCGAGAGATTAAAACAAAATAGTAAAGGCTTAAAAAGGTCTAGAAACAATGCATCACTCATCAGTCTCCACTCAGGTCGGAAACGAAAGACATCATCCCTCTTGTCAAATAAAAGAAGGAAAAAGCCGACACGTAGTGTAAACAGAAGAAGAAGCCCCAGGAAGAAAATTGTTAGATCGAAACTAGATTTCTTCTCTTAAGATGTCCTACCTACCGCATAAGGATTCTCAACCTTCAATCACCGCCTCATTGAATTTATTCAATGCTGAAAATGTTGATGTGAGTGTCAAGCATGGATACTATGAACAATTTTATCCACAACAACCCCTCTCAGATAATATCCACTTTCAAATTTATTCCAATGAAGACTACTTTATGGACATGTCTTCCACATTTATAGATTTACAAATGAAAGTCTGGAAATCTGATAATACAATGCCAATTCGGGCCGATGGAATATCCTATGAAAATTGTATATTACATAATTTATTTCGTCAAATCAGTGTCTACATCAATGGCACCCTGTTGAGCATTAGCAACAATCTCTCAAATTGTACAAGCTATATGCAATTCATGCTGATGACACCCAAGTCAAGGAATTGAGAGGCATCTCCAATGGATATGAATATATTACTAATACTGATAGTACAGATGCACTTAAAAATGCTACAACTAGTGAATTACATCTAGTTGGAAAAATATATCATGAAATATTTAATATACCCCAATGGCTGCCGCCCAATGTTAAAGTGGATTTAAAATTGACGCTTGCACCCTCCAATTTCATATTGAGAAAAGAACTTGCTGCCAATCCTGATGTAAGTCTCTCCCTCACCTCGGCAATACTTCATGTACGCAAACAACAGGTCATGAGTTCTGTTGCTTTGGCAGTGGAAAAACTGAGAGCCAATGGAAATAATATTAAACTACTTGTTCCTCATACAATCACCAATCAACGTCATATTGCCAAAGGCTCACGCACCTTCACCGATTCATCCTTTATCAATGGCGAAATTCCGTCAAAACTCGCTTTGGCATTTGTGAAAAGCGCCAGTGCAATAGGATCGTGGACTGAATGCCCACATAAATTCGAGATGTTTGGACTTTCATCTCTTGTGTGCAAAGTAAACGGTATCCCACTCTACAATCTATCTTTTGATAAATCCTATAGAACATTGTATGAGTTGACCATGCAAACCCTAGATCATGATTCGCAACTATTTGAAAATGGTATAACCGAAGAAATGTTTGCTAAAATACATGGTATCATTGTTCTGGATTTGTCTGGCACACAGGATATGAGTATAGTACGTACGGGGAGTGTGCGTTTAGAGTGTACATTTGCCGACCCATTGGCTGAGAGTATTGCACTAATCTCACTAAATCAATATGAAACCTATTGGGAAATCACTCCCGAAGGCAGTGTTCTACTAGACTTGGCGCCATGAACACCAGTCAAATAATCAATGTATTTAATATGGACCCCTACATGTCCCAGTACAAATCCTATTGTCTACCCTCGGACTTTCTTGGAAAAATTCAAAGTGTCGACAATACCTTGATTATTGTTAATAGCAGTCCGTCGACTGTGCTGACGGGTCATTGGCTGTGCATCTTTCAAACAATGAAGACGATTCAATTTTTTGATCCTCTTGGTCTACCCTATACATTCTACACACCTCACATCAGCAACTATATTAAGAGCAGTGGGAAAACTATTATTCAAAATCGGAAGAGGGTGCAGGATCTAACGAGTAAAAGCTGCGGCTTCCATGCACTACTATACTTTGTGTTCCGATGTCGCGGCTATACTTACAAGCAGTTTCTCCATATTTATAGTGACAATCCCCGTCTGAACGACTTTCTAGTGGAAAATATCCTCTCAGACCTATACAGTATTGATTTCAGTTCCCTAAGAGTAAAGTGCTTAAAAAATGTTTGTGAATTTGTTTATTAATAAAATGTATATATATATATATATATATATATATATATATATATATTATATATATATATATATATATATATATATATATATATATATATATATATACAACAATGTCTTTAAATCTTCACTTTAGATTTCTTCTTCTTCGATGTATAGGCAACTGTCGTGAACCACTAATGCCGGTAAATCATTTGGATTCCTTGTATATTGATCTTGATTGACTGCAAAGTCAGGGTCACATTTTCTACAGTACAATGTAACTTCACTCTTGTCATATCTCTTTGTATAGTCAATGATAATATTAGCATTCATATTATGAAATTCACGAGTTTCAATCTGTCTATTTGAAGCAATATCACATATAGTGTTTTCAAATGGTGAATCACATTCGGTAACTGCCAAATAAAAATCACTTGGTTTATAGTCATAGTAGGCAGTGCCGTCACAACGATGACGTAGAAACCAAATTGTCTTGTTACCCCAACAGTTGAATCGTAGACCAGATTCCTCTTCCCAGAATAATTTAAATCCACGACGATACCAATCTCGTAGAAATAAACTAAAATCACGTTTGGGATTCTTTCCAATCATAGCGGGGCAAGTATTCTCCCACTGATCACATTTATCATAGTGACAATTGGAGCACAGGTGTCCTCTAGGGTGAGAGTCACACACCTCCTCAAGACATGAATTACATCCTTTAATTTGTACTGCATAGCCTCTATGTAATTTACAAGGATTACATAATTTGCACTTTTCACTATAGTCATCAATAATTGTACAATTCTCACATTGAGTCCAACTGCCAAGAGTGTACATGCACAATGGACATGTATAGAACATTATTGGTTTCCAATGTCACTTGACTCTCTCACAGCTAAAACGAAACTGATCGTCCCTGCCGACGGATAAGTTCAAGGTGGAGGAATGGAGAGAGGAGTAACTCTGTGACGTTACCTCTTTCGAATGGCGGGGGAGCCATCTACATTGAATTCATTGGCAATGTTTTCAAAAGTATATCCACGATATGATTCTGCTTTGTTTCAATTAATATATCAATAAATTGAGTATAAGCATTTGAATCACATTTTAAAAGTTTCATACAATAGTCCAATGGGGGAGAATCACTCCTCATTATATTGTCAAGTGTTCCCTGATGAGAGAATATCCTGCGTTGAAGAGATAACTCGAGAAAATCATCATCCAAAATCAAATGTTTTTCCATAAACACTAGATTTGATCTAATTCTCTCTTTCTCAAATTTATTCATTTTTCAATCCTTTCACTCTGCCTGCTGACTCTAGACTGACCCTGATTCGTTAGTCCTAACCAGAAAAGAAAGGGAACATTTTCGATTTCGAAACAATTTTATTGAATAATTACAACAACAATAATAATACTATGCATGTACAATTAGCGATAGAGTTTATTGTCTTCGATATGTTTCACAAATGCACTTAAAGCACATTGAAGTCTATTCACATGTGCTATATCAACTTTTGCAGCGAAACATAATTGATCCTCCATTTTAAATTTGCTCAAGGATATTACATATCTTGTATATACTTCATCCCATTCCAGACAAAGCCGTGATCCTCTCGTGATTTCCACCGCAATGGTTGGTGCTCTTGTATTATTATCATCCACTCCACTATCAACTTCTAATAGGGTAAACATTCCACTCATCGTCGTCACAAATATATATATCCAAATGAGTAAAGTCAAACTGTTCTTCTCACTCCTTTGAATTCTATTCACAGACTAATAAAAACTATAGCAAAAATCCTTTCCTCATATTCACTCCGCCGCTAATATGTAAGCAAACCCTCTGATTGGCTGAGAAGGAAACATGTGATCTAATTGTTTTCTATTTCTGAACACCTTGACATTCGCCTCGAGCGTGCCCAAAACAACAACAACATCAAATACTGTTTCCTATTTCTGGACACCTTGACATTCGCTGAGAGCGTGCACTTGGCCAAAACAACAAATAAATTGACCTTGGAAAAAGAGGTCACTGACCCCATTAACCACGTGTTCTCCCTAGGGAGGCTAAGCCCCAATATGGTGTAGGGTCACGAGTAGCACCTCCCTTTCTACTTACGGGAATATGAAGGTATTCCAACATTAATCATGCTCATAGTTACACAAGAAATAGAATATAAGATGAATGAACTATTAATAATCACATTTTGGGCTCTAGAAAAAGATTAATTTTCAAAAAAGTTTGATCCCGCCCAAATAATGATCATTTTTACCGTTTCCTTTAATTGATCATAGCTAAGAAAAATTCTTACGAGAAGATTTCCAAATTTAGATTTGGTCGTCTTCAATCTAAATTGGGAATTGCATTTAATTACAAGTGACACATGCGTGCTTCAAAACCCACTAAATACAAACTATTGTCAGAATAGTAGTAAACTCCTTACCGTCATTGCTGGTTTTTGTAAGCTTTAAGAAATGCTTAATGCTGGGCTGGCGTCACTTCATTTTCTTTCTTTCCTCTCACGCGACCTTTCTGTTTCAATGCTTAGCTTACACTGGAATTATAGCACCGTTTGAATGAACTATCGCCTCTTAGTCTGATTCCTTATCGCAATTCCTTCATTGCAGAGAAGCTAGTGCTTATAGCTCCGAGGGTTAAATAGTGAAAAACATTTCTTGACATCTTGTTTGATTACAGGAGGTGATTGCACGTTTGATGATAAAATAATGATATAAGCTTGCCGGAGAAATGGATAGCCATTTACCAAAAATTGAAAAAAGGAACGGGTGTTGCAAATAACCTAAAAGCGTGAATATTTCGGAACTTACTATATTGGCACTTAAAAAAAAGAAAAAAGAAATTTCGGGGGGGGGGTCCGGACCCCTCCGGCCCCCCTGGATACGCTACTGCCCCTATAGTAGTCTAAAGTAGCGTAATTTACCTAATTAACGCAAGTTTGCATTAATTAAACTTGCTCCTAACGTAAGTTTATCGGATCAACCTATTTTGCGCCCCCCTAAAAAATCCTGGATCCGCCCCTTAAACCATCACACCTATTCCACCAGTTCTTAGAAGAAAAAAAATCGTTATTTTCACAAATTTCATCAACCCCCCGCCCCCTTTTTTTATAAAATCCTACATAGGCCAATCAGTTGAGTCCAGTGTTTGTAAATAATAGATTAAGTCATAATTTGTATATAAATTAAGTCATACCTGTGAGATGGGGCACTTGCAAATCCCTTGGCTGGCTCACCAAGTTTTTTTCTGCTTTCACAATTATGAATGATACAATTTCGAACCATTTGTCATTGATTGACGCATACAGACTAACCCGCTAATCCATGAATAAGTGGGAGGAGCTTTTTTTTCGCACCGAGAATGAAGACCAGAAATGATCTGCGATAAACTTACTGGATAATTCTATAAACTGTGCCCCTGTTAAAGGTCTCATCCAAGTTTTCAGGGAGGCAGTTGAGATAAAAAAGTACATTTATCGAAAGGTTGCTCTCAATAGAGACACGGGAGAAACCTATTTAAGCCCCATTTATAATGAACTAATTAATTATGACCGTTTTTACTTAAATATTAAAAAAAAATCACATTTTGCAACCTAGCCTAATCTGTAATGATGTTTTACCTGGAAAGCGTTTAGCTTTTAAAAATGCTCTGTATAAATTAAAAAATTGAACTCCCATTCAGTAATGTATTTTTTTCATTCAGGTACCCTTTCACCGTTACATGGAGAGGGTCTTCAAATTTTAGTTGTGCTTTGTTTTAAGGTTTGAATTTTTTTTTCTTTTTTTTATAGTATCCTTGGATTTTTATTAGTAATTTTAATGTTATTATCTTGCACTGAGGACGGTCAAGCGGAGGTCTTTACCGAAATATTTGCATTTTAGTCCATATTTTTCACTGGCTTGTATAATCCTCGTTTTTCTCTTTTTTTACTATTGTTTCGTTTTATGCTATGAAGGGGACGCCGGACTTCCCAGCCTTATTTAAAAAAAGATCAGAAATTAAATATAAAAACAAGATTTTTCAACTGCAACAGCAGCAACATAAAAACTTTAAACGAACAGAAAATATTACATATATGATGGGGTTCACCCCCTAGTCAATACCTCACTCTTTAAGCCAAAAATTTTTTAGTACTGTCATAAGAGCTATTTATTCTAATTAACGGCCTTTGGGATTAAGCGGTCATTTTTAAAGAATTGGAACAAAATTCGAACTTTAGCTTAAAGAGCAAGGTATTGACTAGGGGGTGACCCTGCTAATATACGTATTAAAAATATATGAAAATAGAAGTTCGTTACGTAAGTTAATTCGTAAGTTACGTATATTAATTACTAATGAAAACATTCGTAAATAAAATTAAACAAGTTTCGAGAAAGCCATTTAACCAAATAAAAGTAAAATAGTATGCAAATTTTGTTTTAATTATTCATGTACGGTGAGCCAAGATCAAAACCTGCATTTATTCAAAACCGTTCAGAAATTAGATATAAAAAACAAGTTTTTTTTTAACTGAAAGTAAGGAACGACGTTAAAACTTAAAACGAACAGAAATTATTCCTTATATGAAAGGGGCTGTCCCCTCCTTAACGCCTCGCTCTTTACGCTAAATTTTGACTTTCTCACAGCTCTGTTTTTTTAAACAATAAAAAACTTTAGCGTAAAGAGCGAGGCGTTGAGGAGGGGACAGCCCCTTCTGAAAGCATAATTTTCATGGAGATTATTTGACCTTTTAGGGTTAACTTACAAAATAAAGCCTTTGAAAAATATCGGTTTGTGCAGGGATATACAAAAAGTCGAAAAGTAATGATGAGAGGGGAAAAAGATGTGTACTCCAAGTTGAAAAAAATGGATGTAGGAGGAATATTAAGAAAGGAACGTGTATTGAATTTATAAAATAAAGCCTTTGAATAATATTGGTCTGTATTGGAGTATGCATAAAGTCGAAAGTAATGTTGGGAGGGGAAAAAGATGTATGCTCCGAGTTGAAAATGGATTTAGGAGGAATATTAAGAAGAGAACTTGTATTGAATTGATAAAATAAAGCGCGGGCGCAGGAAACCTAGTGTAAATTAACCCTAAAAGATCGAATAATCTCCATGAAATTTATAATTTTAGATTCAGCATGTCGGAGAACACACTTTCAGGTTCAGCATGTCGGAGAACCCTAAAAGGTCATCCCTAAAATGGTAAGTTAACCCTAAAAGGTTAAAGAATCTATGAAAATTACACTTTCAGATTCAGCATGTCTGAGAACTCCAACATTACTTTTCGACTTTATGTATATCCCAATACAAACCAATATTATTAAAAGGCTTTATTTTATCAATTCAATACACGTTCTTTTCTTAATATTCCTCCTAAATCCATTTTTTCAACTTGGAGTGCACATCTTTTCCCCCTCCCAACATTACTTTTCGATTTTATGTTTATCCCAACACAAACCAATATTACCCAAATGCTTTATGTTATCAATTCAATACATGTTCTTTTCTTAATATTCCTCCTAAAACCATTTTTTTCAACTTGGAGTATACATCTTTTTCCCCTCCCAACATTACTTTTCGAGTTTTTGCATACCCCAACACAGACCAGTATTATTCAAAGGCTTTATTTTATAAATTCAATACACGTTCTTTTCTTAATATTCCTCCTAAATCCATTTTTTCAACTTGGAGTACACATCTTTTCCCCCTCCCAACATTACTTTCGACTTTATGTATACCCCAACACATACCAATATTATTCAAAGGCTTTATTTTATAAATTCAATACACGCTCCTTTCTTAATATTCCTCCCAATTCAATTTTTTTTCAACTTGGAGTACACATCTTTTTCCCCTCCCAACATTACTTTTTGACTTTATGCATATCCCTACACAAACCAATATTATTCAAAGGCTTTAATTTGTAAATTAACCCTAAAAGGTCAAATAATCTCCATAAAAATTATACTTTCAGATTCAGCATGTCGGAGAACACACTTTAAGGTTCAGCATGTCGGAGAACCCTAAAAGGTCATCTCTAAAATGGTAAGCGCGCACGTAACCTAGTGTAAATTAACCCCAAAGATCAAATACTCTCCATGAAAATTATACTTTCAGATTCAGCATGTCGGAGAACACACTTTCAGGTTCAGCATGTCGAAGAATCCTAAAAGGTCATCCCTAAAAGGGTAAGTTAATCCTAAAAGGTTAAAGATTCTCTATGAAAATTACATTTTCAGATTCAGCATCTCCGAGAACTCAAACATTACTTTTCAACTTTATGCATATCCCTGTCAAACCAATATTATTCACAGGCTTCATTTTGTAAATTAACCCTAAAAGGTCAAATAATCTCCATGAAAATTATACTTTCAGATTCAGCATGTCGGCGAACACACTGTCAGGTTCAGCATGTCAGAGAAAGGGTAAAAGGATGACCCTAAAAGGTCATCCCTAAAGGGGTAAGCGTGCACGTACCCAAAATTTATATGAGGAGAAAAATATGGGATTTTATGCGTTATTTATAAGCCTAAACTCATCAAATCACTAAATTCATTTGCTAAATTTATTCAATATTTCAGTGTGTCCCCCAAAAGAACGTAATTCCATCAGCTAATTAAAAAAAGAAGAACATAGGAATGTACCCAATGACCCCTTGGATAATCCCCCTAGACTGAAGCATTGCTGTGCTCAGATGTATCGTGTTTGTTGCTAAACTTAGCTAACAGTACTATTTGAATAAAATTTGTCCGCCTCCCCGAAAAAAATAGCATAATCTCTCATTACCCAAAATTTACATGAGGAGAAAATAATATGGCCTTTTAGGCGTTATTTGTAAGCCTAAACTAATCAAATCACTAGATTCAGTTAATAGATTTGTTCAACATTTCGATGTACCCTCCAAAAGAGTGTGATCTCTCATTACCCCAAATTTACATGAGTGGCTCTTATTTCAATTAATAAATTTATTTTTTTTTCAAATCTGCCTTAAAAATAAAACTTCACCTCAAATGTCCTTTTGAACTCGTCTTAAGTTCGCACATTACTTAGGGACAAAGAACAATTCACCGTTTCGTAAACAACTTTCAAACTGTAAATATCCGCTTTAAATTAGTCGATCAGAAAATGTGCTTGAAAATAGATGTTTCGAAGTGTTTTTAATTTTTATAGTGGTGGTAATTGCTTTTTTAATATTGATTTTATTGCTGGATGTTTGCATGAACAGTTGAAGTGCCTTAGGTTAGTAAATAGAATAGTCATAATGAGGAAACATTTTAGGCCATGGGGGACTTTTAAAGGATATCATTCTAAATAATATATTTTGATAATGTTAATAAAAAAAAGTGGCAGAATTGAATGTTCAAAGCGTTCGCTTGTCTAAGTCCCGAAAGATGAGGTCTGATATGACGTTCTGACAACTTTTTTCTTACACATTTATAATTCTTAATGGAACCTCTACATTGCACATTAGAGGGAGGGGGTCCTCAAAATTTGGGGGGAGGGGACCCCTTAGTGTTTTTTGAGAGAAGTCCCTTGGAGGTTGAGGTCCTTGATGGTTAGGGCCATTGGTGCTTACAATCCTTGATGGTTCATACCCATAATCATGTCACTAGTTGATTTCTAAGGATTTCTAAGGATTGTTCTAAATTTCTTTATTAAAATTCTTTTCTTGGCATCTACATTTTTATTAGTATCAACTTAGGACATGTCACGTGACCTTTTCGGGGCACCTACGACTCTAATACTTTCAACTTTTTAGCATACTCCAATGTTAAACAATATTTTATTTGCTACATGTGTATTATACAGAATACAGCCATGAAGTTCAGCTAAGTCAACTCCCATGTCTAACTCTGTTTCACCCAAATCATACTCTAAAATGTCTCAAACCGTTTCGGCCAAATAATCCCCTAAAATGTATCAAACTGTTTCGCTCAAATAATACCCTAAAATGTCAATTAATGTCTGACGATTCCTTTGTTCTGGCAACTGTGCACTGATACATTTAAATTCCCTTGAAGTCTATTGATTTTTCTGTCATGAATTCTTACACAATCGAAGCTCTATAAGTTCAACATAATTCATTGGAGGTCAAATGATGTCACCTTGTTCGCGCAGTATTCTACTTTATAAAGAATGTTCACGAGGTGATATTGTTTCATAGCAGATAGTGCGTACGGTACTTTGATTTCGACAAAGAAATTACGTAAAATCCAATGCTGAAATTCCCAGAAATCTGCTCTGATGTAACACACGTCAGTATTCAATGAGCTTGTGGCTGTGATGTCATCTTGTCCAGTATTTCAAGCTCTGTGATTGGCATAGAAATAAGGCTTTTACCAAGGAAATTAAATCTCGTCCTGTATTCAAATCCCTCCACCTACTCAAATTTTCATCTGCGTTTTGGAGCGCCCATGCTTCGAAGCCATATTTGACCACTGTCATAACTGTAGCTTTCAATATTCTAATCGTGGTTTGCAGACCTATCTTCCTAGTCTTCCAAACTTTTTTTACTGTGAGAAAGCACCCTGAGCCTTGGCTATCCTACTTTTAAGATCTTCACCGCTCCCACCGTCTTTACTAATAATACTACCGAGGTAAGTGAAGTTGCCCACTTGATCAATCACTGTTATAAAAGGGGATTGAACACAACCCTGCTTAACTTCTGATTTTGTACGAAACCAGCTGCTAACTTCATTTCCTACCTTAATTGCAGCAGTGATATTATCGTACAAAGCACTAATCATACAAAAAAAATTTGTCTGGTACACCATACAAGGATAAACCCTTGGCTAAAAGTAGTATCCCCTCCGGAACTTCAAAAGCATCCATAGGAACTACTCCTTTCTTCTATAGGTTCAAGAAGAATGTTTAACGGCGATTTCCTCTTTTGGCAACCAGGTGTCGCAATTTTAGGCGAAATTCCCGCCCAGGCAAGATTTGACACGACTATGTGTCACAATTTTTGGTAAGATTCCCACCACTGGCAAGTTTCCAGGCATAAATAATTGGAATATGGTTCGTATAATACACAAGTTTTAATGATAAGCTCCTACCCCCTCGCACTTGTTTCGAGGCGAAATTCCCGCCCAGGCAAGATTTGGCATGACTGGGACAAGATTAGGCATGTCCAGGCAAGATTATACAGGTGCAAGTAAGATTCGGCATGTCTAGCCAAGATTTCAAGGACACACCCTTTTCCCTGTTACTAGGCAAAATTGTGTTTCTAGGCAAAATCATGTCTAGACATGTTCCCAGGTGACTGAACTCCCTGGCGTTGTTCTTAGACAAAATTCTCAGGTGGTAGAAACTATTTTCTGAGACTCAGTTTCTTTTTAGTGGTGAGAGAGGACTGTCAGGAATAAAATGAATAAAGTGGACAGACAAAAAAGTTTAGGTAATCTTGTTACTTTGGAGCAATGGTTATTTTAGATGATAATTTTCAAAGATTATCAGTGCAGAAGAAAATCTTCACTAAGAGGATGATTGATAATATAATGAGAGATGAGTCTCCATCCCTGGACTATTGCCTGAGACTTATGTGTCGTTCCCCCAGGCTTTTACTCAGTTTATAGATATATTGATTAAGACCAAAAAAATGATATTGCACATCTGTTTGAAGATTACACAGAGTTTCAGTTACTCCTCCCATTCCTTTAATGATTCGATAACTTAAAACTGATTGCAAAGAACATTCATTGACCCCGAGTCAGTTTGTTTTTGGAAGTCGAGTAGTCAACATCGAAAAATGTTTTACACATGCCCATTATGCTTGTATACTTTGGGCAGCTGGTCATCCTGTGAAAATTGTACTTTTACTGATGACTATAATGTAAAGTGTAAACAATGTAATACATGTAATTTGCATAGAGGATATGCAATGCAACTTAAGACTGTAATTCTCGTCTTGAAGAGATTTGTGACTCTCATAATAGAGGATTCTTATGCTCCAATTGTCACTATGATAAATGTGATCAGTGGGAAAATGATTATCCTTGCCTGATTGCGAAAAACCCTAAACGTGAGTTCAGTTTATTTTTAAGAGACTGGTATCGTCGTGGCTTTAAATTATTTTGGGAAGAAGAACCTGGTCTAGGCATCAATTGCTGGAATAATAAAAGAGTCTGGTTCTTATGAAATCGCTGTGAAGGTACTGGCTATTGTGATTATAAACCAACAGACTTTTATTCGGCTGTTACAGAAAGTGATTCTTCATATGAGAATTTTGTATGTGACATTGCTTCAACTAAGCAAATTGAAACACGTGAATTTTATCATATGAATCAGAGTAGTATTATTGACTTTACAAAAAGATTTAATAAAAATAAAGTTCCCCTACATTGTAGAAAATGCGACCCTGACTTTGCACGTCAAGACGAACACAAGTTGAATCCTGACGAGCTACCATCACTTATCGTTTCGGATGACTACCTATACGTAGAAGAATAAATCTAAAGGAAACAGTGTTTTGTACAAAATTCTTATTAATAAACAAAATCACGTATATTTTTAAAGCATTTCGCTTTTAGGGCACTGAAATTTATATTATAGAGGTAAGAAAGAGTATTTTCATCTAGAAAGTCGTTCAGTCGAAAATTGTCACCATAAATCTTGATAAATTCCATGAAAGTATGTCCACGACATCGAAAAATAAAATATAATAGGGTATGAAAACCACAGCTTTTCGTTGATAAATTTTGTACCCGCTTCCGATTTTGAATAATAGATTTTCCGCTCTGCTGAAGAAAATTTTCAATATAAGGTGTGTCGAATGTTTACGGCAAGCCAAGCGGATCAAAAAATTCTATATTGCTTTTGTTTGAAAGATGCATAACCAATAACCCGTCTTTACACTCGATGGACTGCTATTAGCAATGATTAGGGTATTGTCAACATGTTGAATATGCTCCAGGAAATCTGAAGGTATGCAATAGGATTTATATTTGGAAATGTAGGGGTCCATGTTAAATACATCGATTATTTGTTCCGTTTTCATGGCACCAAGTCTAATAAAACACTGCCGTCAGGAGTAATTTCCCAATAGGTTACAAATTGATTTAGCGAGATTAATGCAATGCTTTCCTCCAACGGTTTAGCAAAGGTACTCTCTATCCGTAAATTTCCCGTCCGGACAATACTCATATCTTGAGTACCAGACAAATCTAACACAATAATGCCATGCTTTTTCGCAAACATTTCTTCACTTATACCATTTTCAAATAATTGAGAATTTCGATCTAGGGATTGCATTGTCAATTCATAGAGGGTCCTATAGGATTTAACAAAGGATAAATTATAGAGTGGGATTCCATTTACTTTAAATACAAGCGAGGAAAGTCCAAATAATTCAAATTTATGCGAGGAATCTGTCCATGATCCAACAGCGCTAGCACTTTTTACAAAACCCAATGCCAATTTTGAAGGAATTCCACCATTGATAAATGACGAATCGGCATAGGTACGCGTACCTGTAGAAATTTGGCATTCATTCGTGATTTTATGAGGAACAAGTAGTTTAATATTGTTACCAGTGGATCTTAATATTTCAATTGCCAAAGCCACAGAACTCATAACTTGTTGCTTTCGCACATGAAGTATTGCCGAGGTGAGAGGGACTGTTACATCCTGTGCAGCGTCCAGTACTTTTCGCATAGTATAATTGGACGGCGCGAGTTATAGTTTTATATCAATCATTATATTAGGAGGTAGCCATTGAGGTATATTAAATGTCTCACGATTTAGTTTCCCAACTAAACGCAAATCTTTAGTTGTCGCCTCTTTAAGTGTATTGCTAATATCAGAATTTGTTTTATATTCATATCCAACAGTCATAACCCTCAACTGCTTATAGGACATTGGTGTCATCAACATGAATTGTATATAACTTGCATAATTTGAAAGATTATTGCTCGTGCTCACCAATTTTGCATTTATATAGACGCTTATTTGTCAAAATATATTATGTAGTACATAATTTATATATGTACTATTATGTAGTACATAATTTATTCGACATAAATGTCGAATTGAAATCGATAAAGTAATCTTCATTAGAATAAATTTGAAAATGGACATTTTCAGAGAGTGATTGTTGCGGGTAAACTTGTTCATAGTATCCATGTTTTACACTGACATCTACATTTTCCGCATTGAAAAGATTTAGAGATGAGGTGACTGAAGGGTGAGAATCTTTATGTGGTCGATATGCCATCTTAGGAAAAGTAATCCTTTTTGGATCTTTTTACGTTCTTTGAAGCTTGACGCTTCCCAGCTGACTCGAGACTGATGGGGTCTTTCTCCTCCTTTTTAAACCCTTTCCCCTCTGTTTCAATCGCTCCCCGAGGGATCGTGTTTTTGACCTGAGATTATGCGAAACACTTTCTTGAATACCTTTCCCAGAGCCCCAATCATGTAATGTAGAGGACGCAAAATCCGCTGCAACTGGTGCAATATATTTTCTAGCCAAGGGTAGTGCAGAGCAAAAAGCTTAGCAAACCAACTGCCGATACCGTACCCGGACATTGACGAACGATCCCTATAAAAGTCCATTCCATGTTCCAACTGGCGTGGTCCAAGAGTAGCAACATAGCGATCAATATCAGGACATACAAACTGAGTTCTATTAGCCATTACACTGAATGGGTCGAAAATGACATGTAACCACAGCCAAACCTTTTGTTATTGCAAGAGGATCCCCCAATTCACTTCTTAATGTTAACTGGCAGAGCTCCAAATAGGAAGTGTTGACTGGAACGTATTGAAGGTGCTTTATTTTGTAGTGGTGAATATGATCCTTAAAGATTTTTCGTTCAAGAACACATAGGAGGGGGACATTGATATTACCAACTCTTGATCTCTCGACAAAGCATGCATAATGAAATATACAACTGTTCAAAGAGAAGGCGGGTGGATACTCTGCGAAAATGACACGATTCATGCCACTAGGGCTTCCTGCCCTTTTACCATTGATTACATTATGTTTAAAACCAAGCACTTCTCGTAAATTATCATTGAGAATAGCCTTTTCATTGTCAATGAGCGAACTAATGTAGATTTCCCCCCTCTTTCTTTGAATAATTGAATTGAAAAGCACCATTTTTACGAGCGGAAATTTTTTTTGTTCATTGCACGAAACAACTCGTTCATACCCCCAAACTCCTTATATGATTATGTGGCAAAGGGGTATTCAAATGAATTCTTGTTTTCAATCAAATATTGATCGTCAACAATTGGCCAATCATGGGGTCTAATTTTTATTTCATATGTACAATCCTTTCTTAAGATATCATATCTGTTTGGAGAATACAATACAAGAGCCACTTCATACCGTCTCTCAAATTCAATAGCAGGGGGAAGTTTTGTCCAAAAATCGCTCGTTTTATTCAAATCGTCATAAAGAGGATCAGAAACATTGGACATGAATGTCACATAAAAACCTTCAGACATTGTGGACGTCATCAGTGGGTATCCAAGAATCAAAATCAGAGTTGTATCTAGCCAGCGAACAAGCAACTGTTACTTGCCCTGGCGAGTACGAGTCTTTAATATCTTTCCAATTTGATACATTCCAGTGCTTTTAACCTTTTGTTATCCAAAATATAAAAGCCGCCAAGAATCTCTTCATCTTTTATATCACGACGCCGATATGTCATAGGTTTAGATGTCTGGGATTTTGGACACTTTAAAAAGTTCAGTAGACCACAAGTAATTTTTTCAAAAATATTTCTTGTACGATTGATTCGAACAGTATCAACAACATTAATTTTTTTTCCTGCCTATTCATTAGAATATTGTTTAAGGAAATGTGTACTCCCACTATAATGAGCTTCCCGAGGGCTAGTATTGAACAAGGATCGATGAGGACGTTAGTTGCATATTTACATGATTTTATCTAAATCATGAATAAACGCAGCTGTATTTTTCAATGTACGATATCTTGAAATTAAAAGTCGAATAGCTCGTATTAAACGTTCAGCCAATGCTGCTTTTATAGGACTATGACTATGATAGAGTATTGTGTTATATTTCAATAAAAATTTGCTTACATGAGGATTAACAAATTCACTTCCACGGTCTATTTGAATTTATTGATATGAATCTTGTTCAAAAATGGATTCAAGGACTTTAGCAACTTCATTGCCTCTCTTTGACTGCAATAGAACTGCATATGCATGCCAACTAAAAACGCTTATTGCGAGTAAAATATACTTGTAGGGTTTATTATGAAGTCTTTGAATCACGTCTAGAGTTAAAAGATCTGCTTGTAATATATGCCGAGGATAAAAGGTTTTAGTTTTTCGATAGTGATCACCCCTAGTTCTATGATTTCGATGAAGAGTTTAACTGGCTTCCTTTTGCAAATACTCTTTTGCTAGCTTCTTTTTAATTCCGGTAACCTTAGCAAGTGTAGAATCACTTTCTGTAACAGCCAAATAAAAGGCTGTTGGTTTATAATCACAATAGCCAGTACCTTCACAGCGATTTCATAATAACCAGACTCTTTTATTATTCCAGCAATTGATGCCTAGACCAGGTTCTTCTTCCCAAAATAATTTAAAGCCACGACGATACCAGTCTCTTAAAAATAAACTGAACTCAAGTTTAGGGTTTTTCGCAATCAGGCAAGGATAATCATTTTCCCACTGATCACATTTATCATAGTGACAATTGGAGCATAAGAATCCTCTATTATGAGAGTCACAAATCAATTCAAGACAATAATCACAGTCTTAAGTTGCATTGCATATCTTCTATGCAATTTACATGTATTACATTATTTACACTTTACATTATAGTCATCAGTAAAAGTACAATTCTCACAGGATGACCAGCTGCCCAAAGTATACAAGCATAATGGGCATGTGTAAAACATTTTTCGATGTTGACTACTCGACTTCCAAAAACAAACTGGCTCGGGGTCAATGAATGTTCTTTGCAATCAGTTTTAAGTTATCGAATCATTAAAGGAATGGGAGGAGTAACTGAAACTCTGTGTAATCTTCAAACAGATGTGCAATATCATTTTTTTGTCTCAATCAATATATCTATAAACTGAGTAAAAGCCTGGGGGAACGACACATAAGTCTCAGGCAATAGTCCAGCGATGGAGACTCATGTCTCATTGTATTATCAATCATCCTCTTAGTGAAGATTTTCTTGTGCACTGATAATCTTTGAAAATTATCATCTAAAATAACCATTTCTCCAAAGTAACAAGATTACCTAAACTTTTTTGTCTGTCCACTTTATTCATTTTATTCCTGACAGTCCTCTCTCACCACTAAAAAGAAACTGAGTCTCAGAAAATAGTTTCTACCACCTGAGAATTTTGTCTAAAAACAACGCCGGGGAGTTCAGCCACCTGGGAACATGTCTAGACATGATTTTGCCTAGAAACACAATTTTGCCTAGTAACAGGGAAAAGGGTGTGTCCTTGAAATCTTGGCATGACATGCCGAATCTTACTTGCACCTGTATTTGCACCTTGATTTATTCTAATCAAGACTACTTTATCGATTTGAATTCGACATTTATAGATTTAAATGTCATTGTTAAAAAATCGAACAATGAAAAACCAAGTGCCGCCGAGGGGCTATCCTACGAGAATTGTGTACTACATAATTTATTTCGACAAATAAGCGTCCATATAAACGGAATATTGGTGAGCACGAGGAATAATCTTTCAAATTATGCAAGTTATATACAATTCATGTTGATGACACCAATGTCCTATAAGCAGTTGAGGGGTATGCCTATTGGATATGAATATAAAACAAATACTGATACTACCAATATTCTTAGAGAGGCGACAACTATAGATTTGTATTTAGTTGGGAAACTAAATCATGAGATTTTTAATATACCTCAATGGCTGCCTGCTAATGTAAAGATTAATATAAAACTACAACTCGCGCCGTCCAATTATATTATGCGAAAAGTACTGGACGCTGCACCCGATATAACAGTCCCTCTCACCTCCGCAATACTTCATGTACGAAAACAACAAGTTATGAGTTCTGTGGCTTTGGCAATTGAAAAATTAAGAACCAGTGGTAACAATATTAAACTACTTGTTCCTCATACAATCACAAATCAACGTCATATTTCTACAGGTATTCGTACCTATGCAGATTTGTCATTTATCAATGGCGAAATTCCTTCAAAATTGGCAATGGGTTTTGTAAAAAGTGCTAGCGCTGTTGAATCATGGACGGATTCCCCGCATAAGTTTGAATTATTTGGACTTTCCTCGCTTGTATGTAAAGTAAATGGAATCCCACTCTACAATTTATCCTTTGATAAATCCTATAGGACCCTCTATGAATTGACAATGTAATGCCTAAATCAAGATTCTCAATTATTCAAAAAAGTTATAAGTGAAGAAATGTTTGCGAAAACGCATGGCATTATTGTATTAGATTTGTCTGGTACTCAAGATATGAGTATTGTCCGGACGTGAAATGTACGGAGAGAGTGTACCTTTGCTAAACCGCTGGAGGAAAGCATTGCATTAATCTCGCTAAATCAATTTTAAACCTATTGGGAAATTACTCCTGGCGGCAGTGTTTTATTAGACTTGGCGCCATGAACACGGAACAAATAATCGATGTATTTAACATGGACCCCTACATTTCCAAATATAAATCCTTTTACATACTGTCAGATTTCCTGGAGCGTATTCAACATGTTGACAATATCCTAATCATTGTTAATAGCAGTCCATCGAGTGTGAAGACGGGGCATTGGTTATGCAGCTTTAAAACAAGAAGCAATATAGAATTTTTTGATCCGCTTGGCCTGCCAAATACATTCTACACACCTCATATTAAAAATTTTCTTGAGCAGAGCGGAAAATCTATTATTCAAAATCGGAAGCGTGTACAAGATTTATCAACGAAAAGCTGTGGTTTTCATGCCCTATTTTATTTTATTTTTCTAAGTCGTGGACATACTTAGATGGAATTTATCAAGATTTATGGCGACAATCCTCGATTGAACGACTTTCTAGTTGAAAATACTCTTTCTTACCTCTATAATATAAATTTCGGTGCCCTAAAAGTGAAATGCTTTAAAAATGTATGTGCGTTTGTTTATTAATAAAATTTTGTACAAAACACTGTGTGCTTTAGATTTCTTCTTCTACGCATAGGTAATCATCCGAAGCGATAAGTGGTGGTAGCTCGTCAGGATCCAACTTGTATTCGTCTTGACGTGCAAAGTCAGGGTCACATTTTCTACAATATAGGGTAGCTTCATTTTTATTAAATCTCTTTGTAAAGTCAATAATACTACCCTGATTCATATGATAAAATTCACGTGTTTCAATTTGCTTATTTGAAACAATGTCACATACAAAATTCTCATATGAAGAATCACTTTCTATAACAGCCAAATAAAAAGTCTGTTGGTTTATAATCATAATATCCAGTATCTGGTAAAAACCAGACTCTTTTATTATTCCAGCAATTGAAGCGTAGACAAGGTTCTTCTTCCCAAAATAATCTAAAACCATGACGATACCAGTCTCTTAAAAATAAACTGAATTCACGTTTAGGGTTTTTCTCAATCAGGCCCGTATAAGTATTTTCCCATTGATTACATTTATTATAGTGACAATTGGAGCATAAGAATCCTCTATTATGAGAGTCACACATCTCTCCAAGACCGAAATTACAGTCTTTAATTTGCACTGCATATCCTCTATGCAATTTACATGGATTGCATAATTTACACTTTTCATTATACTCATCAGCAAAAGTACAATTCTCACAGGATGACCAGCTGCCCAACGTATACAAGCATAATGGGCATGTGTAAAACATTTTTTTTATGTTGACTTGTCCACTTCCAAAAACAAACTGACTCTCAAACAAGAAAAAATGTCTCCTAGGAGCGTTACAAAATGGCCGTCTATGTAGTGGTTAAGAGCAAAACAACAATATAATTTTGTCTTGTCTCAATCAATATATCTATAAATTGAGTAAAAGCCTGGGGACCACGACGACAAAGTTTCATACAATAGTCCAAAGAAAGGGGAATCGGTTCCCATTATATCATTAAGCATTTCTCCAGAAAATATCTTTCTTTGAAGAGATAATTCCAGAAAGTCATCATCTAAAACTAACCACTTTTCTAATTTTACCAGATTACGCATGATTTTCTGTTTCTCAAATCTATCCATTTTAACAATCTCACTGCCAAACACAGACTGTTTTCTATAAATTATTCTCTTCAATAAATTTCGCCAGCGCATTTAATCCATCTTGTAGTCTCTGTATATGCGCTATATTCACCTTAGCCGCGAAGCATAATTGTTCTTCCGGCTTGAATTTGCTTAATGTTATAACATATCCATTATACATCGTGTCCCATTCTAGGGATAGTCGAGAACCCCTTGTAATTTCTACCGCCACCTTATGCACTTTAGGTCCCGTTTCATCAACACTTTAAATATTCAATAATGTATAAGAATCCATGTTGACTGTCCCACTTCCAGAAAGAAACTTATCTTCGATCAATAGTTTCAGCCCCCTGGGAACGTGTCTAGACATGATTTTGCATAGTAACAGGGAAAAGGGTGTGCCACCTAACCTTTGAACTCTTGCCAAGGGCGGGAATGTTGACAGGTGTGACGTCAGAGGTCATGCGCTTGAAATCCCATAGAAAAAGGAAGGGCATGCGTCTGAAACTGGGGAGGGCATGCGTTTGAAAACTCTGAGGCCCCACTATTACTGCTAAAGCTCTTCTATCAACAAAATCGAACGCTTGCTCATAATATATAAAACTGAGGACCTAAGGTGATTGATAACTTAGGCTCTTTTCAATTATTAACTGAAGAGTGAAAATTTGGTCGACACCTTCTCTGACTTTTCTAAAACCACACTGTTCTTCTCTTAAAACTTTGTCTACAGTACCTCTCAGTCTAAAAAGTATCATATTACTAAGTAATTTGCTACCTAAAGAGACCAGATTGATGTCTAGATAATTACCACACTCACTCTTATCACCTTTCTTATACAGTGGTTTAATTAAGGTTTTCCTATTATCACTAGGTACTTCTTTTTCAAAAAACATGTTCATAACCATCAATAACTTATTTCTAACCTCAGAGCCCCCATATTTAAGAAACTCATTTACCACACTATCAGTACCCGGAGCCTTATTATTTTCCAATCCTTTTAGTACTGTCATTAGTTCTTCCTCACAAAACAGATCTTCCTTTACATCCAAGGTATCACAAACTTTTTTATTTTCCTCTATATATTTTCCAGCAACTCTATCTCGGTTTAACACATTCTCAAATTGTTCTGCCCATCTCTCTTAAATTTTTTCCTTATCACTAATTGTAGCCCCATTCCTACCTTTAATTGGGACAAGTCCAGATCGTCTACTCCCTTTCAATTTATTAACATGCCATTATAGAATAGCCCATAGACTTTGCCCATATCTATCTTACGTTATTAGCCGTAATTTATCATTCCCTCAGTTATCCCATCCCTGTGATCTTGTATACAGCGCATTTCATGGCAAAATAGTCACTTTTAAATTTTAATGTTGGATTAAGAATTATGACTCTGTATGTCGCGAAGAGACAATATATTTGTAATTTAGAGATTACAAAGTGTTCTTTTCCGCATTAAAAAAAAAAAAAAATTCTCAACTTAAAGTAAGGAAAAACATTAAAACCCAAAACGGACAGAAATTATTCCGCAAATGAAGGGATTGCCCCCCTCCTCAATACCTTGCTCTTCACACTAAACGTCTTAACACTTAAAAAAAAACTTCCTATTCTAATTAAAAAGCCCTTGAGTTTCGGGAATCGTTCTTAAGAAAATGGGACAAACGGTCAAATTTTAGCGTAAAGAGCAAGGTGTCAAGGAGGGGGGGGGGCTCCTTCATATATGAAATAATTTCTGCTCGTTTTGAGCTCTAATGCTGCTCCTTACTTTCAGTTGAGAAAACTTTTTTTTATTTAATTTCTAATCGTCAAATAATGCCGGTAAATCTGGCTCATCCTTCATAAAAAATTCCCTCACCTCACGGGAAAATCCTATGTGTAAAGTTCCAACAATGTAAAATACACCCTCCTCTGTAAAATTTCTTGCGGACGATTCAGCCTGAAAAATTTTCCTTAGCAAACTTTCATTTGAAAAATATTTCAATTTCTAATTGTTTTTTTTTCCGATCACTCCGGAAATTCTCTCTTCCGCGGAAATTTTTTCCCAGAAACCTAAACTCAGTGAAAAATTTCCTCCAGAACATCTACACAGGCAAAATTTAGCTGGCAAGAGAAATAAGACAAATAAAAAGAATTTCGTATTGGAATTCTGTCAAAACCTCCCAATATAACATTTCCCCTGAAAAGTTCACCCCCCCCCCAGAAACTACATTCCCATGGAAAATTCTCCTTGTTTTTCTATGTTGACATAAAAAAAGGTCGAACCAATGGAAAAGCAGTAATTTCGATAAGCCAACAATTTCTTTGAGATCAGAAACATATTTTACTTTCTTAGCTGAATTGGCGAAACTAAGAAAATAAAAAGTTAAACAAATTTCACATTTTATCATATATGTTCCAGAAAATCGACTTGGATTTCGGAAAAAGAGAGGAATTAGGTTAAAATTTCCTAAGAAATCAAATCTTCAAGTTTTTATTTCAAATTTGCGTGTTTTTTTTCAAATTTTTATTTGGCTTTAACTATATTTAATAGCTAGACATATCACTAAGACACTTCCTTGGCAGAACTTATAAATTTTACTACTGAATTTTGGACCTTCACTACCGGATTTTAAAACTTGTATCGAAATTTCGGGCAGTCTGAGATTTCGCTGTAAGTAGGGGAGGGTGGGGTTGGTTCGGACCAAATTTTTTGGTTGGGTGCAGCTTCTGTCCCAATCAGTATCCATCTTCCGTTTTCATCTTAAAAGAAAGAGATTGTGTCCAAGATTTGTCAGGAATTTTGGTAGACTTTTATCTTTCGTCTTTAGACAAAAAAATCCAACAATGAAAAAAAATAATTGTCCGAAGTTACCCCACGGTGTGGGGTGGGTTCGGACATAGTGTGGGGTTACTTCGGACAGCAGTAATATGGGTTCGGCAACCTCACAGATTAAAGAAAAAACGCCATTTACTGAAAATTTGAATATGTATAAAAGTAAAACAAGTAAAATGAAAGTTGAAGCAAAAAAATCAAGTAATTTGAACCAAAGCTCACAGGAGCTCTATCTCACGTTGTAGCTGCTGAGATCACATTGAAAAGTGAGTCCTCGCTTTGTCCGTTCAGTCCCTCCAGTGACAGTTGGTGATGGAAGAGAAAGAACAATGTCGTTTGAAGAGAAGAAGGCTTTGTCCTCAATATCCGGAAAAATGAACCATGCTCCATTTCTGCGAAGGAACAAGACTTCTAGATCGCTTCTAGTTTTTCCTTTTATCTGGCCAACGTAGAAGATATCCGACTTCTTCGATTTGCCCAATTTGAATTTTACCAGAACATAGCTATCCGTTTGAGCTTGGTCAATATCAAAAGGCTCAAGGTCCTCTTCTACGTCTCCACAGTGAAGAGACTCGTCGCTTGAGGAGTCGCTCGGGGCAACAGGTTCAGAAAGAGTCTCCGCCTCATCGGTTCCGTCGTCTTCGTTAGGCTTGCGGACCGCGCTGTTCTTACGTTTCTTTGTAGATGGCGTCGGCTTGGCCTTCTTTTTCTTTTTAGCTACGATCTCTTCTTTCTCAGGGGTGTCAGTGAGAATACGGGTCCTCCCTCTGTTGCGATTCCCACGTCCCGGAACAGTAACAGCCCCCACTCGGGGAAAAGGTCTTACTTCTTCGGGCGACCTTATGAAAGAAGAAATTGGTGGTCCAGCTTCGGAGTTGGCTTGCGACGAGGGGCTCCGCAAACTGGTTGTTTGGTCTAGCGGCCTATCCGTCACAAAGAATGGGGCAAAAGCCCCCTCTGGGAATACATCGCGATTGAATGGAAAGATTCCAGCTGCTCGAAACGCAGAGACTATGTTGGATGCACTGAACTTCTCCAGGAAAGGAACCCTGCTGAGTGAGGCTACTTCATAAATTGAAATGCGCTGTCCGGGATGCAACTGCAGCCATTCATTGAAGCGCTCTTTCAGTGCACCCTTGAAAGGAGAAAGCACTCCTACATCAAGTGGCTGAAGCTTGTGGGAGCATTGGGGTGGGAATGTCAACAGTGTCACGTGATTTTGCTTACAGTGTTCGATCACACGTACATCCAGATGGCTATCATGGTTGTCCATGAGCAGTAGGAAGGGAGTCTCTTCATCTGGCTTGGTTATTTTCGTGAAGTTCCGCATAGTCTCCAAGAACAAGTCGCTGTTGACCCAACCACTAGGGTTTGCAAGCCCAAGGCAACCAGGGGGGCCTTCGTTTGTCATTCTAGGTATGAAATTCACTCGCGGAAAAATGAAGATCGGTGGAATAGTCGCTCCAGACGCACTGGCGAAACATACAGCAGTCACGTTTTGACCTCTTTCTGCAGACACAGTCTGACCAACCTGTTTTTGTCCAGTTGGTGCTAGGACTTTTGGTGGTGGAAGCACGGTGACTATACCTGTCTCGTCAACGTTCCAGATGCGATCAGCCGTCAGTTTGGCTCCAAACCTTCCATAGACATCAAGTAGCTTGTCAAAAAACGTCTGAACGACAGTTTTGTTGAAGCCGGAGGCTCTCGCCTGACTTGTGGCTTCTGGCTTCCTCACCGAGATGTCTGAATTCCGCTTCAGAAACGCAAGAAGCCAGTCCTTTGACGCTGCTTCATTGAAACACCAGTTTTCTGTTACAGAAATGTTATTCGCACGGGCGTAAGAGTAAGCAAATTTTCGTGCTTCAGTTGTTGTCAGTCCATGGTTCATTCTCGAACAAGTGCGAAAGTAGTCGGCTAGTTTTCTCTTCGTTGACACTTTTATCCGCTTTTCCTGTCTGCGGCCTCGAGCGCCTGACATAGTCCAGTAGCGTGGACTTCTTTATGCCGAAGTTTTCTGCAATTTGTCTCAATGATCCTTCCTTTTTCAGATAAGCCCCAACTGCTTTCTTCATGTTTTCTAGGTTGACGGGAGGGTCTTGTCGCTTCCTTTTGTATGATCGAGGCATTCTGAAAGAAACTGTTTTTAGTAACAAGTAATAAAATGCATATTAACAGGTACACGATGTGAAAAAAAGAGGAAAAGTTGGAAATACTGACCACAAAAAAGTGTCTGGGGTGGGTTCGGACAATGTCTGAATCCACCCCACTACCGTTGTCTGAAGCAACCCCACCCGCGATAAAAAGTCTGAAACCTCACTGACACTGTAACTACTATAGATGCCGCCAAAAACTAAAATTTAAACAACTTAGCAATGCCATAGTTAAACGCTGCAACAGTCAGCAAAATTCAATGACTAGTAATAACGGCCAAATAAAATCACAAACAAAGAAAGATACAGGACGCCACACCAACCTTTTTTCGGTTTTTCTCAAATATTTCAAAAACGATTGCACGTGTGATAACCAAACTACATACTCAAGTAGGGTACTAGATGGCACGTCTATGGTATTTTTTTGGTGAATTTTAGAGGGCGTTGTAGGAAGAGAGGCTCTTGTCCAGACTCACCCCGTGTCCGAACAAACCCCACTCTCCCCTACTTTTTTTTCTCAAAGATTCAGCATTATTTTTGACTTTTGGTCAAGCATTCACTGAATCTAAAAAAAAGAAGATTGGGTTGCCCCCCCCCCCCCTCTTCCCGTTGAAATGGAGATAGATGGCCGAATCAACTTCTATTTACATGCATTGTGGCTTCCATTATTCGAATCTTTTCCTAGTTAAGACCTCAAAACTAGGTCTAATCTAAATGCTATAAGGTATTTGCAAGAAGTAGTTGTCTGTTGTTTTTCTTCCAAATTTCCAAAACGAACCAAGTAAAAACTTCTTCTCTATTTAAGCATACACACATATATTATATACACACATATATATATATATATATATATATATATATATATATATATATATATATATATATATATATATATATATATATATACATATATATATATATATATATATATATATATGTATATATATATATATATATATATATATATATATATATATATATATATATATATATATATATATATATATATATATATATAAATATATATATATATTCCTACCTATACGTTGTATATATTCCTACCTACAAATATTCTGCTACAGTTAGGAGGCAGCCCATAATATACAACACTGCTAAAACCTTTTATACTTAGCTTTTCCTCGCAGGACAGTCGTCAGGGAATTGATGGAACCAATTGATCAGCAGAAATACAGATAAAACAAATACAAGATACCTAGAATTTCGACCGTTATTATATACCTAGCGGTAAAATGGAAAAGAAATCTGGTACAAAGATACCTTTTGTTGGTAGTAAAGTTTAAATGAAAGGCTAGCCCTGCAGAGATTTTGAGGTGCAGCACCACCAACCTTGTTTGTCTCAATTCAAAGTTTCTTCCAATGTTAATTTTAATCTTTGACCGATTTATATTCCATTTCTTCATTTATGTATAGTTTCTGGTCGTTTTAGGATTGATGTGTTGCACTAGCAAAACTAAGACGTAAACAAAAAGAAAATAAAGTCGCCCGTCAAATGCACTTCTGCGTACTAAACGTAAGCGTTTAGGTCACGCTAACTTATCATAAACGTTAGTGTGTTTCATACTAACTTTTCCCTTGACAATTTCTCTCCAATGACACGCACGAGTAAAAAACAACCTACTAAATGCTTTCTTCAGGAGCTTATATCAGTTAAGCTTTATTTTTCGCTTTTTTTTTAATTGTTTCATTTGTTTTTCGTTTGAAATCGTAACATAAGCTTCTTCTTCTTCTTGTTTTCTTCCTCTTTTCCAAAACGAAGCTAACTTCCGTTCATCTGAATTTTCTCTTTACTTCTCAAGGATAAACTTTTGTGTTAAATTTAACTTGTAATTCTACTTTAATAGACATATTTTGTTTATATGTCAATACTAAGCAATAATAGCTAAAATATTTATTAATATTAGAGACATGGTAGCGATTGTCGCAAGAGCAGCCTACAACAATTTGGGTCTTCTTCATTACAATATTAGCCCTAGCTTTGCAGTCAAATTTAATAAATCATTAACTACCAACTTTGTGATAAGTCAGACACTATTTGTAAATTTACTCAAACGAGTTCAGATACTGAAACGGTATATTACAACTAGCCAAAAAGTCCAGGCTTCGCACAACTTTGGGCTAACAAAAAGCTGACCAGCTGTTTTTGCCTTCTGAACCCTCGTCGAAGTCTAAAACAGTTCTTATTGTTTCTATTACTAATTATTTTTATTACTCATACATCAACCTGTTGCTTTACTTCTAACTCACTGATTAAGTTGGATCTCTCCATCCCACCGATAGTAGCAGGATGCACGTAAAATTAAATAACTTTAAAATGTTCACTTCTGAAATTATCACCCCCCTCCCTTAAATCGAATGCTTCATCCATATGAAGGTGGGTTTTAATCTGAAGTTTATTTTGCTCCAGCAATGTAGCTTTAAACAAACAAGAAATATATTCCCAACATTTGTAGTTCTAATCGACAGAAAACAGAAAACAAAATTTGATCTCGAACCCACGACTTTGACATTAAGAGTCTGGTACCATACTGATTTAGCTCGTTCTACACTTTTACTGTATCTATAGACTATATAAGGGTTTTGTCTGTGGCTGAGGTTTACAGACAACGCCAATCAGCATGTAGGAGGATATTAGCTTAAGATTTTTAATCAGTTGCTCTAATTCAGTCCCTTCGTCTTGTGGTTCTGTCCAGTGGTGGAGGTTGTCGTAGCCGTTTTGGTTGTACAGAAGTTAGCTATCTTAAGACTAGACAGAGAAAAGCGACTTTTCAAAAGATAAGTGAATTATATCATCTTTTACGAAGAGATACGTGTTCTATGTTATCTTTTGTCGAAAGATACGCATCTCAAATCATCTTGCACATAAAGATGCTGTTTTCTGTCAAAATCTGTATTTTATTTTTAACATTATGTTTTATCACTTACAAAAGCACATAGATATACTAATTTTCCTTTAAATAAACCCTGGGGCAGTTCTCTATGGTATTCCAGTACCCGGCTAGCAGTGAACTTACTTTAACTTAGGTCTCCTGCCGGGCGCTGCTCGGCGTAGAGAGTGACATTGGCCTCCTCCATCCATTTTGGTCCAGCGCTTCGCTCGGTCTGATGTTTGCCATTGCTAGAAACTCGGATAGAATGTCGAACCATCGTTTCTTCGGTCGGCCTCGAGGTCACTTCCAACTGGCTTTGATAGGGTCAAAGTCGAAGATTGTCTTTGCGGATAGGAGCTGGGGCATTCGAAGTAGTGGTCCAAACCATCCTAATGTACCCTTGGCTCCTTGAGTAGAAAACCGGAACTGCTTGGTGAGATGTAGCTTCTCGTTACTCACGAAATGAAACCACCGTAGACCTTCTATCCTTCTCAGGCTCTTCGAATGGAATCCATAAATAGTCTTTAGGGTTGCAGTGGATGCTTGCCAAGTCTCGGCTCCATAAAGCATCACGGAACCGACGAGGGCGTTAAAAATTTGCAGTTTAGTTGAACGACTAATATTCAGTTTTCGCCAAAGGTGACGGTTTAACCTTCCCGTAGCAGAAGAAGCTTTAGATAACCTTGCTTGCAGCACGAAGAGAAGCCAGCCATCTGAAGAAATCGTGGATTTCAGGTACGTGAACCTTTTGACAACTTCTATACTAGTTGTTTTTTCCAGGCTGACTGGAGAATTGACAGCAGGAGAAGACGGATCTATGGCCATAAATTTCGTTTTATTCCAACTTATCTGCAGTCCCAGATTTGCGATGTTGTCTCGTAAGATTAGAAGGGCTTCCAGCAACTGATCCATGGAATCCGCTAGGATGCCCAGGTTATCAGCAAAATCAGCATCTGAGATAATGCGATCTCCAAACTTGAGACGTGAAGTCGTCTCACCTCATGAAGAGGGGAAAAAAGAGGCCACATCAGTGCCATAAATACAAAAAAGGGATTTTCTTTGTTCTTCAAGCCAGCGGGCTGTAAGTTTCCTCTTCAGGTTTTCGGTAATGCAATTTCCAATGGTGTACCTTTTATTTCGATCCAACACCATGTTGAGGGGTTTCAGGCTATTTTCCGAAATTCCTATAGATTGGTTTTCAAAAGAACTTTTGACTATTAAGACTAACCAAGACAATATTTACACCATTTCTGAGTCAGCTACAAATGAAAATTTTTTCTATATATATATATATATATATATATATATATATATATATATATATATATATATATATATATATATATATATATATATATATATATATATATATATATATATATATATATATATATATATATATATATATATATATATATATATATATATGGTTACGTCTTTTTTATACTGTTTCAAACAACTGGCTCGTTTTTACTATTTGTTCCAATTTTCATTCCAGAGTAGCGCAAATCCAGAATGCGGATATTTTAAGAAAAGATGCGGATATTAATCGGATTAACGACGCTTCTTGACTGCTAAGGTCCCTGCGTCGGCCCTGGAGTTTGTTGCTACAACAAAGTCCGACCTCTGGGTTGCGTATTACCAAGCACACCCACTGCGCCACTACAGGACATGCAAATATTTTATGAATATGTAGCTTATTCTATTCAAACATGGTCGAGTCACGATCGATAATGTCATCTTCAAACTGCATTACAGATTCACAACATTCATTCTTGTTGCATTTACACTAAAAATCAGCTTCTATCGATGTATTTCTCCCCCTATCATTTGAACTGGGGACAATAAAAAAATATCATACAATTTATTATTGGATTCATTCCACACTTACGGTCCAAGATAGCCTTGAAAAAGAAGCTGGGCGTTGGTTTTGCATACTCTGGTGTTAGATCATACACGGAAAAAGAAGAAACAGAAAGATATAACATACCACAAGCATGTGCATTTTTGTCTATGCCTACAAGCATTATTATTCTACATTCCACCATTATATTAGGAAAAATCGATGTTCTAAAAACCTGGAAATGTTTGTTCAGAATCTATCAGCTCCTATTAATGATGAGACAGACAAAAGCATTGGCGGTTCTGTCCTCTCCTGCGTCCAGGGCAAAATATTGATTAGTGCCCCCCTGTCTCTTACAAAATTTTCAGTTATAAACAAAATTATTTTAAATCTAATTATTTTTAAATTAATAATCTATTAAGTATTTTCATTTATTAACTACGCCCTCTACTTCATTTTAACAAAAATAAAATTTCAAAATTACAAATGATTCTCTGCGCCCGGGGCAAATGCCCCCTCCCTCTCACACTAAAACCGACTCTGACGAGAAGGGAGCAGATAAATCTCACCTGTAATTATTTCGTCGACCAGCTTAAGAAGAGTATTAAGAATGCCTGGGTTTACTTTTTTTTGCGAAATTTTGAATTGCTTGAACGTTGTATTTCAATCTTATCTTTTAAATATATTTCTTGGATACGAATTCATCAATTACGGATTCCAGATTGTTAATCACCTCCATAAAGATCCCATGGAAAGTCTGGATCCAACTGGAAGAATATTTCAAAAACTGACAAAATGTTCACGATTGGGATTCTCACAAACGATTCAAAGAAAAGACTTAATTTGCTTGTTAGCTTTAAATATTTTCATTGAGAAAATATACATATTTTTATGGTTCTGGTTGTATCTTTGTTATTTCTATTTGCATTAATTTACAGAATAATACTTTTTTGCTTTGCAGCTTAGCGTGGCTGGTCGCTAAGCGCAGGGACAAGGTTTGCAGATCACCTGCATATTAATACAGTGAATAAAAATATGCGGAGTTGGTGAATGGTTTTTGCTAAGGCTGTTAGAAAAGAATATAGATCCCGTAGCCTATGAGGAATTTATCAAATGTTAGAATTTATATTCCAATAAATTCATCAAAAACAAATTTGAGGAATTTATATGGTCTCCAAATACCCCGAAGGTACAACGTAACACCCTGAGTTTTCCCGTTGCATAGACACCTTTTTGGAAAACTGGATACAAATAATTTATTTTGATTTAGTTTTACATCTAGTACCTTTTAAACTCTCCTATTGAAATTTCTCTATCACACACTGTACGAATAAACATTTCGGCATCAAAGACCTTTGTGGTAAAAACGCGTCGTCCGTCCATAGTCTAGACAGTTCTGGTTTGAAAAATTAGATTCAGTTTACAACAAATGAAGAAGCTAAAAATAGTAAATTTTGTTTCATTTTTGACAAACTAAACCTTAATTATAGTAGATTTAATTTCTAATTTCTTAATAAAAGAAATTTTAAATTCTTCAAAACGTATATTATAAAGTTGCATATAATTTCTTAATGTGAAATTTCGGCATCAAAGACCTTTGTGGTAAAAACGCGTCGTCCGTCCATAGTCTAGACAGTTCTGGTTTGAAAAATTAGATTCAGTTTACAACAAATGAAGAAGCTAAAAATAGTAAATTTTGTTTCATTTTTGACAAACTAAACCTTAATTATAGTAGATTTAATTTCTAATTTCTTAATAAAACAAATTTTGAATTCTTCAAAACCTATATTATAAAGCTGCATGTAATTTCTTAATGTGAAATTTCGGCATCAAAGACCTTTGTGGTAAAAACGCGTCGTCCGTCCATATTCTAGACAGTTCTGGTTTGACAAATTAGATTCAGTTTACAACAAATGAAGAAGCTAAAAATAGTAAATTTTGTCTCATTTTTGACAAACTAAACCTTAATTATAGTAGATTTAATTTCTAATTTCTTAATAAAAGAAATTTTAAATTCTTCAAAACGTATATTATAAAGTTGCATATAATTTCTTAATCTGAAATTTCGGCATCAAAGACCTTTGTGGTAAAAACGCGTCGTCCGTCAATTGTCTAGACAGTTCTGGTTTGACAAGTTAGATTCAGTTTACAACAAATGAAGAAGCTAAAAATAGTAAATTTTGTTTCATTTTTGACAAACTAAACCTTAATTATAGTAGATTTAATTTCTAATTTCTTAATAAAACAAATTTTAAATTCATCAAAACATATATTATAAAGTTGCATATAATTTCTTAATCTGAAATTTCGGCATCAAAGACCTTTGTGGTAAAAACGCGTCGTCCGTCAATTGTCTAGACAGTTCTGGTTTGACAAGTTAGATTCAGTTTACAACAAATGAAGAAGCTAAAAATAGTAAATTTTGTTTCATTTTTGACAAACTAAACCTTAATTATAGTAGATTTAATTTCTAATTTCTTAATAAAACAAATTTTAAATTCTTCAAAACATATATTATAAAGTTGCATATAATTTCTTAATGTGAAATTTCGGCATCAAAGACCTTTGTGGTAAAAACGCGTCGTCCGTCCATAGTCTAGACAGTTCTGGTTTGACAAATTAGGTTCAATTTACAGCAAATGAAGAAGCTAAACATAGTAAATGTTGTTTCATTTTTGACAAACTAAACCTTAATTATAGAAGATTTAATTTCTAATTTCTTAATAAAACAAATTTCAAATTCTTGAAAACCTATATTATAAAGTTGCATATAATTTCATAATGTGAAATTGTACATGTTTTCTACTTCTTCTAACTTAAGCATTATCTTTTAAAACTTTCTTATTACAAGGTGCGTGAACATCCTTAAAAAAATATCAATACTATTATCGGTGAATCGTTTAATAATAATAATAGTAAAAAAAACAAAAATAAATTTTAATAAACAAATACAACTTTCTGGGTATTAAAAAGTCTGGCGAAGAAAAATAACTGATATATTTACCAAATCATTTAATTACGAATTTAGCTACAGATAAGGATAATTAAACGTCAGATGTTATTTTTTTTCCCATAAACGAAATAATGCAACTTTGTTAAAAAAAATATAACCAAACACAAATTTCTCCAACACCCTAAAACACAAATAGACAGCTTATGGTGGCATCATAAGCTTAGAAATGAAATAATTCACAAATAAATGATATCATCCGCAAATAAATTAGTAGAAGTCAAAACAGACTTTTAGGCAGGGCTCAAACGAGTTCTACAAACAATTATAGGCCAACATTTTGGTTGAAATATATATATATATATATATATATATATATATATATATATATATATATATATATATATATATATATATATATATTAGAATTTAGGATTTTCGGAATAAAAATATTTCCTAAAATTTTTAAGTGCAGATTTAATTATATTCAACGTAGCAATTACAGTCTTTGTGAGAATTGTTTATATATATATATATATATATATATATAATATATATATATATATATATATATATATATATATATATATATATATATATATATATATATATATATATAATATATATATATATATATATATATATATATATATATATATATATATATATATATATATATATATATATATATATATATATATATATATATATATATATATATATATATATATATATATATATATATATATATATGTATATATATTGTTTGAATTTTTGGTACGTTTAAACAAATCAATCTCTAGGAACACAAAAATGTAATAACAAGGAATATGCTATTAGCTGTATTGTAATTTCGTGCTACAACAGGATATCACAGCTGCCAGTAAAAATCTAAAAATCTAAAAGCTAGAAAAAAAAATGGAATTCAAAACTGAAAATAGCTACTACTTAGCTACCTCCGTCTAGAGGTTTTAATACAATTAACATAATTGTAATTATAATATATCTAAATAATAACTTATTGTTTATAAATAAGCAATTGACTATAATTTATAATTTTCTTATATAAAAATTGTTTATATGTTAAATTCTTTAAACTCCTTATTTGAAATATAAAAATTATGAAAAATGTAATTATTATCTTACAGTTTTGTTTTCTTTATATGTTGTGTTTTATTTAGCTTAGTTGATTTTTTTTTCCGTTGATACAGGCTTCTGGACATGAGGTCAAAATATTTGGTATTCTTTATTATATAGTTGTTCCTTTTTTTGGTCCACTGCTTTGTTTTAAAAATATTATACCAGTTTTCTCAATACTTGTTTGTTAAATTCTATAATATGAGTAATATAAATAAAGTAGTAATAAAAGGTATAATAAAAACCAATATATTTAAATAAACAGTAATAATAGCCTAGAATAATAATATAGAAATGATAATATAATAAAAGTTGGCTACAACTGTGATTACAATATAATATAACTATTGTAAATAAAGTGGCAATAAAAATAATAATATAACTGAAGTAGTGATAATATCACAAATGTTTGAAAGTTTAGCTAAAGCTTTGAAATAGCTCAGCCATCAAATACTATTGGAAAATATTGTTCAAAAACATATAATGATATATATTTGGTTCAAATTAGAGAAGTTCACTAAACGGTAATTCTATTAAATAAATAGGGAGCACCCAGACTTTGAGAAAAGACAACTAGAAAAGAAAATCAATTTTTTAAATCAATATAAAAAGATATTTATTTAAATCTAGGAAGAGGGGAGATTTTTAGCTGTTCTTTTAACGAAAATACTAAAAACAGGCGTTTTTCAAATTCTAGGAGATGGAGCTACCCCCTCCTAATTGGTATCACTGACCTAAACTATCTTCTACTGTATGTTTACTTTTTTTTTTCTTTTTTTTTTATCCTTCAGTAAATGTTAGCTCATGCTTTTCCATCTGAATCCACACCCTTCCAAAAAAATATTGGACCCTTCCAAATATGTGGAGGGTCCAAAATATTGGACCCTTCACACTGGGTTTGACCCTTCCAAAAAAAATATTGGCATTTACGGTACTCGTCTGAGCCCAACATTATAATGGTGCCAAAACTTAAACGACTTATAAATCACAATTCATCTTTGTCTAAAAGTGTATAGCGATTCTTAGATGGCGCCAACTTCTTAAACGTACTTTCTGGAGGTGTTGTCTTTCCCTTGCCAGGTTTTCTTGAACTAGATGTCTCTGGCACTTTACCATCAATTAAAGGCCGCTCAGAACTTGAAGGATCAGGCCCATAGTGGAATTCCCTGTGAAGTTTCCCTGAGTAAAGGTCTTGTAAGAAGGCTTTTAGTTTTCCCTTAACAAAAATGTCCTTGTAATCAGGGAACAGGTACATGTGGCGAAAGCTATCAATTGCAATCAGAGGGAGATCCTTTTTGCTTTTACCCAAATGCTGTAAGGGATGAGCGAAAGTGTTGCCATCTGCCGTTAAGAAATTTACATTTTCTGAAAAAGAAAAAGATACTGAATGGAGGTTGAATTATATTAATCTAAACGCTGCTGTTTTCTTTCAATAAGATAAAATGTTCCCAAGATGATTATTTGATTATTTAAAGATTATTAGATTACTTGTTTGACGCACATTTTGCGACGTAGTCTAAAGCGAAGTAACGTGAAAAACATACACTTGTACTATTTTTGTTTATGCTCTCAAGTCTGAGCTTTTCATAAGCAGGGGCGTCCTGAGGGGGGGGGGCACGCCTTCCCCCAACATTTTTGGCATTCGGTGAAATTTTCGCCCAAGGCAAAAATTTCGCCAGAAATTCTTCAAAATCGGCCAAAATTTAGCAAAATTCTTGATTTCTGCAGAAAATTCGGCATAAATCAGGCAGCGATTCGGTAAAATTTACGAAGATCGCTCCCCGAATAAAACAAGCCTCGGGACGCCCCTGTTCCTAAGACTATTTTAATGCGTCCTATAAGAATACTTCAAACATATATAGGCAATGTACAAAAAGACGGCAATTTTTTTTACCCAGAAAAAATCAGGGGTGCCAATTAGGGAGGAGGGCAGTGGGGGGGGGGATGCCCCCTTAGACTTTGAAAAATACCTTCTTATTTATATTTCATATCTATTTCCTATTGTATCATAAATAACTGGTCATTTTTGCCCCCCTCCCCCCTACATCTTCGTGAATCGGCTGGAAAAAATGTATGTGACTCAGCCTCTCCTGCCCTGTTGATTTGCTAAGCCAGATTTTAACACCAATTCTGGAACAGATGTACGCTAGCTAAATACCTAACCAGAATTTGGCCTTATTACAAGCTTCAACAAGACATAAATTATCCACAGGGGAAATTTCGCAGAGGAGGAGTTTTCCGCAGGGGAATTGCCGAAGTGGGGAGGGGGGGGGAGGGTTTTCCTTGAATTTCATTTCTTTTCAGATTACAATAACGCACAACGGGTAAGCTATTACCTAAGCAAAGTCCAGATAATATAAGAAAATCATTGCGATACACATTTGAGAAAACAGCTTCGTATGGTTGGCAAAGTGGCGGCGCTTCCGAGGAACTGTAAGATAATAATGGCAGCTCTTAAAAGAAAGCTTAGAAAACCATAGCTGGCGGCATGGGAGACAAGCGCACGAAATCAATCTGTCGTCTATTATCAGTCAAGTTTATCTGTTGGCGTTCTATTTACTTTATGATTTTTGAATGCAGAGAGCAGGGGCTTCTTTGCTTGAAGGCAAGCAACTACATTTCATTTTAGATTTTGGATGCAATCGGTAGGTTTTATTGAAGGGTCCCAAATTTCATATGTAGTTTGGTAAGTTTTAGGGGGGATAGGGATGAGAGATGGGTAAGGAGACTTATCATTGTTAATTTCGGTGAACCCACAAACTGAGTCGGGGCTCAGGCCATAAAAATCATTTATGGCCTCTGCACTAAAAAAAAGCACAAATAGTCATTGGGTATTAGTGCCACATCGGGCATCGCATTTCGAGCAAAAGGTTGTCTATCTCTTTTTTCCCCTACTGTAGAACAACTTTACTTGATTGTGACAAGGTGTCAACCTTATTTTACCCCATTCTCAGAGCTCCAACTTCAGACCGTCTTGAATAGGCATCATTCATCCCTAAAAACATAGGGGAGATCATCCATCACTCGCCAGCAATCAGGGGCAAGCGGTAATTGATCTTCAAAACCGGTAGGCTCAATTGCCACCAATCAGGGGTAAGCGGTAATTGATCTTCAAAACCGGTAGGCTTCTTTCTCTCATATCAAATTGCTCCACAAGGGGTCTTTTTCACAACGGATGGCACTACAATGTGTCAAGGAGGATCCCCATTTCCCTGGGCATGGCTTTGACAGTACTTACTGGCTTCGGTCCATCCAATCTTGGCAGAACATTCCACAAAATACCATACCTCATGACGAGACATGGACATGATGGCCGGGCGTTGAACGTGACTGAAAATAGCAGTAGGAAAATCATGTCGGTCCCTACTACTCTCAAGGGTGCCAAAAGAAGGTTGCCATAACTTCTCCCAAGTAGACTTACAGTATTGTGCAAGAGGGCAGGGTGCACATATTTTCTTTCTCCAGTCCTCACAAAAAAGTATACACTATAATTTTTTCTTTTGGATGCCTCTTGTCCGACCGGCTCTTTGGAGATTTTTAGGCTCATCATAAACTAATTTCATTAGTTTAATGGTAATTAATTAATTTAATCAAACTAGTTTAGGCTTAAACGCAAGCTAATTTAATTAGTCGATTTTAAGTAACTAATTTTAAGATAAAACGTAAGCTGATTTTAGTAGTTTAAGGGTAATTTGTTATTGTAATATAATCAAATTAATTTAAGCTGCTAGCTAGTAGCAAGCTAATGCAAGCAAGCTAAATGCAAGCTAGTTTAGCTAGTTTAAGGGGCATTGATTGGTTAATTTAATGGAATTAACTTAAGGGAAACGTAGCTAATTTAATTATTTTAAGAGTAATTAATTAGTTGACTTTAATTAAACTAATTTACGCTGAACGTAAGCTGATTTAATTAGTTCAAGGGTAACAAATTAGTCGACTTTTATCAAACGAATTTAGGCTAAACGTAAGGAAATTTAATTAGTTTAGAGGTAATCTATTAATTTAGTTAAACTAATCTAAGCTAAACATATGCTGATTTAATTAGTTTAAGCTCATCATAAACTAATTTTATAAAGCTGATTTTACTGGCTAAAAACTGACTGTAAAATTGTCCATTTATGTCAAGACTTACGCTTATCTTCAAGTAGTTCATTTTGGATAACTTCATAGTATTTTTTCACGCTCTCATTGTCATCTGGATCATGAAAAAGGATTAGGAATGGAAGTCCCTCTTCAGTGAGCTCTTCAGCATTTTCAAAAGTGATCTCTCTAACCATAGGGACACACCTCTCTCTCGCCCATGTGGTCAACTCATCTAGACTTTCCATGTTCCCTGCAAAAGAGGAGTTGAACGAATTGGCTGCAGTAATTCAAAAGACGTAATTCAAAGACATTATGTCAGTAAAAGCAAGCTCTACTGATTTGTTGAATTCGTTTTTTTCCAGCATTATTTTAAACAGAATATGTTTACGTAAGATGTTCTTTTTTCAATAATTGTTTATATAATTTTCTTATTCACGAGCATTGCTTCTATTATTTGTAATATTTTCTTGCTTACAAAAATAAGAGGAAATCCGAGCTCAAAATTCAGCTTCTCATATCTTCTGCTTAACTGTATCTTTGCACCTATCAAATTACAAGCAGATATGGGTACCTTTCCGTTCAAGTCAGACAAGGCAGTATCCAGAATGTTTTTCAATGGGGGGGGGGGGAACTTTATAAAACGCGAAAAAAAATTACTTATTTTTGTATGTGTATTTTTGTTACTTATTTGCGAGTCGGGCATAAATTTTGGCAGCGGGGGGGTGTTCAAACTGGATACGATCCCTCCTTGGACCTTGAAGGCAGATGCAGCTTAAAACTAGCCTACACCTCAGTCCTTAAGCACATTTTTACAAGACAGGCAGCTGCTGAGTAATAGCAGTAAAAACACTTTACAGCTGAAGTACCAAGGGCAGTGAAAAATGAAATCTGATTATTTGAATTGACCAAGCAGAAACTTACAAAACCATGCGTATATATCTTAAAAATAGGAAAAACTGGGAATTCATTTTTTAACGAAAAAGACCCCATATGCTGTTATGCAGTTTCTGGTCGTTGCAGGCACCAAATTTAAAAAAAGGAAACGTGGGTGAAAACTCAGAAAAAAAGGGCTAAAGTCATATCATCACTCTTGGCCTGAAGATAGTATCTGATATTTTCAAAATTCTGAAATAATAGTTAAAAATCGTTTGCTAAGCTGCATTCAATGGGAGTATCGGCCGGCCAATGGATGTTCCATCACACTTCAATCCTCCTGATCTATATTACCCTGCTGAACCTTCCTTCGATAAAAGTTTTGCAAATGGTTTTTGGCAGTTACTTCAGAAATGTAAAAATTTCAGATACAGCCAATATTCGAACGAAGTACCGACCTATGTTAATTTTAAATTGTATTTGATCTCCTGTTTGTATCAAATTCGTATGCAGCGATTACTTAATTAATTAACCACCTTGCAGGTTAATCAAACATTGCAGGTTGACACAACACGTCAGTTGAGCTTTGAGATTGGTCTTAGTAAAGTATTCAACAGAATATTTTTTATTGTAGACTCGATCTTCAGTAAAGTAAGATTGTCTTTCCTTTGTATAGTTCGGGGAAAACCAATGCACGAACTGACTTGAAAAAAAAAATGAAAGTTAATACAACTAAATCTAAAAAACTTTCACAAAAAGGTTTTTCCTTATGTGAATCAGGGTGTGGAGGGAATGCATTTCCGAGGGGATAGGGCGAATACACTGGACACAATTTTTCTGTCTAAATTCACTTAACGAAGCTCTGTCCCCTGGTACTCATTTTAATAAAAAAAGAATGTGTGAATATAGTGATGCAAAATTACCGTAAAATAAAAACTCGGTAAGTAAAATTGGCAAAATATGGTACTCTCTAGGAAATACATGGTAAAATTGGTGTTTTAGAATTACCACGTAGCCTGTAGCTGCAAGACCGGTTGAGCATTTCTTTTTAAGCATCACTTACAACTTTTAATGAAAATTTTAAAAAAGGTAATGCCCCTTTATCTAGAGTTTCGTCAGTTTAATTAACTATCCCTTTGGTAATCTTGTGCCTAGGGTAATACCTCAGCAATTGG
The DNA here is from genome assembly GCA_027921565.1 of Artemia sinica. NCBI lineage: Eukaryota > Metazoa > Arthropoda > Branchiopoda > Anostraca > Artemiidae > Artemia > Artemia sinica. The sequence continues at coordinate 37,726,991 of CM051267.1, forward strand.
ACAGTCCCTGATTTCGAATACCTGATCCCTTTTGTAAAAAATAAATAGAATAAATAAATCAAACTTAAAATTATTTGGGAGTAAAATCATATTAGTCATTTTGTTCTACATTTAAACCTGAGACATTTACCATAACAGACTTGCATATTTAAATAGCCGTATTCAACCACATTTCTCATATCATATACAGGTTATTTGTATTTATAAAAGTACCAAATACAAGTAAAAAAGAGGTTTGTAACACTTTGATGACTTGGATTAACCAAGCAGTAGATCATAATAGCGGAACATTTAGTCACTTTGACAGTCATCGATTTTCTTCAACAGAATCTGCTTGTAAATCTAGCTCCTCTCCTTCAGACTTAGATTCTGATTCAAGTGACCGTGTCTGTTCCGAAGCCCCCCCCCCCAAACGAAAATCCTCCCATCGTCTCTCCCTTAGAGCTAATTCTGTATTTATCTGAAAAATCTTTCAAAACAACAGCTGAAACACAAGGGTCGTTTAACTAGAACAAGAATTTCTTTTAGACACTGTGGTCAGTAACAACTCATTCGGTATTAATTGGTTGAAAAACCGGCTAAATCTTAGAAAAGGGCACTACAACTTTCGATTTCCAATTGACTGAGCCCCCTTCGAAGCTTATTCGACCACCCCTTCCACATAAAGTCCGCTGGGAAAAAATAAATGAACAAATATTAATACATTGAACCCTTATGGGTCTTTATTATAGGTAATGCAACACGGTTGGCCCTGACAAACAGGAGAGTTAGCATTAAGATAAAAGATTTTAAATTATATTTTATTGGTTAATGTTTGAATTTTGAGTAGCCAAATGGGTATTAAAAAGATTTTAGTAGTTTGTTTGTGTGTTATTAAAGAAGGATTAGAATGGCGTGCATAAAGATATTGTACGGGCACAGCATTCTACTCCTCCTAGGTTTGTTTTGGGGTTGAGGGAAGGTTGGGAGGTTGGAGGATATTGTATAATTGATTGAGAACAAGGTTTTAAGAAAAATATTTGTATATTATTAATGTATTTCCGCGGTGAAAGGGATGCCCCATGGCGGAAGGGCACCCTTCAAAACCGGGAATGGTATTTTGTGGTTTTGATTTTTTTTTTGTAGTATACCTTGTCTTCATCAATTATGTTTGGCATCCAAATTAAAAATTAAAGATGTTTTTACATTAGTGTAGGTGACATTAAAGTTTGAAATTAAGTAAAAAAGATTATTATGTCACCGAGAGGAGAGGAGGTGGGATTTATTTTATAATAATAAAAAAAAACAAAATAAACAGGAGAGTAGAAATTTCAATTTCCCTTCTAATGAAAATCAGAATTATCCAAGAGCAAAACAAGGGGGAGTTTTCCGCGGATTTGGGGGGATTCCCCCCCCCACGAAAAAGATTGTTTTCGGGGGGGGGGGGGGATACAAAATTTAAAGAACGCATCAAAAATGGTTATATTCATTTTTGTTACACGATAAATGGTATCATAGTACAGGCAAGGCCGTATCCAGGGGGGGGGGTTAGGGGTTCCAACTCCCCCCCCCACTCCAAAAAAAGTTTTTTTTGGAAAAACGAGTCGAAAAAACACTTTTTTTGGAGGGCGAGGGGGTTAAAACCCCCTACCCCCCCCCTCCCCTGGATACGGCCTTGCTTGTGCTATGATACCACTTATCGTTCTGATAACAAGAGACCTAAGTCAGGCAACTGGCCTTTTAAACCGGGGAACACAGCTATACACGAAAAAAAAGTTATATTTAATCCTTTTTCTGCCAGCCTCTTCGCGCTTTTCTGCTCTGAAAATTGCGAGGCGTCGTAAAAATATGTCAGTAAAATATGTAAAATAGGTAAAATACTAATTTTAAGGTGGTCCGTAAAATTGCAGTAAAATACCCAATTTTACCGTGACCAATTTTACCAGAAACAACACTATGTAAATATAATAAAGAATTATGTAAATTTAGGCCTAATGTGTAACAGACTGTTTATAGGAAAAAAGAATGCGTAAATTCATACCCATAAAAGTTTCATCATCTTCTGTGGAGCGAGCTTTGGCAGGGCGAAAACTAATTATGTCCGAACCAGGGGGATGCATCATGCGAACAGTTTCCCTTAAAAATAAGCATCATTTTTTAAATATTATAGCATATATTATAGAAATAACTATTCTGATATCACGTAAAATATATCTGATTAAACCTGTCACCTATCTTGCAGCAACGAATATCAAATCCAGGGCCCCATATTGCCAAACAGAACACCAGCCCACTGATCTACCACAGGGTACAATTGGCCAGGTCTCTATTGGGCGTGGGGGGGGGGGGTACTGTGGGATCCGAACGCACTACCTATGGATGAGATAAGATTTATTACTGAAAAACGGCTATCACAAGCTTAAATGGGCCGAATTCGCAATTTAGCGTCAATAAACAACAAAGAACCAAAAAAAAAAAAAAAAAATAACAACGAAAAAATTATAAAAGGGTTAATGTCAAATACGTAAAAATGTCAAACAATTAAAAATCATAGAACTGAAATTGTGGGATGAGGTCCCACACACTTTCAACTGCGCTACACGACTCTTAATCGCGAATAAGGGGCTCAGGTATTCCACATTATGAAACCAGACGTTTATTATTAATCAACAAGGTCTTCCACAAGGCCATAAGCAGAAACTTCACGAGCCAAAAAATATAAAGAAATGATAATCTTCTTATCAGAAAAATCCGTGCAACAACACGGAACATTGCGAACATGTCGTAAACGCAGGAAAGAATGAGTCTATTGTATCGAGCTTTGAAGCAAAATGGCCAAACGAGCAATTTTGTACGTTTTTCACATGGGAAACGTACGTTACGTACGTACATGAGGAGAATGGCCCTCAAGGATTTCACATTATCACCTAGTGGAACTGCACACTCTTAGCATTACCGACAGATTTATCGAAAGGAACTAACTCTTTGACCCATTAAATGTTTCAGTGATTCCAAGACTTTCTCTACTAAGCTAAGACACAGTATAAAGAGATACAACAGATTGATATTGTAAACTGTTAAGTTAGAATTATAAATTACATTACGTAAAATGGTTTTCCTAATTAAGGCTTATAATTAGCCGTTACTCCTTGAGCAAATATTAGCTTATACCAGCTCAAGATTATAAAAAAATGTTACTCTTCGATAGAACTTTTGGTTATACCTTTTATCAGGCCAAAAACCCAAGAGCCCTATCTGACAATTTAGTAAGTTGTCTTTTATTGTGGTCATAAGAGCCCTCTAGTGAATCTCTATCCACTCACAGAATCACACTGTGCGTTAAGAAGTTTCTATCAAAATTAAAAAAAGCCTCAAAACTTTTTATCATTTCCAAAAATTATAAAATTTTTATGTACACCATTTAGTTTTGGTCAAGACAAAGAGTAATGGAGACTGAAAATAAAGGAAACTAAAAAAACGACAAATCCACCCCCCCCCCAAACGTCATCTAGCGTTGCCCAGCAAAATACTTCCTAAATAAAAATAGGCCATTATTTCATAATATATAGCTATTTTAATACAAATATTACCTAAATAAAGGAATTATTTGTATCTATTTTATTTATTTCTTCTTTACGTTTCATTTACATTGGGTCGAAGACGAAAGTTTCACGTCGGCCAAAAGAGAACACAAGTAATTTCCGGATTATTACCTCAATTAGTTATTTTTTGGCAGTGCGTTAATCTTCTATTTTCACTTTAGTTATCCTACTATTTTACATGAATCAAAGTTTATACATAAAATAAAATTTTTTAAAATTAGATTTTAACTTAACTGAAGCGTGATTAGACTTTTTCGCGTTCTGCCAGCTAGTACCGCACTTTCAGTGACGATAATATTTTTTTTTATGTTTTGCCTTTTTGAGTATCAGATAATGAGTTTTTTTTGCGACCCAAATTTTAAAATATTACATACACCTCAAAACACCAAAGATTTCCTAAAAATAAGTTTTTCATCATGATTTGCGCGACAGCGACATCGGGTGGAGTTAAGCAGGGTTGTATCCTATAAAAGTTCCCATGGGATTATCCTAATGGGCTTTGGAACACGGCAAAGGCTATGGGGGAACGTGGAATTAAATGAAAAGGTGTAATTGTCCTAAACTTAGATTATACAGATAATTTGAGCGGCGTAAATAAAAAAAATTAGCAAAATGAACGAGTTAAATGAGGTTTTGAGGATTCAGGAAGTAAAAGTTTGGTTTAAAAATTATTGTTTTGTTAAGAAGAATAAATGGCTTAGACTTAATGTGGGTGAACAGGGGGTGTTAGGTAACGAATACCCAATCGAGTAGATAGCTTTACGTACATGGGTATTATTATTAATAAAGTTGGTGGATCCAGTGAAGATGTAAAGAGCAAAGCAGCCAACGCTAGGGGTTTTCGTCACAGCAGGAAAAAGTATGGAGGAATAGAAAGATAAGTCTATGAGCTAATATTCGAATGTTGAAAGTGACCGAGCATTGTTCTAAAACGTGGGTGCTCTGAAAGGCTGAGGCCGGAGGAGGAGCGCGCGCAGTTGTGCTGGCCTCAAGCAGCTTGGTGCTACAGTGGGTTGTTAGTAGTAGTAACTAGTAAGAGCCTTTTATGAAAAAGGAAGAGCTATCTAATTTCTACATTTTGCGTTTTCCTACCACAAGGAAACGTAGGCAAGTTTCCTACGGTTTCATTTCACGTTTTGAAGCGGTTCGACCTTTTTTTTCGGAAAGAGGAGTAAAACCAATGATTTAGGTTTGAAGTCGGTTTTCTTATTCTATCTTGCATATATTTAGGTGACAAATATATGGTCACAACAGGAAAAGAATAATGCAAGAAAGAATAGGAGATAATGAAGGCAAAAAAAATTTACATACCCATATCCAGCTAAGAAGATACAATCATCCTTCAGAACTGACGATACTTTTCGGTAGTTTTCATAATGCGATGAATTCTTCTCCCCGAAATATCCAAGAACATACCTCTTCGTTGACTAAAATAATTCAATTTTGAAATCATCCGATTATCAAATTTCAGAGGTTCAAATATAAATAAAGATAAATATAGCAGAGCTGGGAAGCTAGAATTATTGTTGGCACTAGTCTACTGCTAAAGGTGTCATCAGAACTTCAGATCTCGAAATATATGTCAGAACAACGAAATGCCACTCCAGTTAAATATGTTGTTCTATGAATGCTACAAATTAACATGGTAAAGCAGAAGTCCTAACCTAAGACCCAAGATACATGCCAATATTTTCAGAAAAAAGAAGGTCGAAGCAGGAGCTGCTCCAAGAATGAGAGTCAAAAAGTTCTAGAGCAGAACCTTCCTGATTTACAGACTCCACGGCTCGGAAATAGAACCTAACCTCATAGACATAAGAAGTATATGCCAATTTCTATTTGCTTTTTTTCAGGCATCCTAGGATTATCAAAAACTACTGGCGGCACCTTAATGCAGTTTGCAATTTTCTCCTTTCGGTTCTTACCTTAAAATATCCAAGGAGATGTATCTTCGTTGACCCAAACAATTCAACAACAAAAATAATCTAATAATTAAATTGATTAAATTATAATATGATAGAGAAAACATCTGAGTTTTGTACCTGCAATTTTGGGGGTCGGTGACACACATAAATTAAAGCGGGTCGGACCGGGAATCAGCTCTTTTAAGGTTCAAATTCCTTGGCGAAAATAAAGAGGAGAAAGGGAGACATCTCGATATTACCCATAAAAAAATGTTAAATATGCAATTCAACGTAAAATATCCTAAATAAGGTTAAATAAAATGTTAAAAGTGTAACTTTTCTTGTACACTGAGGTAGGGGACGGTATTTCGACAACGGTTCCCTGAACTATGTACATCCAATTTCAATAAGACTTCATTTTAGAAAGGTTAACCTGTAATAGCCTGGGATAACTATGCCTAATGAAAAACATAAGTCTTATCTATAACATGTTTAGTTTCTCAGTTACTTGCAATTTATGGTTCTACAATGCTTTCAATTTAAAATAACGTGATGCGATTTTCAACGGCTCAGTAGAAATATTTCAACGCAGCCGTTGAACCGTTGTGAAGCAGAAACTTGCAGCAAAAACGGAGGAAATTTGACGGATCACGCAATAACGGCCGTTGTTGCGTGAAATCGCATCAGTGGGAACCCAGGGTAACTCTAGAAGTTCTTGGATAAGATGAATGAAAGTTCCAGAATTAAATTTGAGACCCAAAGTGGGGTTCCGAAGGTTTTGATCTCCCCGTTTCTCCAAGGGGGCAATTATTTTATGGGCACAGAAAAATTCTGCGCTGGGTGAGCAAAACCGAGAGAAATAGATCTTATACCAAAATACGAATCTAGAAAAGTATTTTTAACGTCATATGTCTATTGCTTCCCAACTTGAAAATTCTAAGAAAACGTTGAAAGTCTCAAGTTTTCTTGGTCTCAGTCTGAAGTTCAACTGCTGACTTGAACGACGAAAATCGGTTTTGGTTACAGAAAATAAAATTTGCTTACATAACCAGAAAGGGCCTGAGCTCAAAATCCTTGGTTACAGTCAGGAATTAAAAAATAAACTTATTAACGAACTTCTAGCTTTAAAACAAATTTGGCAAGTTTTAAATTCATATGACAGAAGTATAAATCTTTGTTTTTTCTTATAAACGGAAACGGAGAGGAAAGGGCAAAAGAAATACGTTAAAGTACCATAAGTAAGGAACGCTCCCACAATAAAAACAATTTCATACAAGTCAAACTTAGATCATCAGAGGCAACGCTGTAGCGTTGCCTATAGTAAAGGCCATACGGCTCCAATGTTTTATTATTTTTTTTTTCCCAGAGGCACTTCATATCGAAGGGGTCGTCGTAGAAGCTTCAAAGGGGGCTCATTTGATTGGAAATCGAGAGTTCTAGTGCCCTTTTTAATAGTCGAAAATGATTGGAGGGCAACTAGCCCCCCCCCCCCCACGCCCATCATTCCCCCAAACGCATCCAATCAAAATTTTGAGATAACTATTTTGTTCAGCGTAGTTGATTTCCAGATAGAAAATATATTTTTGAGGAGGACACTCCCCCACAAACCCTCAGGGCAAGGGTTTTAAGTTATACCCTGGGGGAATATAATGTTTTTATAGAAGGCGTTGTCGTAGAAACTTCAAAACAGGCTCATTCGATTGGAAATTAAAAAGCTAGTGCCCTTTTTAATAGTCGAAAGTGATTGGAATGTAACTAGCCCCCCTCCCCCCCACGCCCATCATTTCCCCAAACACATCCAATAAAAAATTTCAGATAGCCATTTTTTTCAGCGTAGTTGATTTCCAGATAGAAAATATATTTTGAGGAGGACACTCCCCCACAACCCTAAGGGCAAGGGTTTTAAGTTATGCCCCCAATAGAAGGCGTTGTCGTAGAAACTTAAAAACAGGCTCATTCGATTGGAAATTAAAGGGCTAGTGCCCTTTTTAATAGTCGAAAATGATTGGAGGGCAACTAGTCCCCTCCCCACGCCCATCATTCCCCCAAACATATCCAATCAAAATTTTGAGACAGCCATTTTGTTCAGCGTAGTTGATTTTCAGATAGAAAACATAATTTTGAGGAGGACAATCCCCCACAACCCTCAGGGCAAGGGTTTTAAGTTATGCCCTGGGGGCATATAAGGTTTTTATAGAAGGCGTTGTCATAGAAACTTCAAAAAAGGCTCATTCGATTGGAAATTCAAAGGGATAGTGCCCTTTTTAATAGTCAAAAGCGATTGGACGGCTACTAGCCCCCCCCCCCCCCCCTACGCCCATCATTCCCCCAAACACATCCAATCAAAATTTTGAGATAGCCATTTTTGTTCAGCGTAGTTGATTTCCAGATTGAAAATATATTTTTGAGGAGGACACTCCCCCACAACCCTCAGGGCAAGGGTTTTAAGTTATGCCCTGGGGGCATATAAGGTTTTTATAGAAGGTGTTGTCGTAGAAACTTCAAAACAGGCTCATTCGATAGGAAATTAAAGGGCTAGTGCCCTTTTTAATAGTCGACAGTGATTGGAGGGCAGCTAGTTCCCCCCGCCCATCATTTCCCCAAACACACCCAATCAAACTTTTGAGATAGCCATTTCGTTAAGTGTAGTTGATTTCCAGATAGAAAATATGTTTTTGAGGAGGAAACTCCCCCACAACCCTCAGGGCAAGAGTTTCAAGTTATGCCCTGGGGGCATATAAGGTTTTTATAGAAGGCGTTGTCGTAGAAACTTCAAAACAGGCACATTCAATTGGAAATTCAAAGGGCTAGTGCCCTTTTTAATAGTCGAAAGTGATTGGAGGGCAACTAGCCCCCCCACGCCCATCATTCCCCCAAACACATCCAATCAAAATTTTGAGATAGCCATTTTGTTCAGCGTAGTTGATTTCTGGATAGAAAATATGTTTTTGAGGAGGACAATCCCCCACAACCCTCAGGGCAAGGGTTTTAAGTTATGCCCTGGGGGCTCATAAGGTTTTTATAGAAGGCGGTGTCGTAGAAACTTCAAACAAGGCTCATTCGATTGGAAATTAAAAAGCTAGTGCCCTTTTTAATAGTCGAAAGTGATTGGAATGTAACTAGCCCCCCTCCCCCCCCACGCCCATCATTTCCCCAAACACATCCAATAAAAATTTTCAGATAGCCATTTTTTTCAGCGTAGTTGATTTCCAGATAGAAAATATATTTTGAGGAGGACACTCCCCCACAACCCTAAGGGCAAGGGTTTTAAGTTATGCCCCCAATAGAAGGCGTTGTCGTAGAAACTTCAAAACAGGCTCATTCGATTGGAAATTAAAGGGCTAGTGCCCTTTTTAATAGTCGAAAATGATTGAAGGGCAACTAGTCCCCTCCCCACGCCCATCATTCCCCCAAACATATCCAATCAAAATTTTGAGACAGCCATTTTGTTCAGCGTAGTTGATTTTCAGATAGAAAACATAATTTTGAGGAGGACAATCCCCCACAACCCTCAGGGCAAGGGTTTTAAGTTATGCGCTGGGGGCATATAAGGTTTTTATAGAAGGCGTTGTCATAGAAACTTCAAAAAAGGCTCATTCGATTGGAAATTCAAAGGGATAGTGCCCTTTTTAATAGTCAAAAGCGATTGGACGGCTACTAGCCCCCCCCCCCTACGCCCATCATTCCCCCAAACACATCCAATCAAAATTTTGAGATAGCCATTTTTGTTCAGCGTAGTTGATTTCCAGATTGAAAATATATTTTTGAGGAGGACACTCCCCCACAACCCTCAGGGCAAGGGTTTTAAGTTATGCCCTGGGGGCATATAAGGTTTTTATAGAAGGCGTTGTCGTAGAAACTTCAAAACAGGCTCATTCGATAGGAAATTAAAGGGCTAGTGCCCTTTTTAATAGTCGACAGTGATTGGAGGGCAGCTAGTTCCCCCCGCCCATCATTTCCCCAAACACATCCAATCAAACTTTTGAGATAGCCATTTCGTTAAGTGTAGTTGATTTCCAGATAGAAAATATGTTTTTGAGGAGGAAACTCCCCCACAACCCTCAGGGCAAGAGTTTTAAGTTATGCCCTGGGGGCATATAAGGTTTTTATAGAAGGCGTTGTCGTAGAAACTTCAAAACAGGCACATTCAATTGGAAATTCAAAGGGCTAGTGCCCTTTTTAATAGTCGAAAGTGATTGGAGGGCAACTAGCCCCCCCACGCCCATCATTCCCCCAAACACATCCAATCAAAATTTTGAGATAGCCATTTTGTTCAGCGTAGTTGATTTCTGGATAGAAAATATGTTTTTGAGGAGGACAATCCCCCACAACCCTCAGGGCAAGGGTTTTAAGTTATGCCCTGGGGGCTCATAAGGTTTTTATAGAAGGCGGTGTCGTAGAAACTTCAAAAAAGGCTCATTCGATTGGAAATTCCGAGGGCTAGTGCACTTTGTAATAGTCGAAAGTGATTTGAGGGCAACTAACCCCCCTCTCATGCCCACCTTTTCCCCAAACACATCCAATCAAAATTTTAAGACAGCCATTTTATTAAACGTAGTTTTAAGTTCTGGAAATTAGGTCTTTGAGGATTACAACTCCCCCAAAGCCCTCAAGGCAAGGGTTGTAATTTAAGGATTCTCCCAATCCTTCAGATTATTTCTTATGGAAGGGATGCTCGTATAAACTTTAGAGAGGGCTCATTTGATTGAAAATTGAAAATTCTTGTTCACTTTTAAGAGTCAAAAGAGATTGAACTCTCCCTCCTCCACGCCCTAAATGCATCAGATAAAAATGTTGAGATAGACATTTTGTTAAAATAGTTCAAAGTTCTGATAACAAAATACTCTGGTGCCGACACAGCCCACCAGGGCCCAGGGGTAGGCGTTGTAAGTTATGCCCTGGGGCATAACTTATTAAGGGGGGTTTATAACTTATGGGAAGGGGTTTTGTATGGGAAGAACACATAGGAAATCAATTATAATTATCCAATTATAAGGTTAAAATACATACTCTGTGATAGATGCAAAATTGCTTTGGCACACAAATTCCTATTAAGGTCAATTCCGAACAGTCGTGATCCCTTTGTGTCAGCAAGTGAAATGGTCTAAACCCCCTTATTGGAGCTGTTTTTTCAATCCATTCATTGTTGTCAATCGCTGTCCACAAGTTATACAAGCTGTCTATTGTTCATATATAAGGCTTTTATCAAAGAGGTAATCGTATAGACTTTGAAAAAAGCCTCATTCGATTTAAATTGAAATTTCTACATCCGTTTTTTAAAGTCAAGAATAATCGGACAGTAAGCAACCCCCCCCCCATGCCATAAAAACTTGAAACCTTTTGTAATCAAAAACGAACACAAATTAATAAAAAAAACCTTCCGAAAAATAAGTTTTTCAAAGAAAAGTAAAGGCCAATTTAAACTTAAGCTCAGGAGATACAAATACCTGTTAAAACTCAAATTCAAAACGACCAGAAATTACTATTAAATAATAAATGAAACCCAAAACGAACAAAAATTGAATAAACAATCATAGCAAAAAACATACGACAAGTAATAATATAAATGAACAAGTAGATCTTAAAGCGAGTAATGCTTAGATTGAATATGAAAATCAAGCTTAAAACGAAAACAAATATTTTGCTATTAAAGTATAAATGAAACTTAAAACGAACAGAAATTAAATAAACAATCAATGCGAACAAACATACAATATATAGTAATGTAAATGAATAAATAAATCTTAAAACGAGTGAAACTTAAATTGAATATGCAAATCAAGTTTGAATCGAATAAAAATAACTACAAACAAGAATTTGGGTATCGTCTCACTGCAGAAGCCTAAAACCTAATGCGTCATTCGTGCTTCACTGAAAACGAATTATATTACAAATGTTTTCTTTTGTACTTATTATTGAAAATAAATATTAAAATTACAGTAAAATTTTGAACTGATGAGCTTTTAGCAATTAATATCATTATGCATCAAATATTCAGTTCAATGTATTAGTTCTTTTCAAGATTAGTCAAGACAAATATAGTTTCACTACAAGCAAAATTTGGATACTGCCCCCTGCTTTAACTGTAAAAACCTAAAGCCTTCTGCGTCATTGGTGCTTCACTGAAAACGATTTACTCGTATATTACAAATTTAATATTTCCAGTTCTTACAGCATTGAAAATGAAAATAAAAATTACAGTGAAAAAAAATCTTGAACTGATGGATCTTTCAACAATTAATATCATTATATATCTAATATTCAATTTGATTTTGTTTATACTTTCCAAGACTGTTCAAGACTCATATAGTTTTGCCATTTTTTTTAACTCTGCCTTTTTTCGTAACTAATCGTGTTAGTTTGTTATGAAAACATTCTATGGCTTCTAGACATTTCTATTTGAGCGGAAAACTGCACCTCAAACTTTGTGGAACATGCATTTTCTTGCATGAAACACCAAATATAAAAATGTCATGTTTCGGAGTGTTCCACCCCTCGCAAGCAAGTGCCATTGGTATTTTTGATTTCGCATGGTCAATTTAGGGGGTGGAGGGTAGGCTAATTCTCGTAGCAGCCCCATTCCCTCGTGGTATGGTTCACATTTTCAACACCTGGCGTCCGGACTATCATATAATCTACCAAGCATACAACCACCCCAAATTAGTATCAATAAATAAATGAAACCCAAAACGAACAAAAATAAAAAAAAATATTAGAGTCAAACTCAAAACGAGCATAAATTAATGTGAGTAGGGTTCAAAACCCCCTATGCTTTCTAAAAGCCAGAATATAATTTGTACTTTACTGAAAAAAATCAAATGAGTTTACTGAAAAAAATGTGCATTGTCAATTTAATATACATATGCTGATATTTATTCCCTAAAATCTTAATTAATTTTTGATTTCTTAAAGTTACAAAAGTGAAAATATTTCAAAGAATTGTTTTCAGTAAAGCGCCAATGACGCAGTAAGTTTTAGGCTTCTGCAGTGAGACGATACCCAAACTCTTGTTTGTAGTTATTTTTATTCGATTCAAACTTGATTTGCATATTCAATTTAAGTTTCACTCGTTTTAAGATTTATTTATTCCTTTACATTAATATATATTGTATGTCTGTTCGCACTGATTGCTTATTTAATTTCTGTTCGTTTTAAGTTTCATTTATACTTTAATAGCAAAATATTTGCTTTCGTTTTAAGCTTGATTTTCATATTCAATCTAAGCATTACTCGCTTTAAGATCTATTTATTCATTTATATCATTACTTGTTGTATGTTTTTTGCTATGATTGTTTATTTAATTTCTATTCGTTTTGGGTTTCATTTATTCTTTAATAGTAATTTCTGATCGTTTTGAGTTTGATTTTTAACAGGTATTTGTATCTCCTGAGCTTAATTACATCGGAGTTGAGTGAAAGGGATGAATTGCACGAGGGCCAAGTGGAATGTAACTGAGTTGAATAAAGTGACATTTCAGTTGAATGTGGTGTGAGATGCATCAGAGTTGAGTTTAATTAGGTCGAGTTAAATGGGGTAATGGAACCGAATAAAATGATTACGTTGGTCTACGTCAGATTCCAGAGATGTCGTACCCAGAATGTCATTATCAAATCCATTATATCTTATACCATAGTATTAACACCCAATATCCATTTGGGTTCAAGAGTTTATCCAGGAATTTTTTTTAGGGGGAGGGGGAAGTAAAAAAACATAAAAGAACAGCCAATAAACGTGAAAAATAAATTTAGAAAAAGCTAAGAAAAGTAAAAAGAAAATTCAACAAAAGTCATGAAGCCTAACAAGGAAATTTATAAAAAGTCAAATCAAACTTAGATCAGATGCTTAGAAAGGCTCACGAAACGTAAAAAGGAATTATAAAAGATTAAGAAACCTAAAAATTAAATTAAAGAAAAGTCAAGAAACCTAAAAAGCAAATTCAAAAATAGGAGGAGAGCTTACATCAAGATTTGCAAATTCTTTGAAATCTTCAACTATTTTCACCGGGTCTCTCAATTCTTCAGTAACAAATTGCAAGAATGCTTCAGGTGACCTTTGACCCCTGTATTCCTTCTTGGAAACTTGGCCATTTTTAATCACCTTAATTGTAGGGTATTTTGTTATGGCAAATCTTTGGGATATTGAACCTAGAAAACAAGCACCATTAGAAAGTGATAGAGTATTTCTTGTGCATTCCCAAACACAAAGTGGCATTGCCAGGATTGTTTTTCCACTCTATAAATTTCAAAAAAAAAAAAAAAAAAAATAATAAAACAAAAATAAATATCGAATTGTGGAAAACACCTATTTTAAATAGGAAACGTTTGAATAAAAAGTTAAAATACTCACCTTATTTAACTTTCAATAATTCACGACAGATGAGTGTTTTCTTGTCCTGTACAAATGGTTGCCAATAGTTGTTGGTTAAAACCATCAACAGAAAAACACTTTTTTAGAGAGATTTATATATTTCTTCATTTAATAACAAATTTAAAAATAAAAAAGCTCTGAGTTTTAGTTATGCATCAAAGAAAAATAGAAAGCACTTATAAAATATGTTTAAATATTAATTAAGATATAAAATAAATTAAAATCAATTCAATTAATTTATTCAAATAAATTAATGAATTTAAATTAATCTAAAATAATTGAATTAAATGTAAAATATGTAAAACCATCTAGCTTTAGTTTACCCGATTTTAAAAAGGCAGCGCTACTTTTCTCTTCGGAAATAATGAATAGTATGATTTAATCGTGGAAATATGCTGTAAAGAGGCCCAATGGAACTGAATAATACTTTTTTACGCGGAAGTACAGGAAAGTAATATATTTTTTTCTTGTTTTGTATTATTCTTTTATTTTTTTAAACCTTTGTTTGCCTTTCAAAACCTTTCTATTAATTTTAGGGTTCTATTTAAAACATTTCTTGTTTTTTTCATAATTTCATTCAAAATCAAGTTTCGACATCTTTTAACCAAATATTTTTTGCTAGTCACTATCTGTGTGTCTATGCACCACTATCAAATCATTATTGGTGCTTACGAGCAAAATAGTCAAAATTTAAAATACTAATTGATTATAAGTAGGCTATAAACTCATTAATTATAATGAACTTATTAAAGTGCCAACGACATTAAACAAAGACATTTCTACCATTGGAGCCATTCTAGGTCTATTCACAGCTGAAAATCACAATTTTCTAAGATTCATCTTTGTTTTTTTCCAAATTTTGAAGTTTCTAGCGCGGTATCATATTCTTGTCAGCGTTGCCACACATAACCATGAAAATAAAGAGGCAAAACTAATTCGCTAAATTTGATAACGCCTTTCACCCGTAAAAATTCAAACATCAGCAATGTGTGGATTTCTAAAGACAAATACACCTTCTTAAGCTGTTTTGTGCCGCATGTTTTACCTGATTTTTATCACCCACGTCTCTTTTTTTAAATTTGGCACAGGCTTTTATGAAAAACTACATAACTGTATATTGAGGGATTTTCATTAAAAACAGAATGTCATCTTTTTCCTTATTTTTTAAGATATATATGGTTATATGAGCTTATAGTTAACCAATTTAAGCAATCATGAGTATGGGGAGCTTACGGTTAAAAAAAATCCTAAAAAACATCTGAATCCAAGACGTCAGGTGGGGTGGGAAAACGCCCGTTCCTGCTGCAAGAACAAGAAGAATTTAAGCAATCATATTTTTTTTCTCAATGTTCTTGGTCCTTTAGCACCCTCCGACATTTATTAGCAACAAATGGGACAGCAAAAACGAAAAAAAAGAGAACACACTCAAGTTCAATGGCATGTCAAGTGGTATTAGTACAGTGTTTATTAGTTTTCGTTATTTAACTGATAAGATGCAAATATTGTCACGTGCAAACATATGTTAAAAATAACCACTTTTTAGAACAAGGAAAAACTAATTTGATTGTCACAGTTTATGTTAGTCATGAAAATAAAAATATAAATTAAAAGCTACTAGTGGCACAGATGTGTAATCAAAATGTTTTAACTAAAAAGTTAATTAATGCAACATTTGTGTTTTTCAATCAAAGTTGGCTGAGAGACGCCAAATTCAATAGCAAATCAGGGCACAATCAAATAAGGCGTTGAAGGTTGCACTGCGTTACGACACGCATTAATTGTCCACTCGCGCGGATATCACTTGGTCAGCTTTGCCCGAAAAAGGCTAGTGAAGACACAGTTTTCAAATCTTACTGGGAAAGGCTGAGGGTGTATCTTTTTTCTCTGAGACCAACTTTTGTTTCCAGTGTCATCAATTCTTACAGTCTCTGCACTTCACTGTAAAAGTTAAAATAAAAGAGGTAAAATAAAAAAGTTAGAATAAAAAGTATTGAGGAACTAGCTTTTGCATTTTTTTTTTTTTTAAGCTACGTCAAAGAGTAAAGCTTAAACAAATGCCCATGAAAAACCCCTTAGGTTTTGGGCTTCGCCCAAATAACCCATTATAACATTACAAAGTAAGCAGTTCCAGCTCCTCCTTTGCAAGCCTGGCGTATGCAACTAGGTTGTCAACTGAAGAATTGACGAAATACCTGCTGGCTCTGGTTTACTCTAAAAAGCGCCGGCACAAAGTGACGAAATATGGATCAAAGTCACGAATAAAAAAATGACTTTTGGCGATGAAATTGTTAATGATCCGAAAGAAATTGCGGAAAATTTATGCAAGTATTTTTCGGAGGAAGCTTCAAAATTGTACCATGAAGCTGCTAAAAGATCATTAAGCCCACTTGTCCCCAAATGCCTACCTCGAAATGTAACTTCCGAGTTCCTGTTTACGGAATGTGATGAAAATGAAATAAATGAAATAATTGCGAAAATGAAATCACAATCTTGTGGAAATGATGAAGTGTTGTTAAAAATAGTTAAAGCAACTAAAAAAATTTTCACCCCTATTTTAGCTTATTTAATAAATGTGTCACTTGAAAAGGGAACTTTCCCAGAAAGGCTTAAAGTGGCACGTGTATTACCCCTTCATAAAGGAAAATCCAAAAATGACCCGAGCCCATATAAAAAAAAATACCAGCCCATATCCATTCTGCCTTTGTTTTTCCATGATTTATGAGAAAGTGGTTTATAAAAAAATATATAATTAGCTCCAGGAGCAGGATATACTTTGCACAACGCAGTTCGGTTTTCGGAAAAAAACTTTCAACGGATCTTGCCATTTTAAAATTGGTTGAACGATGCATTTTATAAAAGTCGAATACCAGCAGCCTTATTGTTAGACCCAAAAAAAGCATTTGATACTATTGATCATGACAAATTACTTCAGACTCTAAAATCAATAGTGCTACATAACGTACCTTTAAAATGGTTTCATTCGTATTTTAGTAATAGAGCTCAAGTTCTGGATAATGTAAACCTAACATCTGAGCGCCATTTTATAATCTGTGGAGTGCCACAAGGGTCAATACTGTGACCCCTACATTTTCTTATTTATGTTGACCAAGTAAGATATTATTTGTCTGAAGCCAACATAATACCTTTTGCAGACAATACACTTCTTTTTGTTGTATGTGAAAATCTACCTTCTTTGTTTACAAAAATGGAAAAAACTCTCACTGAATTTGTCTCATGGGCTGATTCGAACTATTTAACACTGAATTACAGTAAGACAAATTATGTATTAGCACACTTTTGCTAATACATAATTGCAAAGATTTGCACACTTACGCCACACAACATTCTTGTAACATAGTCCAAAAAGCGCCCTCTACGAAAAGAGCTTCTTTTTTAATTAGATTTTTTGCACCGACTATTTGGAATTCACTCCCCTTAGACATCCGGAATTCAAAGAATCTTGTATCCTTTTTAGCGAGCAGCAAAGGGTCATTACAGAAAAAAGTGTTTAGTGCTGTCCTCTTCCAGGGTTGTTTTTTCTCCCCATTTTTATTTTCCCTTTTTTTCTCGTTCTCTATTGCTTTCTCTCTCTTCTTTTTTTACCTTTAAAGTTGAAACCATAGGTTGATTTATTTATTGGTTTACTTTTCTTCTCTTTTTTTCTTCTTGATACGTTCAGTTAACGTGTTGTTTCTGTTTGTTTTTAATTAATATTAGTTAATGTCCTGCCCTAGCCAAACATATTTTTTTTGTGCTTTCCTGGCAGGAATGTTATATAAGTTATGTATTTGTTTTCAAATATAGATAATTGAATTGAAATTGAATTAGGATACAGAGCCCTCTGGGTGCTGGATGAAGCGTTCGTGTCTGGTGCCACACCAAGTACAAGCAATTAAGCACAATGACAAGCATCGCAATGATGATGACAGTGGCACTTTAAATGCAAAAAAAGACATCAGCAGCAAAAGTACATGAAAGCAAGAACAGAAAGACCAGGGGGAAATGACTTACTATCGGTTTCACAGTCTACTTTGCCCAGGACAGCTCTTCCTGGAAACTGGGCTTGAATTTTATCGGCAGCTTCATCAAAAATTGGCGCTAACATATTACTAAAACGACACCAATCAGCATAAAAATTTAATATGACTAATTCATGAGAACCTGCAACAGAAAAACAACAATAACAGATAAAACTTTAATATTGCCTTATAGCGTATTTGTAAGGCGGTAGGCTACCCAGGATTTTTTCGGAGGGGGTTTTACTCGAAAAAGTTTTTTTTTTTTTCTTTTGGGGGGGGGGGGGTTCACAAAAAGACCTAAAAAACGCATACAAAATTTATTTATGTCCATTTTTGTTACGTTTTTACGAATCAGACAAACATTTCGGGGGGGGGGATTCAAACCCCCTAACCCCCCCCCCCCTGGATACGGCCTTGCGTATTCATAACAATTATCCTGACTTTTTAGACAGAAAAAAATTTAGAAACGACCTTAAGACTTAAAAAGAGAGAGAAAATGACGGCTGTCATAAAAATGGCGGTAAAAAGATAATAGATCCTCATTGAATAAGAGAAGTAAGCCAACGTAACAGGGAGTTTAACTAATTTACTAATTTTTAATCTTTGCTGACATGACTAGCATCTGACTTATTTGTCAATCACTTTTCTATCTATCTTTCTTATTAAATGAGCAATAATTGTATATGCACATATTTTTTTCTAGAAACGCAAGTATAATGTTTCTTCTGAAAATTGGCATACTATCATTTTCTGGTGTGAAAAAATAATCTAGATAGGTCACAACTTTGGGAAAATTCGTTTAAAGCCTAAATTTTCGGAAAACATTTTTCAAATGAATGCTTTCATTTTCATCCTCCAACAGGCTCTACTGCTAGAACAAAAACCTTTTGCTGATGTATTGGAAACGCAATATTTTGCGTAAGCTAAATCTAAAGAATATGCATGGATTTTCCTAATTATAAACGAATACAAATGTAATTAACTGTTTGGGCCCTACTACCCACAATGAAAGAGATCAAAAAATGATTCTTACCTGTGACAGAAAATACTTTTATGAAAAAAAACTTCTAAAATGGATTAAGGGGTGATACTTGACGAGCAGGGTTGCCAATTAATGATTACATTATTTTGGCTTGAGAGATTTTTTTTTTTTTTTTTTACATAAAATATGTGAGATTAAAACTTAAGACTATTTTACAGCTACGTTCTTCTGTATAAGTCATGATTAAATCATTTTGTCAAAAACAGAAATTATGCATTTTTATTCCAATAAAAAAGGAAAAAAAAACAATAAAAGATAGCTAAGACAAAATTGTAAAAATGGTATAAAATGTTATTAAACATCAACCGCTGGCACAGGAATTTAACGTGTTTTTTTTTAAAGAATTTCAAACAGATTATTTTATTGAAAAATCCTAGTTAATTTAACTGGAATCTTCTAGTGATAAAGGATGGAAAATAAGAACTATTTACAACTTTAAAACTATGTTTATATATGTTGCACATCGAGAAATAATTTTTCATCAAAAAGTATATAATGCCCAGGAAGTTTAAAGAAACCACCACAATGTAAAGCCTACGTCATAATATCGTTTGCAAAATATTGCAGCTAAGAAAATATATATATATATATATATATATATATATATATATATATACATATATATATATATATATATATATTACATACATACATGCATTAAAACCCACACTTATCAAACTATCATAGGCAGCGCGCTAGCGCTGCCTAAGTAAAGAACGATGTGGGCACAATGTGTTTTTTTTTTCTCTCTCTCTCCATACCCGGGCACTTCGTATCGAAGGAGTTGTCGTAGAAACTTCGAAAAGGGCTCATTCGATTGGAAATTGGAGTGGCTAGTGCCCTTTTTAATAGTCGAAAGTGATTGGAGGGCAACTAGCCCCCCCCCCGCCACGCCCATCATTCCCCCAAACACATCTAATCGAAATTTTGAGATAGCCATTTTGTTCAGCGCAGTTGATTTTCAGATAGAAAATGTGTTTTTGAGGAGGACATTCCCCCACAACCCTCAAGGCAAGGGTTTTAAATTATGCCCTGGGGGCATATAAGGTTTTTATAGAAGGTGTTGTCGTAAAAACTTCAAAACAGGCTCATTCGATTGAAAATTCAAAGGGGAAGTGCCCTTTTTAATAGTCGAAAGTGATTGGAGGGCAACAAGCCCCCCCCCACGCCCATCATTCCCCCAAACACATCCAATCAAAATTGTGAGATAGCCATTTTGTTCAGCATAGTTGATTTCCAGATAGAAAATATGTTTTTGAGGAGGACACTCCCCCACAACCCTCAAGGCAAGGGTTTTAAGTTATGCCCTGGGGGCATATAAGGTTTTTATTGAAGGCGTTGTCGTAGAAACTTCAAAACAGGCTAATCCGATTGGAAATTCAAAGGGCTAGTGCCCTTTTTACTAGTCGAAAGTGATTGGAGGGCAACTAGCCCCCCCCACGCCCATCATTCCCCCAAACACGTCCAATCAAAATTTTGAGGTAGCCATTTTATTCAGCGTAGTTGATTTCAAGCTAGAAAATGTATTTTTGAGGAGGACACTCCCCCACAGCCCTCAGGGCAAGGGTTTTAAGTTATGCCCTGGGGGCATATAAGGTTTTTATTGAAGGCGTTGTCGTAGAAACTTCAAAACAGGCTAATCCGATTGGAAATTCAAAGGGCTAGTGCCCTTTTTAATAGTCGAAAGTGATTGGAGGGCAACTAGCCCCCCCACGCCCATCTTTCCCCCAAACACATCCAATCAAAATTTTAAGATAGGCATTTTGTCAGCGTAGCTGATTCCCAGATAGAAAATATCTTTTTGAGGAGACACTCCCCCACAACCCTCAGGGCAAGGGTTTTAAGTTATGCCCTGGGGGCATATGAGGTTTTAATAGAAGCTGTTGTCGTAGAAACTTCAAAACAGGCTCCTTCGATTGGAAATTCAAAGGACTAGTGCCCTTTTTAATAGTTGAAAGTGATTGGAGGGCAACTAGCCCCCCCCCCACCTCCATCATTCACCCAAACACATCCAATCAAAATTTTGAGATAGCCATTTTGTTTAGCGTAGGCTAGTTGATTTCCATATAGAAAATATATTTTTGAGGAGGACACTCCCCCACAACCCTCAGGGCAAGGGTTTTAAGTTATGCCCAGGGTGCATATAATGTTTTTGTAGAAGGCGTTGTCGCAGAAACTTCAAAAAAAGCTCATTCGAATGGAAATTCAAAGGGATAGTGCCCTTTTTAATAGTCGAAAGTGATTGGAGGGCAACTAGCCCCCCCCCCCACGCCCATCATTCCCCCAAACACATCCAATAAAATTTTGAGATAGCCATTTTGTCAGCGTAGCTGATTTCCAGATAGAAAATATCTTTTTGAGGAGGACACTCCCCCACAACCCTCGGGGCAAGGGTTTTATGTTATGCCCTGGGGGCATATGAGGTTTTTATACAAGCTGTTGTCGTAGAAACTTCAAAACAGGCTCCTTCGATTGGAAATTCAAAGGGCTAGTGCTCTTTTTAATAGTCGAAAGTGATTGGAGGGCAACTAGCCCCCACGCCCATCATTCCCCCAAACACATTCAATCAGAATTTTGAGATAGCCATTTTGTTCAGCGTAGGCTAGTTGATTTCCATATAAAAAATATGTTTTTTAGGAGGACATTCCCCCACAACCCTCAGGGCAAGGGTTTTAAGTTATGCCCTAGGGGCATATAAGGTTTTTATAGAAGGCGTTGTCGTAGAAACTTCAAAAAAGACAAATTCGATTGGAAATTCAAAGAGCTAGGGCCCTTTTTAATCGTCGAGAGTGATTGGAGGGTAACTAGCCCCCCCACACCCATCATTCCCCCAAACGCATCCAATCAAAATTTTGAGATAGCCATTTTGTTCAGCGTAGTTGATTTCCAGATAGAAAATATATTTTGAGGAGGGCACTCCCCAACAACCCTCAGGGCAAGGGTTTTAAGTTATGTCCCGGGGTATATAAGGTTTTTATAGAAGGCGTTGTCATAGAAACTTCAAAAGGGGCTCATTTGATTGGAAATTCAAAGGGCTAGCACCCTTTTTAATAGTTGAAAGTGATTGGAGGGCAACTAGCCCCCCCACCTCCATCATTCACCCAAACACATCCAATCAAAATTTTGAGATAGCCATTTTGTTTAGCGTAGGCTAGTTGATTTCCAGATAGAAAATATGGTTTTGAGAAGGACACTCCCCCACAACCCTCGTGGTAAGAGTTTTAAGTTATGCCCTGGGGGCATATAAGGTTTTTATAGAAGGCGTTGTCGTAGAAACTTAAAAAAAGACTAATTCGATTGGAAATTCAAAGGGCTAGTGCCCTTTTTAATCGTCGAGAGTGACTGGAGGGAAAATAGCCCCCCCCCACACCCATCATTCCCCCGAACGCATCAAATCAAAATTTTGAGATAGCCATTTTGTTCAGCATAGTTGATTTCCAGATAGAAAATATATTTTTGAGGAGGACACTAGTAGAATGGCCCCTATTGATCCCACGCCCACCACGTGGTTTATGGTTTTCTCAGTGAGAATGAAAAAAACAGGAATTTTCTCACTTGAAAAAACATGATTTTTCTCACTTTGATGAATGTTTTTAGGACTGTTATGAGTGTTGGTCAATTTATTTGATGTTTTTCATGGATGTCAACATCAATTTATGTCTGTTTTATGGTTTTTGTCAGTGAGAATGGAAAAACAGGATTTTTCTCACTTTGATGGATGTTTCAAGGTCGATTTATTAGTTGTTGTTTGTCCAGGTGTAATGACAATGGAGTGATTTACATAATCGACGGGGAATTATTGATTCACGAAAGGGGAATTAAGAAACAAACATGGCTTCTTTGTTGTTTGGCTAACCTAACCTGAGAAATTGATTTAGATAATCTGCGGGGGAATTATTGATTCACGAAAGGGGAATTAAGAAACAAAAATGGCTTCTTTGATCTTTAGGCTAACCTAACCTGAGAAATTGATTTACATAATCGGCGGGGAATTATTGATTCACGAAAGGGGAATTAAGAAACAAACATGGCTTCTTTGTTGTTTGGCTAACCTAACCTGAGAAATTGATTTACATAATCGGCGGGGAATTATTGATTCACGAAAGGGGAATTAAGAAACAAACATGGCTTCTTTGATCTTTAGGCTAACCTAACCTGAGAAATTGATTTACATAATCGCTAGGGGAATTATTGATTCACGAAAGGGGAATTAAGAAACATTATGGCTTCTTTAATCTTTAGGCCTGAGGGATTTATTTGTTATTGTTGTTTTGGACAAGTGCATGCTAGGGATGAATGTCAAGGTGTCCAGGAATAGGAAACCGGAAGTACATGCATCCTTCTCAGCCAATCAGCGAGTCGGATACATCCTCCTTCTCAGCCAATCAGAGGCTTGCTTACATATGGTTTTCCCCGTTACATAACAATTCACCCTTGAGATTTCGTATATAACGGACATGCATTGTGATTAAATTATCAGAAAGTAAAGTAACCTGACAATGGATAGAACACTAAATATTATTGATGAGCTTGAAGCCTTGGCAGCCACAATTAGCAATGTGAGTACATTTTCATTTTTATTTTCAAAATAAAATTATTTTCCTTGGTCACCCTCCAGTATATTTAGGTAAGTACCCCCCCCCACAAACCTAACCACCATGCAATCTTTATACTCGATAGGAAACATAAAATATGTTCTTTTTACTACCTAACCCCAATCAAACCCCCCACCCCTCTGTTTTTACAAGTATAATTCTCGCAATAGAAATATTTCTCTTTTTTCGATAAATTTATTCTTTCTGTAAGCCTATCAAAAAGCGACATTCAACTTCTGTCTATCCCTTAGCTATTAATATACCGTTTCCATTTAAGCCGCCGCCGCCTACTTGACTTAAAAACATTTTTCCGCAATAATTTAAACAGGTGATACCCCACAATTGCACTTCCTGCTTGTTAATCCTTAACGTTAGTGACTTAACCAAAGGTTTCAATGATAAAAAGGATTTGTTTCTCTCTTTCTCAAATTAAAACGGTTTTAAGCAAAAAGAGATTGCTGTTTATTAAGCTTGTGGATTCGTAACCTGTATTTGGAGAACCGGTGAAACGGGATTATTTCCAAAAATAATTACTAACAATATATTTAGGACATTGGTGAAAGGGGGGGGGGACATGCCTCAATTCTATCACCATTATTGTAAAATGAAAACAAGGTGTTTTCATGAAAAGTAAGGGGGGGGGGCTGGGATGTCTATGAATAAGCTTTTTTAATTAATTGAAATAGCATTTGATTTCTGAGTTTAGTATATTTTTACTTTTTGCTTTACTGAAAATGCTGGCGTAGGGGGGGGGGGCTTTCTTAGTGATAAATGCATTTCTAGACAAAATTATGGTTAGTGTGGATGGGGATACTAATTTTCCTTCTTTAAAAAAGGGGGGAAATTATTTCGATACTAACTTTTTTCTCTTCTTTAAGGCAAATTGTGAAGAATGCCCGTCGCCGCCACCCAGTAAGAGAGCAAGGGGTAATAATGCGGCCCCTGCGAAGGCGACAGTCATACAATATGGTCGCTGGCCGAAGCCTCCTAAACAAGTGTTGCCTGCCCAAGCCGCGCTGGATTGTGACATCGCTTGCCCATCCGCTCTCCTTGGACCTCTAATAGCTGCCCCATCAACGCTAGGTCAGGAGGTTACCCTCCAGCATGCTATGTCAGATCCATCCGACACCCAAGCCCAGACGGAATTTGCAAATGTAAGCATTTTTACCTCTAGTTATAGAAATATCTACCTATTTCTTCCAACTTTTTTAGGCCTTTTCTTTCACTATTTTTGAACACTGTGTAAAAGTGTATCTCAGAGATATTGAAAGATTTTTTCTCCCCAAAGGAAATATAATGTTCTCCCTTTTGAATCATGTCAAGTGCATCCATTCACCCTGCTAAATTAGATTAGTGAAGCCAAAAAAATGCACTATATCCCGCTCATAATAAGTAGCAAAATCCTTTGCGTTATAAACTGCTTTATTAGCGAATGGTTCACCTTGCCTCTACAAATATTATAAAAACAACTTTCTATCGGAATGAGTTGTGTATCATGACAGGAGATGGCTATCCATTTCAAATCATGTTTTTTTTTCCAGAGCAGATATGGGATATTAATATGAAATTTTATTTGGAGGGATTGTTTGAACAAAATCAAATTGCCTTCTATGTCATGCATTTTAGATTGCAAATATCTTATACTAACCGGGGGGGGGGGGGGGGCGCTATGGGCCCGAGAAGCGCCGCGGGAAGCGCTGCGGGCCGGGGAAGCGCCACGGGAAGCGCTGCGGGCCGGGGAAGCGCCGCGGGAAGCGCTGCGGGAAGCGCTTTCGGAAAGCGCCGCGATGGCCGGCTCGGAGGGGGGAGCATTAAATACTGGAAATTGGGGGGGAGTTGTTTGAACAAAATCAAATTGTCAATTTTATGTAAAGCGGCGTTTTAGATTGTAAATATCTTATATTAAGTTTGATATTTTGGAACTTTCAGAATATCGATAGAGTAGTGAATTAAGCAAATGCTAGTATATGCATACTGCTACTACTACTAAGCGCGTTTTAAATAATACGTAAATAATAATCCAAATTTTAAAAACAGTAGGGGTGATTTGAACACTTTGAAAATAAGCTATTTTTCATTTATAGGTTGGACCGTTGGTCTCATATTCTTTGTCTTCCCCCTCATCAGTTGGAGAAGGAGAGGAGCTCTCCAACAACAATTCACCATGGAGTGGTATCGTTAATGAGCAAATACCTGATAATATTGATGAGTATTTAAATGATTTTTTAAATGTAGATAAAAGCACAGTTGAGCAGGGGGACTTGAGTCAAAACACCCTACAGCTTTTGGACGATTTTACAAACGAATTAACTGGGAACCCTCCTCCTCCTCCTCCAGCCTCCGATACCCTAACGAATCCACTTCAAACAACTGAAGTGGAGCATTCGCATACCCCAAATATTGTTGAACAATGTGGAGGGAGTGTTGATAATATACAAGAGGGGGAGGGGGGTAATGACCAATTCACGACTTTTCCAGACTTTCAATTATCTAATATAATTTTAAATGCAATAGTTGTTTACACTGCGACTTTTGGGGACCCGTTTAATTCACTTATGGGGGGAAAATTTGTGTTTGATCCCGTAGAAATTGTGCACGACTATGTAGATAAAATTCGTGCACTGCTGGAGAACCAAATTCAATTGTGGGGGAGGGATTCAATTAAGGTTTCAATTGTTTTAAAGGTATTCTATTTAAATGAGGGGAAAAGTGAAGTTTATTATCATTATGTACATTCCGAGATGCGCGTGATTTATCCGAATTTAGAAAATTTTGAGGGTGTTTTTTCGGATTGGATAGGTCAAATTATTGCGCATCTCGAGAACTTTAACGAAAACGGGAGCGGCTCTTTAGTTCTTTTTATTGAAAATTTAAGCGTTAATATTTGTAAATTTAAGAAAGATTTTATTTTAAGAGGGGGGGGCTGGGGAGGGAGGGCAATGAGTTTAAATTATAATCCAGATTTAGTAGGTTGTCGTGGTGTCCAGAAGATCTGTTTTGAAACACATCAAAAACGTTTCAAGTATGCTTTCCTCATATCAGCATTTCAGCCTCTAGCAGATGACGCTACCAAGACGAATTTAGACGATTGGGCTGTACATGGGAAGGAAGGGTCTAATTTCCCCATTGTAGATTTTTCTTGTTTAGAGGGAAAATACCCAGTAGCGCTAAGATCCATTGATATTTTTGAAAGGGCTAATGCCCATTTAAATATCGGCATTACTGTGGTTCAGTATGAAACTGAATTTGAAGATAGGGTTCGTTCAAAAAAGAAGGGGGTGGTTTTCCCTGTAAGAGGCCCGTCAATTGAATTAGTCAAACACTGGGTTTGGTTGTTGTATACACCCCATCTAGTGACTTTGCCAATTCAATTGGCCATTTTAACCCGATCACAGACATCAGTAGAGTTCTGGGGGAGGTTAAGAAACAGAGTTCACGTTTCTACTGTCCGACATGCCTCTCTCGATTTTGGACTGAATTAAAGTTGCAAAATCACATGAGGCATTGTAGACGGCATGGCTACCAGACAGTGGAAACGGTTTCAGGGGATAGGGCCATTTTACGCTTTAAAAATTTCCAAAACACCCTCCTCCAGTGCAACAAAATATCTTTGGACTGTGAAGCTAAGCTGGTGGAGGTGAATGATCCCCAATTTCCAAACCGAGTCAAAGAACACCAGGCTATTGCAGTGTCCTATGCTCATGCGCAAAGAGACAGTTCTAACACCAATGCGGTTGTTAGAAATAGTAGAAACATTGGATGAGAACGAGTGTATGGTCAAGGCACTGACTAAACTAATTGGCACAGCTAATGGTGCTATTTCTCGTTTGAGAAATACCCATTACCCAATGGTTTTGTCTGCAGAGGATCGTCTCGCGATTAAAGATCAAAAAATATGTTGGGTTTGTAAGGAGGAGTTTGTAGAGGGGGATAAGGGGACTAAAGGGAAAAGAGGTGGTGGTGGGAGGGGGAAAGTCAGAGACCATAATCACTTGTGGCAGGAAATATCCTCTGGGGGTAGTAATTTTAGAGGGGTTGCGCATCAATCGTGTAACTTAAATGTTAGCCAACAGTTTTTTATCCCTGTTTTTATCCACAACTCAAATTACGATTTAAAATTTATTTTACCGGCACTGGCACGTATGCACAGGGAGGGAGGGGGAGTAGATAGTCCATGGGTAAACAATTCATTTACCTATAACATTATTCCAAATCGGCCGAGAAGTTGTTGCTTCTCGAGCTGAAATGGCAGGCAGTGGATAATGGGCATACGTGTTGGAATAAAATCAGGTTTTTAGATTCTTTTAGTTTTTTTCCTTGGCATTGAGTCAATTGATTCAAGTCCAGAAAAGCGACAATTTTGATAGCTTTCCCTTGCTTAAACAGCACTTTCAAGACAGTGAAATGTATGACCTGTTGACCTGCAAAGGTGTATATGCATACGACTATTACTGTTCTGGCGCTCGCTTAAGCGAGTTGAAACTACCTCCAATTGAAGCTTTTTACAATTCACTGACCAGCAGTGAATGCACAGCCGAGGAATATGAGTTTGCCAAGAAGGTGTGGTCTAAGGGGAATTGTAACAATGGGTGGGATTATTGTAGACTGTACTTGGCCAGTGACGTTTTAACTCTGTTGGATATAGTCTGTAAGAACACAGACCAAATCTATTCAGAGTTCGGGTTAGATATAGGCTACTATTTTTCCACACCCCATTTGTTGATGGATTTGATTTAAAAATTAGTAGGGAGGAAATAGGCCTAATCACAGATGTAGATCAGCACTTTTTTGTAGAGCGTTCAAGGAGGGGAGGGTATGTTTTTCATGGGGACCGCGTCTTGTCAACCGATCCGAGCGGACAAAGCACCGGTGCAAAGTCAAATGCAGTGTTCTTGGACATGAACCCATTGTACCCCTCGGCAATGTCTCACTACTCTTTGCCGTGTGGGAACTATCAATGGCTTGAGAATCTTTGTGAGTTCCCCGACATTACCACCATCGAGGACAATGGGCCACAAGGATGGTTCTTTGAAATTGACGGGCACATTCCTCTGGCGCTTCACGACTCCGTCAAAGATTTTGTTTTTCCCTGTATCAATCGACCCGTTAGCAGGGACTCATTGAGCCCCTACAATCGATCATTGGTTGAGGATATGGGGATGCACTGGACTCCCTCTAAGCAAAAACTGATTGCTGATTTGGACCCTAAGGAGAATATCGTTGTTCACCATGTGCTTTTGCACTGGATGGTGAACAATGGTTTCAAGATCACCAAAATA
Source organism: Artemia sinica (assembly GCA_027921565.1). NCBI lineage: Eukaryota > Metazoa > Arthropoda > Branchiopoda > Anostraca > Artemiidae > Artemia > Artemia sinica. Next base: position 37,755,775 of record CM051267.1, read on the forward strand.
CACAGGGTCCTGCAGTTCAATCAGCGACCATATTTAAAGGCATTTATCGACATTTTTGTTGATAAACGCTCTAGGGCAAACTCCAAGGTAGAAAAGGAAATGTACAAACTGATTCTAAATTCAGCGTTTGGCAAAATGTGTGAAAGCGTACGTATCAGATCTCGCTGCGACGTTGTGACTGACCCTCTAGACTGTGCACGAATTATTGCCGATCCCAATTTTACATCGTTCACGAGCATAGAGACTGGCATGGTTCTTCTACACAGGCGAAAGCGAAATGTGGTACTGAACAAGAATATAGCGGGCGGCAGTTCAGTACTAGAAATTTCCAAAAAGCTCATGTTGTCGTTTTTTTACAATGTGTGCAAGGTGCAATGGCCACGGGAGGGGGAGGTTCAAGTTTACTATGGGGATACAGATTCTCTGCTGTTAAAGGTAAATGGGACCGAAGATTTATTGGGTGATTTAGAAAAGGGGGAACACATCAGCTCGTGGATGGATTTCACCAACTGGAATCCATCCCTCTACCCCGAGTTGGTGAAACGTCAAGCCCCCGACCAACTATTAATGTTAAAATCAGAGACGGGGAGTGATTTGATATCCAGGGGGGTGTTCCCGGGTCCTAAAGTTTATTGCGTTAAAATCATAGTGGGGATGAAAAGAAGGCGTGTAAAGTGGTGCCTACACATTTTCCAAAGAGCAATTTCAACATGAGCGTGTACAGAGACTGTGTAGAAAGTAGCCTAGTGCCAAGAGCACAAGTGCTTGCAATTCGCTCTCTACAGTATAGAAATTATACTGAGAGAGTGGAAAAAAATGCAATGTCATGTATATCCGACAAAGTCTATGTGCTCGAGAATGGTGTGAGTGTCCTGCCTCATGGCCACTACCGTATTTCAGACCGAGTTGAATGCATAGACTATCGCAATCAACTTGGTCTGGATAAATTAACCTAACCTGACTAACCAACTAACCCAACCACTAACCAACAACCACCCAACCCATTCATAAATTAAATGCTCTAACCCTTTCATAAATTATCTAACCTCAACTAACCCAACCTAACCTGTAGCAGTGACGACAACTATTGTACTGTTTTTCGCCCGCGGCTTCCGGGGGTGGGGGGGGGCCCTTCCACGGCCGGCCCCGGGGGGTTGGGGGGTCCCACCCGCAGCTCCCGGGGGTGGGGGGGTCCCACCCGCGGCCAGCCGGCCTTCGGCCCTGCGGTCCTGGGGGGGGGGGACCTCACTTTTAAATTCACTGTAATGTTCAACTGTGCTATCCAGAATTTTCAAGTGTTTTTTTTTCAAGTGTTGTTGTTGTTGTATAGAAAAGTGTGTGTTTGCTACTAATGTACATAAAGTGTTGTTGTTGCTCTTGTTCATGTTGATGGACAAAAAGTGTTTTTAAAGACAATAAGTGTTGCTCTTCATGTTGATGGACAAAAAGTGTTTTAAGACAATAAGTGTTGTTCTTGCTCTTGTTCTTGCTGTTGATGGATAAAAAGTGTTTTTTTTTATGTTGTACATAAAGTGTCATTTTTATCATTGTCAATTGCAGTTCATGTTGATCAAATAGAGTTTTCATGTTGCCGAAATAAATGCTGCCATGAAATATTGTTGTCAACTGTTCTTGTTGAACAAGTGTTATTCATATCGTTGTCAATTGCAGTTCAAGTTGAACAAATAGAGTTTTCATGTTGCCGAAATAAATGCTGCCATGAAATATTGTTTTTTTGTTGTTGTTCTTGTTAACGTACTAGATAGATCTATGGGAAAATTACTACTACTACTTATTCATTGGACACGTATGATTTACAGTTAGTTATAGTCCAACTGTTGTCAACAGCAGCAGCAGCAGCATGTATCAATTTAAAACACCCTTCAGATCGTTTCTGTGTGGTCCCTCAATGTCGGGGAAAACAACACTTTTAGCTAAAATAATTAAAAATTGTCAGAAAATGTTTTTGGAAAAGCCGAAAAAAATCTACTATTGCTATAGTATTTGGCAGGAGTCCTATGATCAAATAAAAGCAATTGCCACAACCATACCAATACAATTCATACGGGGGCTTGATGTTTTCAATAGTATTGAATCGAACTCGTGGCTGATTATTGATGATTTGGCTGAATCCATTGAACAGTTCTCACAGGAAATGCTACAACTGTTCACTGTTCGCTCCCACCATGAACACATTTCCATAACCCTAGTTCTACACAATCTGTTTCATCAGAGCAAATGTATGCGAACCCTTGCTTTGAATTGCACTATCTATATTATCTATCGAGTTGTTCGTGATTCTAGCTCGCTCATAACTCTCAATAAACAGATATACCCCGGCGCCCCTAAATTTCTGTTGTCAGCGTACACTCAGGCGACTAATAAACCCTACGGTTACATTTTGCTGGATCTTAATCAGAGCACGCCCGAGGATCTACGTGTAGTCACCGACATTTTCAACAATGAAATTACAGTATATCTTCCGGTGAACAGTAGAAAAGGCTATTAGTTGGCGTTATGACACTGAAGAAACTACACGAACAACGGCATTTATTTTCCGTTTTAAGCACTCTAAAACCCTTGCTTAGGAAGGCCATACTCAAACATGGTGTTGACAATGATTTCATTAATCTAATATCTGAACTTTGTTTAAATTTAACTGAGGGCAATGTTCAACTTCCAGAAGGTGTTAGACAACAGACAAAGCAACATCGTTCCACTGTACGCGCCTTGGCTTGTAAAAACATGGGAAAAACTTTTAAAAGAAAACGGCTCCTTCAAGCGGGCGGTAGCTTTTTCACACTTTTACTGCCAATAATTGCAGGACTTGTAAACAGTTTTCTCTAGAGAGAGAATGGCTAAACCCTATAAATTGACACCATTTGAACTTGTCCTCTCGCCCGTCGAACATTTTGAAGACAATCTAAGCAAATTCATTAATGATGAGAATATTGCCGATGACAAAAAACTGCTTTTACTTCAAGATGCATTGCGACGTGTGGACAAACATAAACCATATCGTGAGAGACCCACCGTCGCCACTGTTACCGATCCCTCTAAACAGGAAACATCTCCTCAAGATTCTGCAGCACTGCAATCAAAGGAGCAGGAATTGAATTCAATTGTATAGAAAATTGGAAACCTATTGCCAGTGACCTATCGAGAACAGAGTAAAAGAGTATTAACTTATCTCATGTTGGAAACTGATGAACATCAAGTTCAAGTCGATAGCACAGGGAAACGAATTATAATTCAGGGAAAAAGTTATAATCTAGTTGATTTAATTTGTGATATGGTGACGAATCGTAAAGGACTTTTATCCTTTGACAATAATCTATACACCTTTCTAAGTGTATCAAACTTTCCCAAAAGTCTTATTGGCAATAAGCAAATTCTAAAGAAACTAAGAGAATATAGTCCTCCAACAACACCAACATCATTTAAAAAAGAAGAAGAAGATTCAATATTTGAAAATACTAGCAATAGCAGCAATGATTTTACAACACCTGTGACTGCTAGTCAAAAGCGAAGACGAATTGATTCACTCTCCAGTGTGCAAAAGGGGAGTGGACATTACACTACGTGCTTGCGTTCAAAATGGATGAAGTTCTGAAAGGTGTCTATGAAAATATTGGTGAAGCGGGAAGTTTAAGTTCTCCCAAAACGCTTTCTAAAGTTGTCTCCGGCACCACCACATTGAAAAAAGCAAAAGAGTATCTAGAGAATGAACCGAGTTAAACACTGCATCGGAATCACAGGCTTCGCGGCAAACAATATCGACAAACCAAAGCCTTTTTCCCTCTGCATATAATGCAAACGGATCTTTTAACTTTAGACGCAGTTCAACGGCGTCACAATGCACCCTACAAATATATTCTGGTGGCAATCAGTGTCTTTAGTCGCTATGCCTATGCCATTCCACTGCGATCAAAGAGAGGTGTTGAAGTTGCTTGGGCCATTGAAAGTATTCTTGAATAGGATTCATATAGAAAAATTCAATCGGATCGTGGCAGTGAATTTGTTAATCCCCATGTGCAAAAGGTTCTATTGAAATATAATACAACACTTTATCATAGTCACAGCCCGATAAAGGCTGCATTGGCTGAACGATTAATAAGAACGATTCGTCTATTAATTTCAAGATATTGTACACTGAAAAATACACCAGCTTTTATTCATGATTTAGATAAAATCATGCGGATATACAACCATCGACCTCATCGATCTCTGTCCAACTCAAGCCCTCGGGAAGTTCACTACAATGAAAATACATTTGATGCTTTTCTAAAGCAATACTCCAATGGTGAAAAAGAAAAAAAAATGTGAAGAAGAAATTCAATGTTGATGATACTGTTCGAATTAATAGAACCACCAATATTTTTGAAAAGGGGAATTATTTATGGAGCACTGAACTTTTTAAAGTGTCCAAAATCCTGGACACCGAGCCCACGACATATCGACTGCGAGACACCAAAGATGATGAGATTCTCGGCGGTTTTTATGAATATGAACTGCAAAAAGTTAGAAACACTAGTGAAATTTATCAAATTGAAAAGATATTAAAGAGTCGTACTCGTAGGGGCAAGAGACAGTTGCTTGTTCGCTGGCTAGGATACAACTCAGATTTTGATTCTTGGGTTAGTGCTGAAGACATTGACAATGCCCAATGATTTCTATGTGACTTTCATGTCCAATGTTTCTGATCCTCTCTACAATGACTTGAATAGAACAAGTGATTTTTGGACGAAACTCTCCCCCACCATCAAATTCGACGATGGAAAGTATGAAGTGGCTCTTGTCGACTGTATTCTCAAAAATACCTACGACATCCTGAGAAAAGATCGTAAATATGATATAAAAATTAGACCCTATGATTGGCCGCCACCACCACCATCCTCAAGTGATCAAGAACAAATTCAAAAAATCAATTGGATGGATTATCCATATATTGAATTACCCTACGAGGAACTCACCTGTATGAATGATTTATGTCGTTCTATTAATAAAAGAATTTCCGCTCGTAAAAAGGGAGCTTTTCATTTCAACTATTCAAAGGAGGAGGGTAAGATCTACATTAGTTCACCTATTGCCAGTGAAAAGGTTATTCTCAATGATACTCTAAAGGATGTTCTTGGCTTTAAGCTCAATATAATCAATGGTAAAAGTGCCGGAAACACTAATTTCATTTTTGCTGACTACCCGCCTGCCTTCTCCACGGACACTTGTATATTTCTCTACGCTTCATTTGTGGAAACATCTCGGGTTGGTAATTCAAATGTTCCCCTCCTACGAGTTCTTGAACGAAAAACCACTACAATATAAAGCATCTTCAGTATATTCCCGTAAACACTTCCTATTTGGAACTCTGTCAGTTAACACTAAGAACCGAATTGGGTGATCCCATAGCAATTTCAAAAGGTTTGGCTGTGATTACATGCCATTTTCGTCCCATCGTTCAACAAGATGTCTAATAAAAAGTGGTATTCACTTGTCCTGATATTGACTGCTATGTTAATACTCTTGGCCCAAGACAACAGGGCAATGGAATGGACTATTACAAAGGTCGCTCGTCAATGTCTGGCTACGGTCTTGGCAGTTGGTTTGCTAAGCTCTTTCGCTCTTCACTACCACTGGCTAGAAAATATCTTGTACCGGCTGCGACAGATTTTGCATCCTCCACACTATACGATTGGGGTTCTGGCAAGGATTTTGAAAAAAGTGCTTCGGAAAATCTTAGGTCCAGTGCGCGAACCCTTGGCGAGCAACTAAAACAAAATGGTAAAGAATTAAAAAGGTCAAGAAACAATGCATCACTCATCAGTCTCCACTCAGGTCGGAAACGAAAGACATCATCCCTCTTGTCAAAGCAAAGAAGGAAAAAGCCGACACGTAGTGTAAACAGAAGAAGAAGCCCCAGGAAGAAAATTGTTAGATCAAAACTAGATTTCTTCTCTTAAGATGTCCTACCTACCGCATAAGGATTCTCAACCTTCAATCACCGCCTCATTGAATCTATTCAATGCTGAAAATGTTGATGTGAGTCTCAAGCATGGATACTATGAACAATTTTATCCTCAAAAACCCCTCTCCGATAATATCCACTTTCAAATTTATTCCAATGAAGACTACTTTATGGACATGTCTTCGACATTTATAGATTTACAAATGAAAGTCCGAAAATCCAATAATACAATGCCAATTCGGGCCGATGGAATATCCTATGAAAATTGTATATTACATAATTTATTTCGTCAAATTAGTGTCTACATCAATGGCACGCTGGTGAGCAAAAGCAACAATCTCTCAAATTATACTAGCTATATGCAATTCATGTTGATGACACCCAAGTCATACAAGGAATTGAGAGGCACTTCCAATGGATATGAATATATTACTAATACTGATAGTACAGATGCACTTAAAAATGCTACAACTAGTGAATTACATCTAGTTGGAAAAATATATCATGAAATATTTAATATATCCCAATGGCTGCCGCCCAATGTTAAAGTGGATATAAAACTGACGCTTGCACCCTCCAATTTCATATTGAGAAAAGAACTTGCTGCCAATCCTGATGTAAGTCTCTCCCTCACCTCGGCAATACTTCATGTACGCAAACAACAGGTCATGAGTTCTGTTGCTTTGGCAGTGAAAAAACTGAGAGCCAATGGAAATAATATTAAACTACTTGTTCCTCATACAATCAACAACAACGTCATATTGCCATGGGCTCACGCACCTTCACCGATTCATCCTTTATCAATGGCGAAATTCCGTCAAAACTCGCTTTGGCATTTGTAAAAAGCGCCAGTGCAATAGGATCGTGGACTGAATGCCCACATAAATTCGAGATGTTTGGACTTTCATCTCTTGTGTGCAAAGTAAACGGCATACCACTCTACAATCTATCTTTTGATAAATCCTATAGAACATTGTATGAGTTGACCATGCAAACCCTAGATCATGATTCGCAACTATTTGAAAATGGTATAACCGAAGATATGTTTGCTAAAACACATGGTATCATTGTACTGGATTTGTCTGGCACACAGGATATGAGTATAGTACGTACGGGAAGTGTGCGTTTAGAGTGTACATTTGCCGACCCATTGACTGAGAGTATTGCACTAATCTCACTAAATCAATATGAAACCTATTAGGAAATCACTCCCGAAGGCAGTGTTCTACTAGACTTGGCGCCATGAACACCAGTCAAATAATCAATGTATTTAATATGGACCCCTACATGTCCCAGTACAAATCCTATTGTCTGCCCTCGGACTAGCAGTCCGTCGACTGTGCTGACAGGTCATTGGCTGTGCATCTTTCAAACAATGAAGACGATTGAATTTTTTGATCCTCTTGGTCTACCCTATACATTTTACACACCTCACATCAGCAACTATATTGAGAGCAGTGGGAAAACTATTATTCAAAATCGGAAGAGGGTGCAGGATCTAACGACTAAAAGCTGTGGCTTCCATGCACTACTATATTTGTGTTCCGATGTCGCGGGTATACTTAGAAGCAGTTTCTCCACATTTATAGTGACAATCCATGTCTGAACGACTTTCTACTGGAAAATATCCTCTCAGACCTATACAGTATTGATTTCAGTGCCCTAAGAGTAAAGTGCTTAAAAAATGTTTGTGAATTTGTTTATTAATAAAATGCATATATATACAACAATGTCTTTAAATTTTCACTTTAGATTTCTTCTTCTTCGATGTATAGGCAACTGTCGTGAACCACTAATGCCGGTAAATCATTTGGATTCACTGTATATTGATCTTGATTGACTGCAAAGTCAGGGTCACATTTTCTACAGTACAATGTAACTTCACTCTTGTCATATCTCTTTGTATAGTCAATGATGCTATTTGCATTCATATTATGAAATTCACGAGTTTCAATCTGTCTATTTGAAGCAATATCACATACAGTGTTTTCAAATGGTGAATCACATTCGGTAACTGCCAAATACAAATCACTTGGTTTATAGTCATAATAGGCAGTGTCGTCACAACGATGACGTACAAACCAAATTGTCTTGTTACCCCAACAGTTGAATCGTAGACCAGATTCCTCTTCCCAGAATAATTTAAATCCACGACGATACCAATCTCGTAGAAATAAACTAAAATCACGTTTGGGATTCTTCCCAATCATAGCGGGGTAAGTATTCTCCCACTGATCACATTTATCATAGTGACAATTGGAGCACAGGTGCCCTCTAGGGTGCGAGTCACACACCTCCTCAAGACATGAATTACATCCTTTAATTTGTACTGCATAGCCTCTATGTAATTTACATGGATTACATAATTTACACTTTTCACTATAGTCATCAATAATTGTACAATTCTCATATTGAGTCCAACTGCCAAGAGTGTACATGCACAATGGACATGTATAGAACATTTTTTTTTGGTTTCCAATGTCACTTGACTCACTCACAGCTAAAACGAAACTGATCGTTCCTGCTGACGGATAAATTCAAGGTGGAGGAATGGGGAGAGGAGTAACTCTGTGACGTTACCTCTTTCGAATGACGGGGGAGCCATCTACATTGAATCCATTGGCAATGTTTTCAAAAGTATATCCACGATATGATTCTGCTTTGTTCCAATTAATATATCAATAAATTGACTATAAGCACTTGAGTCACATTTTAAAAGTTTCATACAATACTCCAACGGGGGAGAATCACTCCTCATTATATTGTCAAGTGTTCCCTGACGAGAGAATATCCTGCGTTGAAGAGATAACTCGAGAAAATCGTCATGCAAAGTCAAATGTTTTTCCGTAAACACTAGATTTGATCTAATTCTCTCTTTCTCAAATTTATTCATTTTTCAATCCTTTCACTCTGACTGCTGACTCTAGACTGACCCTGATTCGTTAGCCCTAACCAGAAAAGAAAGGGAATATTTTCGATTTCGAAACAATTTTATTGAATAATTACAACAAAAACAATAATACAGAGCATGTACAATTAGTGATAGAGTTTATTGTCTTCGATATGTTTCACCAATGCACTTAAAGCACATTGAAGTCTATTCATGTGTGCTATATCAACTTTTGCAGCGAAACATAATTGATCCTCCATTTTAAATTTGCTCAAGGATATCACATATCTTGCATATACTTCATCCCATTCCAGACAAAGTCGTGATCCTCTCGTGATTTCCACCGCAATGTTTGGCGCTCTTGTATTATTATCATCAACTCCACTATCAACTTCTAAGAGGGTAAACATTCCACTCGTCATCATCAACACAAATATATATATCCAAATGAGTAAAGTCAAACTGTTCTTCTTCTCACTCCTTTGAATTCTATTCACAGACTAATAAAACTATAGTAAAAATCCTTTCCTCATATTCCCTCCGTCGCTAATATGTAACCAGCCCTCTGATTGGCTGAGAAGGGGGATTTATCCGACTCGCTGATTGGCTGAGAAGGAAACACGTGATCTTGTTTTTGAAACATCCAATCAAAGTGAGAAAAATCCTGTTTTTCCATTCTCACTGACAAAAACCATAAAACATCCATAAATTGCTGTACTCGTCGTTGTTTTTTCATTCTCACTGACAAAAACCATAAAACAGACATAAATTGATGTTGACATCCATTAATATGAGAAAATTCCTGTTTTTTTCATTCTCACTGACAAAAACCATAAAACAGACATAAATTGATGTTGACATCCATGAAAAACATCAAATAAATTGACCAACACTCATAACAGTCCTAAAAAACATCCATCAAAGTGAGAAAAATCATGTTTTTTCAAGTGAGAAAATTCCTGTTTTTTCATTCTCACTGAGAAAACCATAAACCACGTGGTGGGCGTGGGATCAATAGGGGCCATTCTACTAACACTCCCCCACAACCCTCAGGGCAAGGGTTTTAAGTTATGCCCAGGGGGCATATAATGTTTTTATAGAAGGCGTTGTCACAGAAACTTCAAAAACAGCTCATTCGATTGGAAATTCAAAGGGATACTGCCCTTTTTAATAGTCGAAAGTGATTGGAGGGCAACTAGCCCCCCACCCCACGCCCATCATTCCCCCAAACACATCCAATAAAATTTTGAGATAGCCATTTTGTTCAGTGTAGTTGATTTACAGATAGAAAATATGTTTTTGAGGGGGATACTCTGCCACAGCCCTCGAGGCAAGGGTTTTAAGTTATGCCCAGGGGGCATATAAGGTTTTTATAGAAGACGTTGTCATAGAAACTTCAGAAAAGGGCTCATTTGATTTGAAATTCAAAGGGCTAGTGCCCTTTTTAATAGTCGAAAGTTATTAACAATATTTTTTGTTGTTGTTTAGACCAGGGCACTTCGTATCAAACGAGTTGTTGTGGGAATTCTGAAAGGGGCTCATTCCATTGAAAATAGAAAGGGCTGATGCCCTTTTTAATAGTCGAAAGTGATTGGAGGGAAACTAATCCCCCTTCCACCCCCATCCTCCCATTTGCCCATTATATTTAAAAACTAAATGTTGCCTTAAGATTAAATCAAAATGCACTGTGATAATAGTAATTCCCAAAAAGGCATCTCAGCAGTATCCCAAGAACGACTGACGGTACGGTATTATGTTCAAACTTTCGAGGCTACTTCTGCTCTTAAAATTTAACCAAATCAAAATAGTGTAAGTGTATCAAAGCTATCAAAGAAAGTAAACAGATTTTTTTGCAAATGGTATCAAGTTTTCCCTTTCAGGTCAACTAGAGGAGGTATGAAACTAAGTTAAACAGTACTATTTGTGTCCAGATTTATAAAATGGTGTATGTTGTTAAAAATTGCTGAAAATTTATCTCCAGCATACAAATAGCAGGCCAAACTATAAAATCTTAAAAAACGAAAAGATTTGAAGTGTTATTTTCTTTTTCCCTGAAAAGACTATGTCAATATAAAACGAACAGAAATTAATTAAAAAAACTTTTTCCCAAAAATAAGTTTTTCAAAGAAAAGTGAAGAACTCCATTAAACAAAAATGAGCAAAATAAAATCAAATAATCTACCAAGTGTGAAACTACCACAAATCAGCATCGATAAATAAATGAAACCCAAAACGAACAGAAATTAAAATAAATAACTGAGTCAAACTCAAAATGAGCAAAAATTAACACAAGTTGGGTGCAAAACCCCTATGCCTTCCCAAGGCCAGAACAAAATTTGCACTTTACTGAAAAAAATATAAATGTTTTTACTTTTTTACTTTTATAACTTTAATAAATCAAATAATTTTAACATTTTGATTACTAAATATCAGTATATGTATATTAAACTGACAATGACAATTTACCAGCCAATTTATCTCTATAATAAAAAAACTTTTTTGCATGCTGACCTATGGTCTACACAGTGCAGGTACTGATCTCCTGATTCTCTGAATTTGTCTGGGAGTGCAATGCATGATTGGGATAAAATCATTTGATGCTTCCTGTGTTTTCCTCCTAGATTTCTCCAGGCACCCACTTGGAGCTGGATCAAATCTTATCTGACCTTAAAGAGTCACACCACTGACCTCAATTCCCATCCAATAACCAACAACATCAGGACTTGAACCTGTCCCCATAGACAAAGGATTTCAAGCCCAGCATGCTAACTACTCAGCTAGGAGCGCTAAATAAACTTTAAATTTTTCTCTGGATCCCAAAAATAACCTCTAATCAAGGCTGTACCCAGGATTTTTTTTAGAGGTGGTTTTACTCGAAGTTTTTTTTTTTGGGGGGGGGGGAGGGGGGGGGGGGGGTTACACGAAAAAAAACTCAAAAAACGCATACAAAATTTGTTTATATCCATTTTTGTTACGTTTTTACAAGTCAAACAAACCTTTCAGGGGGGGGGGTTCAAACCCCCTAACATCCCCTCTGGGTATGGCCTTGCCTCTAATAGGAAGCTTTTGTTGGCTACATCAGTTGTATGCCATCAAAAAATGAGTGATCATCAAAAAATGAGTGCAAAATAATCTATGTAGTCAGTGGGGAAAGATAGATATATCCAGGCAAAAATGGATGTCCTAAACACACAATACACACTGAACCATTTTGCTAGTTTTCTGATTTTTTTCTGTTGGGGTCCTTAGGAAAATCTCGGGGGAGCAAATGTCCTGCCCCCCTACTTACATAAATCACTGTTTTTACTAAATATTTACCATTTATAATTTTAACATCAATATTCCTTTATGATAAAGAAGACCTACTTTTTACAATCTTTTCAAGAGTTACTAATTTGATGCATTAAATTCATATATTCATGGGAATTATCTAAGCATAGTCTTCAAGAATGAAATTTTTATTTCAATACCCATAAATCTTCAAACAAACAAACAAAATCTAACTATATAAAGGGTTTTTCTGATAACTCCCAGCCAATAACTAATCTTCAGTTGTGAAAACAACTATCTGATTTTATACAGCAGGTACCTGAAACCTGAAACCAAAATTCATTTCTTAATACACTCTAATTAGGTTCCATTAAAACTGTGATAAATTTTATGCACGTTTTTGGCAGATCTACCATGTTTTGTCTCACAGCTGGGGATTGAGTTGAATTTTTAAGGTCAATTTTTCTTTGGTTTCCTAATTTTTCTTGGTTTCTCCTAAAAAAGTACATGCTAAATTGTATTCTTTTTTAATCTTTCAGTTTTGCCCATTATATTTGCAATGATGGTAATAAATCCACTATTTCTAGGTAATTAAGCACAAACTCACCTAATACTGTATCAAAATTGCCTTTTGTTAAGTGTAAGGCTCCACTAAAAACAGTATATGCCAATTGGATAATCTAAAAGACAAACAACATTATAAGCATTTAGTTTGCTGTTTTATTTAATGAATAAATACAAACTAAAACTGCTTTAAACTTTTTGGGGAACTAATCCCCAAATCAGCTGAACAATTATATAATTATAACAAAAAAACTTACCAGTGAAAGACAAAGGTGAGCATGCTGCTATATTGGCTTAACACCACAAGGAGGCTCACAATTTTTTTTCTTCTTCTATTGCAACCTTTTATGTAGTGACGTCAATAGGGAGGGGGACATTTATTTAAAATGCCCTTCTTTGGTTTTTCATTTCAGAATCGACCAAAATGACAATTTTGCCCCCCCCCCCCATAGATACTGAAAAATAATTTCCCCTGTGGCTAAGCTCTTTTATTGGTTTGATAAAGAACTTCTAAGAAATACATGGCAAAGAATCACTCTGTATGACCTCCCAGGTTGAAAACAACAAGTGGTAACCAAGAATTGCTTTACCTCTGGAACCAGTGGTAAGATATGTGCTTTAATTGAGTTGTCCTCTTTTGTTTATTAATAAATGATTTTCTTTTGGTGGTTGGAACATCATACCTTAAATTACCTTAAGTCACACTTGTTAGCAATAGGGTAATCCTGTAGTTGCTGGTCCGTGATAGTCTGCTGACTGATTTGAATGACTCAATGCTGGTAGAAGAGACCCTATCATGATAAAGTTGTTTGCAGATAATGTTAAATTTTACACTTATTCTACACACAGGTGATGTCTTGTCTCTTCAAAGCAATTTAAGTGCTATCTCTGAGTGATGTCCTTGGAATTTTGTAAGGGTACTGTACTTGTTACTGGCAGGCTACTACTTTTTTTTACCAGCAGTATATTAAAACTAATATATGTATATATATATATGTATATATGTATATATATATATATATATATATATATATATATATATGTATATATATATATATATATATATATATATATATATATATATATATATATATATATATATATATATATATATATATATATATATATATATATATATATATATATATTTTCAATTCATACTAATCATTCTTTTGTTTTATTTAAGGTAGAAACTCATGGACATAAGAATCAATAATAAACTTTTGCAGAAATTTTTGGTTATTTTGGGCTGTATCCAGGATTTTTGGTACTGTTCTAATAGCCAGGCAACACACAAGAAGTGAAGTTTGGTTAATGCTATTGAGTGGTTGTAAAGCATAGCATATATTAAATACAGAACCTAACCTAGGTACCCTTTCCCCCCTAAACCCCAAAAAACTAAAGTTTAAATATAGTTTCCAGAGTAAGAAACCCTTGTTTATGCTGTGCAAGACATCCAATTACTTGGTAATGGCTATCTGGTTTTTGCTTTTCTTGATATGTGTTGCCTGGCTAGTAGAAAAGTGCAGGATTTTTTTTTCCAGGGGGTGTTTTACACCAGAACTTTTTTTTTTTGGGGGGGGGGGGGTATACAAAAAACCTCAAAAACACATAGAAAATTTGTTCATATCCATTTTTGTTATATTTTTACAAGTCAGACCAACATTCCAAGGGGGGGGGGGTCAAACACCCTAACCCCCCACCCTGGATACAGCTTTGGCTGTTTTGAGCCCTTTTAGCCTTTTAAGGGCTCACTAAGTTATTTCCCCTGAAGTGACTACTGAATTATGAAAGAGCATGGAAAAGGCATCAAGTGATATATTCACTTTTATCCTAGCTGAACTATAGTGAAAACTAAATCTTACCCCCCCCCCCCCCCAAAAAAAAAAAAAAATAAAAATGACAAAAAAATATTAGAGGGAACCAATTGTACTTAAACAAGTGGCAGCAACATTTAAATTTATTTCTTCAACCTCTATAGCACTTTGTGGTAAAAATAAATTGTTTTTTTGGTGAAAATAATGGTAATTATGCAGGTGCTTTAGAATATTTATTGCAGTTCAATCCATTTTTGCAAAATTTTCATTGCTTATGGTGATTTAGTTTCCAGTAAACTTACAGTTTACATCACAATTTAGCTAGGATGAAAGTGAATATATCACTTGATACTTTTGTTATGCTCTTCTAATTCAATAATTGATTCTGGGACAAAAACCATTTTGAGCCCTTAAAGGGCTTAAAACAGCTCATAGTCACCAAAAGTTTAAAAGCATAGAAAAAATCCTTAACCTTAACAGCCTAGTGAAATGTTACTTTGAATCAAATTCGCAGAAATTAAAAAAAAAAAAAAAACTGGAAACCCCTCAAAATTGATGTTAGTTTTGCTGTGATGTAATTTTTGAGGCATCTCTCTTTAAAAAATTCTGCAAATTTGTTTGTGTAATAACATTTTAGGCCACTATTAAAACTAAGAGAAATAATGATTACCCTTCCTGAATCAGCTGCAAGACAGGTTTTTTCAAAATTTTTTGCAACAAAGGACTGTTTTACCTTTTAAGGCTAGTGAATTTCTAGGTGGCACTATAATTTAGCTAAGATGTAAGCAGGGGTGTAGCTCCAGCATTTTTATTGAGGGGGCAAACAAGTTCCACATCCAGAGAGTCAAGGGGCATGGGCTATATAATAGCTTTTTTCAATTTATTGGGGGGCAACTGCCCCCCCTTGCCACCCCCAAATGACACCACTGGATGTAAGTGAAATTGTCATTTGATGCTTTTTTATGGTCTTTCATAAAACAATAATTGTTTCTGTGGGTAATTGCATCTTAAGCCCTTAAAGTGGCCCTGAAGGTATTGGATATAAATTATGAAAGAGCATAAAAAAAGCATCAAATGATATTTTCACTTTCATCCTAGCTAAATTATATGGCCTACAGCAAAGATACCATGAAATTTACCCACCCCCCTAATGTGCAAATATATACCAGGAATTGGAATATACCCTGATTGGTCAACAGCAAAGTTTTGAATTGCAGAATTGTACACTATTTTGGCCAACAGCATTTGAAAAACTTGAAATGGTAGGGAAACAGTTTATATTTGAGTTGCCTAATAAATGAGGCTTGAATTCTTAAAAATAAGTATTTTTTGAATATATTACTCTTGAACAGGTACAAATCTCCAGCCTATTTATTAGGGGGCAAGAGGGGTCCATATCTGAATAGTCAAAGGGCATGGGATGTATAATATTTTTTTCACCACATTATTGGGGGGGGGGGGGAACTGCCCCCCTTGCCACCCCCAAACAATCCCCTGCTCTTGAACAACTTATTTATAAGGGGCATCCACCATATGGCTAATATGGGAGTAAAGTTCATTTGTGATACAAATGGATGTTATATTTAGATCAAGTATGTAATTCTAGGTATATATTTGCACATTAGGGGAGTGGGGGTATATATTCTGCTAATATATAGGTTCTAAGAAATTCATGAATTTCTTAGAAAAACTGAGAAAACAAGGAAATAAGTGAAGATAAAGGCTCTACCCCTGCAAAATGTGTTAACAAGGATTATTCTGCATATCATGGAGTACTAATTGTTTTATTAATATGTTTCCTTATGTCCAGCTTGACTCCTAGGCTTAAAATACTGGGTGGCCAGTTGACTAATTTAAAGATTTGTATATATATACACTGTCAAATTAGCCATCTGGTGGTATCCCATTTATAAGCTAATGATATGTTTTTAATTACTTTTCAACAAGTTAACTAGTGTTGATAACTTCTTTGTATGGTTACAAAAATTAAATAGCCTACCTTTGGGGCCCCTTTAAGGGCTCAAGATGCAACTAGCCTCAGAAACAATTATTGAATTACAAAAGAGCAAAAAACAAGGCATCAAATGACATTTTTACTTTCATCTTAGCTAAATTAGGCTATTGTGCTACCTAGAAATTTACCTTAGGGCCTCATTAAAGGCTCAACATGGGGAGTATGCCCAATGGATAATATTGAAAAATTTCTATTCTATAGAATGTAAGAATAATATCCAACCATACTTAGTTACTGCCAACATTATCCAACTAGTTAGCTATCTGAAAAATCCTTTTAAGTAAATAAGAAATTATCCAACTAGGAAAATAATTAAAATTTAAAAGAAAAATAGTTTTATCTTGCTAGTCAAATACAATAAAGCATAAGAGCCAACTTAGTATCTCCAACTAGGTGGATAATACTTTAACTTAATGCTTCTGATATATATCTAACTAGACAGATAAGTAAATTCTTCATGCAAACTAGTGATAATATCCAACTAGTCAGACAATTTTTTCTCTTAGACATAGCCTGAACATCTAACTTGGTGGATAACACTTTGTCCTAGCCCTTCTGATATTAATCCAACTAGGTAGTTAAGTAACTTCCTGCCTAGTTAAATATATATCAGAAGATCTAAGACTCAGCATTATCCACCTAGTTAGATATTCTTGCTCTGCCTAAGAGAAACAATTTATCTGGCTAGTTAGATATTATCCCAAAACTGCATAGCCTTCCTCCTAGTTGGATATAGATCAGGAGTGTTAAGACTTGGTATTATCCACCTAGTTAGATGTTCATGCTATGCCTAAGAGAAATGAATTATCTGGCTAGTTGGATATTAACACCAAACTGCTTAGAGAATCTTCTTATCTGCCTAGTTGGATATATATTAGAAACACTAAGCAACATTATTATCCAACTAGGTAGATATTCTCTCTGCCTAAGAGAAACAATTTATCTGGCTAGTTGGATATTAGCCCCAAACTGCTTAGAGAATCTTCTTATCTGCCTAGTTGGATATATATCAGAAACACTAAGCTACATTATTATCCACCTAGTTAGATATTTCTTAGGCCTAGGCAAACTGCAAACATATTACAAGTTAACTAATATCTTGAATTTTGGTCACTAAAGGCCTAGGTTAGGTAAAGTTCTACCAAATCATATTATTGAGTTTGGAATAAAGTCAATACACCATTCAATGCCTTTTTTATGCTAATTACAAATATAATAATCATTTCTATTGGAAATGAATTTCAGCCCCCCCCCTATATATGCCAATTCAGGGTTAGGTTATAGAAATATATACCCTGAATTGGCATAAATAGGCTAGGGGGGGGGGCTGAAATTCATTTCCAATAGATATGATTACTAGCCTATATTCATAATCAGCATAAAAAAGGCATTGAGTGGTATATTCACTTTATGCGTCAGTCAATAATATGATTTGGTAGAACTTTACCATAGGTTAACCTATTTTTATTTAGCGTTGCAAACACATTTTTCCAGTCAGGTAGGCCTAACTGGTACATGGTCCCAGTCTATGTTGGCATGCATATTTGGGTTGGTTGCGTTATTTTAGGCCTAATACTTTATTTCAAAGCGGTGCTGAAGAGATTTCCGCAAATATCCAAACAGCTCACCAGATAGGTAGATATAAAGAAATATTTCATTATGGATTATGAGCAGCCTGTTCTGCATCTATTCTTCTATTTCTTCAATAACTGCTGGTACATTACACTACATTTCTGTAATCAAGCTCCTGACGAAGTGTCAGCCCAAAGAGAATGGGAAAAAATAGTTTCCCATACTCTTTGGTGTAGCCACAAACTAAAGGTGGATATTCAGATATGTCAGTATAAATTTGTAATAGATGGTCAACGTTCATCATTCTTTGAAAAGCTTTCGCATACAAAAACTATGAAAACCTTTGCACATGAGAAAACGTATTCCAAATGGACTTCTAGGAAGGCTCACACACATAGTTTTAGCTTAGGATGGATTCGGACTTCGGAAAGACGATGTTTGTTAATAATATATAAACTTAGCAAACATATTAGTGAGAAAGTCTTCATTTAAATTTTTTGGAAGAACTTTTAGAAGCTCCTTTAGCTTTTTTGGTAAACCCCATGGCTTCCTCTTCACATTACTACTTGTTAAAGATCCCAGAAAACGGAACAATCTATCTTCACTTCCGATTTTTTGGCATGCCGGTACATTTATTTGCGTCTTTTGTGCCGTGCTAAGGAACGGTAAACTGAAACAGCAGTAGTGGTCTACAATATCCAGATTACTAGTTTTCCGAAAAAGACCGAAGTAGATTTGGCTTTAGGTGCAATTTGGTTCATTTGGCCATAGACACTTAAAAGATTTTTTAATTACAAAACCCGTGAAATGAGAGGCCAGTTTCCCATCAGAATTGTCACACCTTGTAACATAACTATACTTCGACATTTTAAACTGGGTGAATATTTAAAATTTTAGGGGGGAACGCAGGCTTTTTGTAATGATTGCCTTAAAACCTTTTGACTTCCCAAAAACAAGTGCATCGCTGCATAAAAAAGTCAAATGATCGGTACTCTGTCTTATTTCTAAACTCTTTGTATATGCCGCGCACCGATCTTTTTTTTTAAAGATGGCTTTAAATAAAGTACACTACACTTGTTTTTCTGTCGAAAAAAAAATCAGTAGGAAAAAAAGAGGGACTTGAAGTAAAAAGTGCCAAAATTTGGCCTCTACTTCAGCCTTCAGCCTTTTACTAAAAAGTTTGTAGTAGAGTTGTGGGAAGGGGATGCTAGGGGGCCATTGGTCGACTTTGGTCCTTCAGTCATGCAAAATGAAAATCGTTCCGCGACTGAGCTTGAAACATGGTAAAATATATTTATATTTCTGCTAAAACATAAGTTGTGGCATGCGCCAATGGCCCACTTTGGCTTTTATATTATACACATTCAAGCAAGATGCAGTTTGTTTACCCTTTTTCAAAAGAGTTGTTAGTTCCTAAAATACAAGCCGTCACATAAATAACTTATTTTGAATAACTGATTTTTTATATAAATTTTTTCAGAAAATAGTGGTATCATACTTAACTGTCCATGTTTGCGGTGGAAATAATTATAATGTTTAAACTAAGAATAAAACAGTAAATCGAATGGCAAGTGTATTTCTTAGTTATCACTTTACAGGTTATTAACATCAATTACCCCCCCCCCCCCCAAGAGTCGCATGTTTTTGAAAAGTAAAAAATAGGTAGTATATATAATTTAGTTAGATAAAATAGTAAAATTATTTTCTGAAACAAAAGTTTTTCAAAGAAAAATAAAGATTATTTTGAAACCTAAAACTTGCAGAAATAATGTCATATCATCCTTCAAACTGGAAATGCAAAGAAATTATCATAAAAAATGCTGCACCAGTTAAGGGTCAGGACGTCATTTGTGTTTGATTAAAAATCTTAATACATTTGCAACTTTGAATTTTATTCTTAATATATTAGAATTACACCTTTTATCAAAAGTTTTCTTTTTTATTCGATTTCACACAAACATATAGCAAATTGTTGCGGAAGTGAAACTTTTGAAAAGAACACTAGCAATTTTTGAAGTATTTTTTTTAGCTTGTTTCATCAATATTTTGCATTGCAGAACCAATAAATCATTTAGTTTTTTATTTTGATAATAAAAACTAACAATAATATTGATTTTTTTTCAAAAATTCAGAAAGACTGCGTTTAAAAGGAAGCAAGTATCGATGTAAGCTAACTGCATGTCAGAATAATAAAACTTAGTTAATTGTTTAAATCATAATAATGTTAATTCATGGAAGTCTCAATAGTTAAAATTTTTTCTACCGATAAAAGAAAACCGTAAAAAATATATTTTGTTTTCAATCAAACAGAAAAGACGCTCTGAGCTTAAGGAACAGTTGACAAGTATCATGGGCACCCATAAGGGGGGGGGGGGGCAGGGGGGGGGGGGTGCCAGTCCCCCTTTCCCCTGGCTGAATGACGGTTTCATATATTTGTTTTAATTAAAAAAAACTTTTTCCACAGAATAAGTTTTCAAAGAAAAGTAAAGAGCTCTATTAAGCCAAAAGAGGGCAGAAACAAAGTCAAATAATCTTCCAAGTGCAAAACTACCACAAATCACTATCAACAATTAAATGAAACTCAAAACGAACAGAAATTATAATAAATAGCCGGATCAAACTCAAAACAAGCAAAGATTAGCATTACTAGGTCTGACGACCCCCATGCATTCTCAAGACCAGAATATAACTTAGGCTTTACTGAAAAAAAAAATTACCGTGGATTGTCAGTTTAATATACGTATGCTGATATTTATTCCTGAAATATAAAAAGGGTAAAAAAGTGAGTAAAAAAAGTTTTTTACTTATTTAAATAAAATAAGTGAAGACATTTAAACATGTTTTGTTTTCAGTAGAGCGCAAATTATGTTCTGGTCTTGAGAAGGCATGGGGGTTATCAGCCCTACTAATGTTATTTTTTGCACGTTAGTAGAAAGGGGGACGCTACTCCGAGCGGGAGTCCATATATGGGCATAGAGTCCCTAGGGGAAATGGATTTCTGAGAAATTGATTGCGTAATCAAAGTGTGTCAATGACCTCTTTTTTCAAGGTCGATTTGTTTGTTGTTTCTAGGTGTAATAACTCCGGGACGAAGGTTGCACATGCGCATTGAATTCTAACGGGAACAATGTTATTGATCTAGGGCTCGAGGGGGAAGTGAATTTCCGAGAACTTGATTGCGTAATCGAAGGGGAAGTGAATTTACCAGGAATAGGAATACAGGATCACGTGTTTCTAACAGATGATGTCATGATTGATTGATTTGTCACGAAAGGGGAATTAATTTGTTGTTTCTAAGGGGAATTATTGATTCACGAAAGGGGAATTAATTTATTGTTTCCAAGGAGAATTGTCTCCTGGACGAAGTTTATTAATATCTTTGGAGTTCGACCAGAATTGTTTCCGGGGCAAAGTTTATAAATAACTGACAGGTGATGGCAAGGTTAATTGTAACTCCGGCGAATGTTTTGATCTTAGAGATGCGCGGGAAAAGGTTTCTGAGTAATTTCAAATGTGACAGCGCAGGGATGCCAAAAACAAAGGGAACACGATGAAATTACGTTTAGGGATTATTTGGGCGAAACCGTTTTAGATATTTTAGGGAATTATTTCGGCGAAACAGTTAGAGACATTTTAAAAGATGATTTTAGAAGATGTTTTAGAAGAGGTTTTGAGTGTGGTCGTTATAATACACAAGTTCTATTTAAACAGTGTCGTGAGGTCCCATACCACAACCCCAAAGGGCCCCGATCCCCCTACCCCGACCCAAAGGGCTCCGATCCACATATCCCAACCCCGAAGGAAGTCCCCGGCCCCCAAAGGTTCCCCCGGGCTCCCAAAGGGTCCCCCGCCCCCCCCCCCCCCCAAAGGGCCCCCGGCGCCCCGAAAGCCCCTGAGCCCTCATTTTTTAATACTTTTTTAAGGCTTTACTATGTCTTTTCAGAACAATTTCCTTTCTTAATGTCCCTCCTAAACCTATTTTACAAGTTGAAGTACTTATCTTTTTCACCCACAACTATACTTTACAGCTTTTTGGATACCTCACTCCCAATAATACTTTTAAAGACCATTTCAGAGGAAGTTACTTTCTTAATGTCCCACCTAAACCCATTTTCCAACTTGAAGTACTTATCTTTTTCACCCACAACTATACTTTACAGCTTTTTGGTTACCTCTACACCAAGAAATACTTTTCAAAGACCATTTCAGAGCAAGTTACTTTCTTAATGTCCCTCCTAAACCCATTTTCCAACTTGAAGTACTTATCTTTTTCACCCACAACTATACTTTACAGCTTTTTGGTTACCTCAACACCAAGAAATACTTTTCAAAGACCATTTCAGAGCAAGTTACTTTCTTAATGTCCCTCCTAAACCCATTTTCCAACTTGAAGTACTTATGTTTTTTCATCCACAACTATACTTTACAGCTTTTTGGATACCTCAACACCAAGAAATACTTTTCAAAGACCATTTCAGAGCAAGTTACTTTCTTAATGTCCCTCCTAAACCCATTTTCCAACATGAAGTACTTATCTTTTTCACCCACAACTATACTTTACAGCTTTTTGGATATCTAAACACCAAGAAATACTTTTCAAAGACCATTTCAGAGCAAGTTACTTTCTTAATGTCCCTTCTAAACCCATTTTCCAACTTGAAGTACTTATCTTTTTCACCCACAACTATACTTTACAGCTTTTTGGATACCTCAACACCAAGAAATACTTTTCAAAGACCATTTCAGAGCAAGTTACTTTCTTAATGTCCCTCCTAAACCCATTTTTCAACTTGAAGTACTTATCTTTTTCACCCACAACTATACTTTACAGCTTTTTGGATACCTCAATACCAATAAATACTTTTCAAAGACCATTTCAGAGCAAGTTACTCTCTTAATGTCCCTTCTAAACCCATTTTTCAACTTGAAGTACTTATCTTTTTCACCCTAAACTATACTTTACAGCTTTTTGGATACCTCAACACCAAGAAATACTTTTCAAAGACCATTTCAGAGCAAGTTACTTTCTTAATGTCCCTCCTAAACCCTTTTTTCAACTTGAAGTACATATCTTTTTCACCCAAAACTATACTTTACAGCTTTTTGGATACCTCAACACCAAGAACTACTTTTCAAAGACCATTTCAGAGCAAGTTACTTTCATAATGTCCCTCCTAAACCCATTTTCCAACTTGAAGTACTTATCTTTTTCACCCACAACTATACTTTACAGCTTTTTGGATACCTCAACACCAAGAAATACTCTTCAAAGACCATTTCAGAGCAAGTTACTTTCTTAATGTCCCTTCTAAACCTATTTTCCAACTTGAAGTACTTATCTTTTTCACCCACAACTATACTTTACAGCTTTTTGGATACCTCAACACCAAGAAATACTTTTCAAAGACCATTTCAGAGCAAGTTACTTTCTTAATGTCCCTCCTTAACCCATTTTCCAACTTGAAGTACTTATCTTTTTCACCCACAACTATACTTTACAGCTTTTTGGATACCTCAACACCAAGAAATACTTTTCAAAGACCATTTCAGAGCAAGTTCCTTTCTTAATGTCCCTGCTAAACCCATTTTCCAACTTGAAGTACTTATCTTTTTCACCCACAACTATACTTTACAGCTTTTTGGATACCTAAAAACCAAGAAATACTTTTCAAAAGACATTTCAGAGCAAGTTACTTTCTTAATGTCCCACCTAAACCCATTTTCCAACTTGAAGTACTTATCTTTTTCACCCACAACTATACTTTACAGCTTTTTGGATACCTCAACACCAAGAAATACTTTTCAAAGACCATTTCAGAGCAAGTTACTTTCTTAATGTCCCTCCTAAACCCATTTTCCAACTTGAAATACTTATCTTTTCACCCACAACTATACTTTACAGCTTTTTGGATACCTCAACACCAAGAAATACTTTTCAAAGACCATTTCAGACAAGATACTTTCTTAATGTCCCTCCTAAACCCATTTTCCAACTTGAAGTACTTATCTTTTTCACCCACAACTATACTTTACAGCTTTTTGGTTACCTCAACACCAAGAAATACTTTTCAAAGACCATTTCAGAGCAAGTTACTTTCTTAATGTCCCTCCTAAACCCATTTTCCAACTTGAAGTACTTATCTTTTTCATCCGCAACTATTCTTTACAGCTTTTTGGATACCTCAACACCAAGAAATACTTTTCAAAGACCATTTCAGAGCAAGTTACTTTCTTAATGTCCCTCCTAAACCCATTTTCCAACTTGAAGTACTTATCTTTTTCACCCACAACTATACTTTACAGCTTTTGGGTTACCTCAACACCAAGAAATACTTTTCAAAGACCAATTCAGAGCAAGTTACTTTCTTGATGTCCCTCCTAAACCCATTTTCGAACTTGAAGTACTTATCTTTTTCACCCACAACTATACTTTACAGCTTTTTGGATACCTCAACACCAAGAAATACTTTTCAAAGACCATTTCAGAGCAATTTACTTTCTTAATGTCCCTCCTAAACCCATTTTCCAACTTGAAGTACTTATCTTTTTCATCCACAACTATACTTTACAGCTTTTTGGATACCTCAACACCAAGAAATACTTTTCAAAGACCATTTCAGAGCAAGTTACTTTCTTAATGTCCCTCCTAAACCCATTTTCCAACTTGAAGTACTTATCTTTTTCACCCACAACTATACTTTACAGCTTTTTGGTTACCTCAACACCAAGAAATACTTTTCAAAGACCATTTCAGAGCAAGTTACTTTCTTAATGTCCCTCCTAAACCCATTTTTCAACTTGAAGTACTTATCTTTTTCACCCACAACTATACTTTACAGCTTTTTGGATACCTCAACACCAAGAAATACTTTTCAAAGACCATTTCAGAGCAAGTTACTTTCTTAATGTCCCTCCTAAACCCATTTTCCAACTTGAAGTACTTATCTTTTTCACCCACAACTATACTTTACAGCTTTTTGGTTACCTCAACACCAAGAAATACTTTTCAAAGACCATTTCAGAGCAAGTTACTTTCTTAATGTCCCTCCTAAACCCATTTTCCAACTTGAAGTACTTATCTTTTTCATTCACAACTATACTTTACAGCTTTTTGGATACCTCAACACCAAGAAATACTTTTCAAAGACCATTTCATAACAAGTTACTTTCTTAATGTCCCTCCTAAACCCATTTTCCAACTTGAAGTACTTATCTTTTTCACCCACAACTATACTTTACAGCTTTTTGGATACCTCAACACCAAGAAATATTTTTCAAAGACCATTTCAGAGCAAGTTACTTTCTTAATGTCCCTCCTAAACCCATTTTCCAACTTGAAGTACTTATCTTTTTCACCCACAATTATTCTTTACAGCTTTTTGGTTACCTCAACACCAAGAAATACTTTTCAAAGACCATTTCAGAGCAAGTTACTTTCTTAATGTCCCTCCTAAACCCATTTTCCAACTTGCAGTACTTATCTTTTTCATCTACAACTATACTTTACAGCTTTTTGGATACCTCAACACCAAGAAATACTTTTCAAAGACCATTTCAGAGCAAGTTAATTTCTTAATGTCCTTCCTAAACCCATTTTCCAACTTGAAGTACTTATCTTTTTCACCCACAACTATACTTTACAGCTTTTTGGATACCTCAACACCAAGAAATACTTTTCAAAGACCATTTCAGAGCAAGTTACTTTCTTAATGTCCCTCCTAAACCCATTTTCCAACTTGAAGTACTTATCTTTTTCACCCACAACTATACTTTACAGCTTTTTGGATACCTCAACACCAAGAAATACTTTTCAAAGACCATTTCAGAGCAAGTTACTTTCTTAATGTCCCTCCTAAACCCATTTTCCAACTTTTCACATAGAGATGAAAAAATTTAAAGTTCTGTTCCAAATTTTTCTTAGAAGATAGAAAAGTTCAAGTTCTCTTCTGAATTTTACCAAAGAACACAATTCAATTCTAATTTCACCAGAGAAAATAAAAAGCTTCCACTTCAGCTTTATGTTCACCAAAACATAAAAAATTTAAAGTTCAGTTCTAAATTTTTCCGTAGAAGATAGGAAAAGTTAAAACATGATTGTGATTATTTTCTATGAAGATAAAAAGTTTCACTTTAATTCTAAATTTTCTTAAATTCAATTCTGGCTTTTCTCAAAGAGATGAAAAAATTTCAAGTTCTGTTCCAAATATTTTCCCGGAAGAAGAAAAGTTCAATTTCGATTCTGAATTTTCTTAATGAAAATGAAATAAGTTATTGATCATTTCTATTTTTCCAAATAATATAAAAAGTTTCCACTTCAGTTCAGATTTTTCTCAAAGAGATAAAAAAATTAAAATACTGTTCCAGATTTTTCGTAGAAGATAGAAAAGTTCAAGTTCTCTTCTGAATTTTACCAAAGAACACAATTCAATTCTAATTTCACAAGAGAAAATAAAAAGCTTCCACTTCAGTTTTAAGTTCACCAAGACATAAAAAATTTAAAGTTCAGTTCTAAATTTTTCCGTAGAAGATAGGAAAAGTTATACCATGATTGTGATTATTTTCTATGAAGATAAAAAGTTTCACTTTAATTCTAAATTTTCTTAAATTCAGTTCCGACCTTTCTCAAAGAGATGAAAAAATTTAAAGTTCTGTTCCAAACATTTTCCTGGAAGAAAAAAATTCTATTTTCAATTCTATTTTCCCAAAATAATATAAAAATTTTCCACTTCAGTTCAGATTTTTCTCAAAGAGATGAAAAATTTAAAATACTTCCAAATTTTTCATAGAAGATAGAAAAGTTCAAGTTCTCTTCTGAATTTTACCAACGAACACAATTCAATTCTAATTTCTCCAGAGAAAATAAAAAGCTTCCACTTCAGTTTTAAGTTCACCAAGACATAAAAAATTTAAAGTTCAGTTCTAAATTTTTACATAGAAGATAGGAAAAGTTATACTATGATTGTGATTATTTTCCATGAAGATAAAAAGTTTCACTTTAATTCTAAATTTTCTTAAATTCAGTTCCGACTTTTCACATAGAGATGAAAAAAATTTAAAGTTCTGTTCCAAATTTTTCATAGAAGATTGGAAAAGTTATACTTTCATCGTGAATATTCAAGTTCTCTTCTGAATTTTACCAAAGAACACAATTCAATTCTAATTTCTCCAGAGACAATAAAAAGCTTCCACTTCAGTTTTAAGTTCACCATGACATAAAAAATTTAAAGTTCAGTTCTAAATTTTTACATAGAAGATAGGAAAAGTTATACTATGATCGTGATTATTTTCCTATGAAGATTAAAAGTTTCACTTCAATTTAAAATTTTTCTCAAAGAAGTGAAGAAAAGTTCAACTTCGATTCTGAATTTTCTCAATGAAAATGAAATAAGTTATTGATCATTTCTATTTTCCCAAAATAATATAAAAATTTTCCACTTCAGTTCAAATTTTTCTCAAACAGATGAAAAAATTTAAAATACTATTCCAAGTTTTCCATAGAAGATAGAAAAGTTCAAGTTCTCTTCTGAATTCTACCAAAGAACATAATTCAATTTTAATTTCTCCAGAGGAAATAAAAAGCTTCCACATCAGTTTTAAGTTCACCAAGACATAAAAAACTTAAAGTTCAGTTCTAAATTTTTCCATAGAAGATAGGAAAAGTTATACTACGATTGTGATTATTTACCATGAAGATAAAAAGTTTCATTTTAATTCTAAATTTTCTTAAATTCAATTCCGACCTTTCTCAAAGAGATGAAAAAATTTAAAGTTCTGTTCCAAATATTTTCCCGGAAAAGAAAAGTTCAACTTCGATTCTGAATTTTCTCAATGAAAATGAAATAAGTTATTGATCAATTCTATTTTCCTAAAATAATATAAAAATTTTCCACTTCAATTCAGATTTTTCTCAAAGAGATGACAAAATTTAAAATATTGTTCCAAATTTTTCATAGAAGATAGAAAAAGTTATACTTTGATTGTGAATATTCTTCATGAAGATATGGAGCTCCACTTTAATTCTAAGTTTTCTCGAAGAAGTGCAAAATGTACAAGTTCTCTTCTGAATTTTCTTAGAGAGGAGAAAAAAAGTTAGCTCAGTTCTGAAATTTACCAATGAAAATGAAAAAGCTTCCATTTCACTTCATAATTTCTCAAAGACATAAAAATTTAAAGTTCAATTCTAAATTTTTACATAGAAGATTGGAATGGCTATACTATGATTGTGATTATTTACCATCAAGATAAAAAGTTTCACTCTATTTCTAATTTTTCTTAAATTCAGTTCATTCATCTAACCACCAAAAACAATAGGTTAGGTTAGGTATAAATAAATATTAATAAATAATTAGAAACATTTCTCCATGTTTAAGTTAGGCTAGGTTAGGTTAACTTATCAAGAGCGCTCATGATAAGCTAACCTAACCTAACTTAAACATGGTAAAAAGATTAAATTACGTTAGGCTAGATTATGTTAGGTCAGGTTAAGTTAGGTTAGATTAGGTTAGCCTACGTACGCGCGCGTACGTAGGCTAACCTAACCTAACCTAAGTTAACCTGACCTAACTTAATCTAGCCTAACCTAATTTAATCTTTTTACCATGTTTAAGTTAGGTTAGGCTAGCTTATCATGAGCGCTCATGATAAGTTAACCTAACCTAGCCTAACTTAAACATGGAGAAATGTTTCTAATTATTTATTAATGTTTATTTATACCTAAGCTAACCTAACCTATTGTTTTTGGTGGTTAGATGAATGAACTGAATTTAAGAAAAATTAGAAATAGAGTGAACCTTTTTATCTTCATGGTAAATAATCACAATCATAGTATAGCCATTCCTATCTTCTATGTAAAAATTTAGAATTGAACTTTAAATTTTTATGTCTTTGAGAAATTATGAAGTGAAATGGAAGCTTTTTCATTTTCATTTGTAAATTTCAGAATTGAGCTAACTTTTTTTTCTCCTCTCTAAGAAAATTCAAAAGAGAACTTGTACATTTTGCACTTCTTCGAGAAAACTTAGAATTAAAGTGGAGCTCCATATCTTCATGAAGAATATTCACAATCAAAGTATAACTTTTTCTATCTTCTATGAAAAATTTGGAACAATATTTTAAATTTTGTCATCTCTTTGAGAAAAATCTGAATTGAAGTGGAAAATTTATATTATTTTAAGAAAATAGAATTGATCAATAACTTATTTCATTTTCATTGAGAAAATTCAGAATCGAAGTTAAACTTTTCTTTTCCGGGAAAATATTTGGAACAGAACTTTAAATTTTTTCATCTCTTTGAGAAAGGTCGGAATTGAATTTAAGAAAATTTAGAATTAAAATGAAACTTTTTATCTTCATGGAAAATAATCACAATCATAGTATAACTTTTCCTATCTTCTATGGAAAAATTTAGAACTGAAGTTTAAATTTTTTATGTCTTGGTGAACTTAAAACTGATGTGGAAGCTTTTTATTTTCTCTGGAGAAATTAGAATTGAATTATGTTCTTTGGTAAAATTCAGAAGAGAACTTGAACTTTTCTATCTTCTATGGAAAATTTGGAACAGTATTTTAAATTTTTCATCTGTTTGAGAAAAATCTGAACTGAAGTGCAAAATTTTTATATTATTTTGGGAAAATAGAAATGATCAATAACTTATTTCATTTTCATTGAGAAAATTCATAATCGAAGTTGAACTTTTCTTCACTTCTTTGAGAAAAATTTAAAATTGAAGTGAATCTTTTAATCTTCATAGGAAAATTATCACGATCATAGTATAACTTTTCCTATCTTCTATGTAAAAATTTAGAACTGAACTTTAAATTTTTTATGTCATGGTGAACTTAAGACTGAAGTGGAAGCTTTTTATTTTCTCTGGAGAAATTAGAATTGAATTGTGTTCTTTGATAAAATTCAGAAGAGAACTTGAATATTCACGATCAAAGTATAACTTTTCCAATCTTCTATGAAAAATTTGGAACAGAACTTCAAATTTTTTCATCTCTATGTGAAAAGTTGGAACTGAATTTAAGAAAATTTAGAATTAAAGTGAAACTTTTTATCTTCATGGAAAATAATCACAATCATGGTATAACTTTTCCTATCTTCAACGGAAAAATTTAGAACATAACTTTAAATTTTTTATGTCTTGGTGAACTTAAAACTGAAGTGGAAGCTTTTTATTTTCTCTGGAGAAATTAGAATTGAATTGTGTTCGTTGGTAAAATTCAGAAGAGAACTTGAACTTTTCTATCTTCTATGAAAAATTTGGAAGTATTTTAAAATTTTCATCTCTTTGAGAAAAATCTGAACTGAAGTGGAAAATTTTTATATTATTTTGGGAAAATAGAATTGATCAATAACTTATTTCATTTTCATTAAGAAAATTCAGAATCGAAGTTGAACTTTTCTTCTTCCGGGAAAATATTTGGAACAAAACTTTAAATTTTTTCATCTCTTTGAGAAAGGTCGGAACTGAATTTATGAAAATTTAGAATTAAAGTGAAACTTTTTATCTTCATAGAAAATAATCACAATCATGGTATAACTTTTCCTATCTTCTACGGAAAAATTTAGATATGAACTTTAGATTTTTTATGTCTTGGTGAACTTAAAACTGAAGTGGAAGTTTTTTATTTTCTCTGGTGAAATTAGAATTGAATTGTGTTCTTATGTAAAATTCAGAAGAGAACTTGAACTTTTCTATCTTCTATGAAAAATTTGGAACAGTATTTTAAATTTTTTCATCTTTTTGATAAAAATCTGAACTGAAGTGGAAACTTTTTATATTATTTGGAAAAATAGAAATGATCAATAACTTATTTCATTTTCATTAAGAAAATTCAGAATCGAAGTTGAACTTTTCTTCTTCCGGGAAAATATTTGGAACAGAACTTTAAATTTTTTCATCTCTTTGAGAAAAGCCAGAATTGAATTTAAGAAAATTTAGAATTAAAGTGAAACTTTTTATCTTCATAGAAAATAATCACAATCATGGTATAACTTTTCCTATCTTCTACGGAAAGAATTAGAACTGAACTTTAAATTTTTTATGTCTTGGTGAACTTAAAGCTGAAGTGGAAGCTTTTTATTTTCTCTGGTGAAATTAGAATTGAATTGTGTTCTTTGGAAAAATTCAGAAGAGAACTTGAACTTTTCTATCTTCTAAGAAAAATTTGGAACAGAACTTTAAATTTTTTCATCTCTATGTGAAAAGTTGGAAAATGGGTTTAGGAGGGACATTAAGAAAGTAACTTGCTCTGAAATGGTCTTTGAAAAGTATTTCTTGGTGTTGAGGTATCCAAAAAGCTGTAAAGTATAGTTGTGGGTGAAAAAGATAAGTACTTCAAGTTGGAAAATGGGTTTAGGAGGGACATTAAGAAAGTAACTTGCTCTGAAATGGTCTTTAAAAAGTATTTCTTGGTGTTGAGGTATCCAAAAAGCTGTAAAGTATAGTTGTGGGTGAAAAAGATAAGTACTTCAAATTGGAAAATGGGTTTAGGAGGGACATTAAGAAAGTAACTTGCTCTGAAATGGTCTTTGAAAAGTATTTCTTGGTGTTGAGGTATCCAAAAAGCTGTAAAGTACAGTTGTGGGTGAAAAAGATAAGTACTTCAAGTTGGAAAATGGGTTTAGGAGGGACATTAAGAAAGTAACTTGCTCTGTAATGGTCTTTGAAAAGTATTTCTTGGTGTTGAGGTATCCAAAAAGCTGTAAAGTACAGTTGTGGGTGAAAAAGATAAGTACTTCAAGTTGGAAAATGGGTTTAGGAGGGAAATTAAGAAAGTAACTTGCTCTGAAATGGTCTTTGAAAAGTATTTCTTGGTGTTGAGGTATCCAAAAAGCTGTAAAGTATAGTTGTGAATGAAAAAGATAAGTACTTCAAGTTGGAAAATGGGTTTAGGAGGGACATTAAGAAAGTAACTTGCTCTGAAATGGTCTTTGAAAAGTATTTCTTGGTGTTGAGGTATCCAAAAAGCTGTGAAGTATAGTTATGGGTGAAAAAGATAAGTACTTCAAGTTGAAAAATGGGTTTAGGAGGGACATTAAGAAAGTAACTTGCTCTGAAATGGTCTTTGAAAAGTATTTGTTGGTGTTGAGGTAACCAAAAAGCTGTAAAGTATAGTTTTCGGTGAAAAAGATAAGTACTTCAAGTTTGAAAATGGGTTTAGGAGGGACATTAAGAAAGTAACTTGCTCTGAAATGGTCTTTGAAAAGTATTTCTTGGTGATGAGGTATCCAAAAAGCTGTAAAGTATAGTTGTGGATGAAAAAGATAAGTACTTCAAGTTGGAAAATGGGTTTAGGAGGGACATTAAGAAAGTAACTCGCTCTGAAATGGTCTTTGAAAAGTATTTCTTGGTGTTGAGGTATCCAAAAAGCTGTAAAGTATAGTTTTGGGTGAAAAAGATAAGTAATTCAAGTTGGAAAATGGGTTTAGGAGGGACATTAAGAAAGTAATTTGCTCTGAAATGGTCTTCGAAAAGTATTTCTTGGTGTTGAGGTATCCAAAAAGCTGTAAAGTATAGTTGTGGATGAAAAAGATAAGTACTTCAAGTTGGAAAATGGGTTTAGGAGGGACATTAAGAAAGTAACTTGCTCTGAAATGGTCTTTGAAAAGTATTTCTTGGTGTTGAGGTAACCAAAAAGCTGTAAAGTATAGTTGTGGGTGAAAAAGATAAGTACTTCAAGTTGGAAAATGGGTTTAGGAGGGACATTAAGAAAGTAACTTGCTCTGAAATGGTCTTTGAAAAGTATTTCTTGGTGTTGAGGTATCCAAAAAGCTGTAAAGTATAGTTGTGGGTGAAAAGATAAGTACTTCAAGTTGGAAAATGGGTTTAGGAGGGACATTAAGAAAGTAACTTGCTCTGAAATGGTCTTTGAAAAGTATTTATTGGTGTTGAGGTATCCAAAAAGCTGTAAAGTATAGTTGTGGGTGAAAAAGATAAGTACTTCAAGTTGGAAAATGGGTTTAGGTGGGATATTAAGAAAGTAACTTGCTCTGAAATGTCTTTTGAAAAGTATTTCTTGGTGTTGAGGTATCCAAAAAGCTGTAAAGTATAGTTGTGGGTGAAAAAGATAAGTACTTCAAGTTGGAAAATGGGTTTAGGAGGGACATTAAGAAAGTAACTTGCTCTGAAATGGTCTTTGAAAAGTATTTCTTGGCGTTGAGGTATCCAAAAAGCTGTAAAGTATAGTTGTGGGTGAAAAAGATAAGTACTTCAAGTTGGAAAATGGGTTAAGGAGGGACATTAAGAAAGTAACTTGCTCTGAAATGGTCTTTGAAAAGTATTTCTTGGTGTTGAGGTATCCAAAAAGCTGTAAAGTATAGTTGTGGGTGAAAAAGATAAGTACTTCAAGTTGGAAAATAGGTTTAGAAGGGACATTAAGAAAGTAACTTGCTCTGAAATGGTCTTTGAAGAGTATTTCTTGGTGTTGAGGTATCCAAAAAGCTGTAAAGTATAGTTGTGGGTGAAAAAGATAAGTACTTCAAGTTGGAAAATGGGTTTAGGAGGGACATTAAGAAAGTAACTTGCTCTGAAATGGTCTTTGAAAAGTATTTCTTGGTGTTGAGGTATCCAAAAAGCTGTAGAGTATAGTTGTGGGTGAACAAGATATGTACTTCAAGTTGAAAAAAGGGTTTAGGAGGGACATTAAGAAAGTTACGTGCTCTGAAATGGTCTTTGAAAAGTATTTCTTGCTGTTGAGGTAACCAAAAAGCTGTAAAATATAGTTGTGGGTGAAAAAGATAAGTACTTCAAGTTGGAAAATGGGTTTAGGAGGGACACTAAGAAAGTAACTTGCTCTGAAATGGTCTTTGAAAAGTCTTTCTTGGTGTTGAGGTATCCAAAAAGCTGTAAAGCATAGTTGTGGGTGAAAAAGATAAGTACTTCAAGTTGAAAAATGGGTTTAGAAGGGATATTAAGAAAGTAACTTGCTCTGAAATGGTCTTTGTAAAGTATTTCTTGGTGTTGAGGTATCCAAAAAGCTGTAAAGTATAGTTGTGGGTGAAAAAGATAAGTACTTCAAGTTGAAAAATGGGTTTAGGAGGGACATTAAGAAAGTAACTTGCTCTGAAATGGTCTTTGAAAAGTATTTCTTGGTGTTGAGGTATCCAAAAAGCTGTAAAGTATAGTTGTGGGTGAAAAAGATAAGTACTTCAAGTTGGAAAATGGGTTTAGAAGGGACATTAAGAAAGTAACTTGCTCTGAAATGGTCTTTGAAAAGTCTTTCTTGGTGTTGAGGTATCCAAAAAGCTGTAAAATATAGTTGTGGGTGAAAAAGATAAGTACTTCATGTTGGAAAATGGGTTTAGGAGGGACATTAAGAAAGTAACTTGCTCTGAAATGGTCTTTGAAAAGTATTTCTTGGTGTTGCGGTAACCAAAAAGCTGTAAAGTATAGTTTTGGGTGAAAAAGATAAGTACTTCAAGTTGGAAAATGGGTTTAGGAGGGACATTAAGAAAGTAACTTGCTCTGAAATGGTCTTTAAAAAGTATTTCTTGGTGTTGAGGTAACCAAAAAGCTGTAAAGTATAGTTGTGGGTGAAAAAGATAAGTACTTCAAGTTGGAAAATGGGTTTAGGTGGGACATTAAGAAAGTAACTTGCTCTGAAATGGTCTTTGAAAAGTATTTTTGGGAGTGAGGTATCCAAAAAGCGTTAAAGTATAGTTGTGGGTGAAAAAGATAAGTACTTCAACTTGTAAAATAGGTTTAGGAGGGACATTAAGAAAGGAAATTGTTCTGAAAAGATATAGTAAAGCCTTAAAAAAGTATTAAAAAATGAGGGCTCAGGGGCCTTTGGGGCGCCAGGGGCCCTTTGGGGGGGGCCGGGGGACTCTTTGGGAGCCCGGGGGAACCTTTGGGGCCGGGGGCTTCCTTCGGGGTTGGGATATGTGGATCGGAGCCCTTTGGGTCGGGGTAGGGGGATCGGGGCCCTTTGGGGTTGCGGTATGGGACCTCATGACACTGTTTAAATAGAACTTGTGTACTATAACGACCAAACTCAAAACCTCTTCTAAAACATCTTTTAAAATCATCTTTTAAAATGTCTCTAACTGTTTCGCCGAAATAATTCCCTAAAATGTCTAAAACGGTTTCGCCCAAATAATCCCTAAACGTAATTTCATCGTGTTCCCTTTGTTTTTGGCATCCCTGCGCTGTCACATTTGAAATTACTAAGAAACCTTTTCCCGCGCATCTCTAAGATCAAAACATTCGCCGGAGTTACAATTAACCTTGACAGCACCTGTCAGTTATTTATAAACTTTGCCCCGGAAACAATTCTGGTCGAACTCCAAAGATATTAATAAACTTCGTCCAGGAGACAATTCTCCTTGGAAACAATAAATTAATTCCCCTTTCGTGAATCAATAATTCCCCTTAGAAACAACAAATTAATTCCCCTTTCGTGACAAATCAATCAATCATGACATCATCTGTTAGAAACACGTGATCCTGTATTCCTATTCCTGGTAAATTCACTTCCCCTTCGATTACGCAATCAAGTTCTCGGAAATTCACTTCCCCCTCGAGCCCTAGATCAATAACATTGTTCTCGTTAGAATTCAATGCGCATGTGCAACCTTCGTCCCGGAGTTATTACACCTAGAAACAACAAACAAATCGACCTTGAAAAAAGAGGTCATTGACACACTTTGATTACGCAATCAATTTCTCAGAAATCCATTTCCCCTAGGGACTCTATGCCCATATATGGACTCCCGCTCGGAGTAGCGCCCCCCTTTCTACTCACGTTTCGAGTTTGATTCGGCTGTTTATTTTAATTTCTGTTCGTTTTGAGTTTATAGGTATATCAATCTGACAACCCAAAGTCATCTGTTTTTTTGTTTTTTGTTTTTCAGTAAAGTTTTTTCAGTATTTAATATCCCCCAGGGCATAAACTTACAACCCTTGCTCTGAGGGTTGTGTGTGTGGGGGGGGGTTGTCATTCTCAAAATCATAGTTTCTGTACCTTTAAACTACACTGAACAAAATTGTTATCTCAAATTTTTGATTGGATGTGTTTGGGGAAGTGATTGACGTGGGGAGGGGGAGCTGGCTGCCCTCCATGAGCTCTTTTTGAAGTTCCTATGATATTTATTTCTATAAGAAGTGCCCTGGTCCAAAAAGACAAAACAATATATTGTGCCCACATCGCTCTTTGCTTAGGCAGCGCTGTCGCACTGCCTATGATAATTTGTTTTGAGGTTTCAATTACACAGCACTGGATGTACCGATTAGACCAGGTAAGCCCCCCTCCCCTAAAATTCAGCCTATGGGCGCCCATGACAAGTATTAAGTTGAAACTTTCATGGTGTGTTGAGGGGGATGCCAAAGAGTGATCAGAAGGCAACAAGCCCCACCCTTACCCTTTTTAGATGCTTCCTCAGCACTCAATCAAATTTTTATAAAAGCCATATTGTTGAAAAAAGTCAAAAGGTGAAATAACTCTTCTTCCACGGATGCCCTGCCCCCTCGCAGTCCCAAGGCAAAGGTGAAGGTTGTTTCCAAAAAAGGTTGAAGGTTGCTCAAGTAAATGAAAAGATACTAGGTGGATCCAGGTTATCAAAAAGGCGTATTTGCTAACTCATAGGAACGGTTAAGGGTATTAACTTAAAACTTTTAGGGCCACTAATGCTACCACAACTGACACTGCGACTACTTGCGACTGCAACTGCATCTGTTTGTGACTTCTACTATTCTACTCGTGACTGCTTTCAGGAAACTTTGAGGGGGATATTGAACAAAACCAGACCACGTTATGTGGTTGCTGGTTATCCAATGGGCGTATCAGCAATATTTCAGGAACGATGAGAATATTAAGTTGAAACTTTCAGAGCTTGCTGAGGGGGGTGTTTGAAAGTGGTTAGAGGTCCCCAAATAGGTATTTTTAGATGCCATCGCCAGAGCCGTTCCTAGGGATGGTATTTTAATTCCATTAATTACAGAGCCCCTCCCTACTCAAATATAAGTAAAAAAAAGCTGAAGGAAAGTGAAAAATTTGATCAAAGTGGGAAATCCCACAGCCAGACCCCCCCCCCCCAGCTGTGGAGCTCAGGGGCAGCTGACCCAGTCCCCCCTAAGAGTGTCTCTGACCCCCACCCCTCACTCACCTCAGCAAAGATTGCAAAAAAAAGGATTTTTAATCAAATACTCAGCCTATTATCTATGCCTCTGGCGATGCCATGTTCCCCACAGCCCTGGGGCAAGGATTGTAAATTATGTAATTTGCCAATTGTTTACATGCAGGACTTATCATTCGGAAAAGGGAGAATGTTTGGTCCTTGGTGCGTCCTAAAAGGCTAGGGGTATTGAGGTGAAAATCCAGGGAAAATTGGGGGATGTTGAACTAAATCAAAAGACACTATGTGCAACACGATTATCTAACTACAGCTATTTGCGACTGGGACTGCGACTACTTATTAATGCTACTATTTGTAACGACTACCGTGACTACTTATGACCACTTGTCCTTTTTAGTTCCCCCCCCCTCCCAGTACAGATCAAAACCTTGAAAAACTATTTTGCTCAAAATATTCAAAATTACCCATTGGAAAGGGGAAAAGACTAAGGGTCTCAAGGTTAAATCTTAGGAAATATCCAGGGGTGAGTTGAACTAAATCGAAAGAGACTATTATATCCAGTTTATTCATATGATGTTTCTGCAATC
Source organism: Artemia sinica (assembly GCA_027921565.1). NCBI lineage: Eukaryota > Metazoa > Arthropoda > Branchiopoda > Anostraca > Artemiidae > Artemia > Artemia sinica. Next base: position 37,793,528 of record CM051267.1, read on the forward strand.
TCTAGGACTTTCTAAGGTCTCCAGGACCTTAAAACTTTCAAGGCCACTACTACTGCTGTAACTGCAACTGTGACTAGTTGTGACTACGAATTTAAAAACGACTATTTGGGACTGTGACTCCTTCTAACTATGACAACTTCTGACTATGTCTACGACTACTTACGGCCTCGTCTTGTGACTGTGGCTGCGACTATTTGAGACTGCAGCTTTGACTACTTGCAGATGTGAATATTTATACTCATAACTACTTTCAGGAAGTGTCGAGGGGAATGTTGAGAAAAAACAAAGCATATCATGCGGACACTTGTTGTAAAAGGGTGCATAGCCAACATCTCAGACAGAGGCCAGGGCAATAAGTTCAAACTAGCAGGGTATGTATAGGGGGATGATGAGAATTGTTTCAATGGCAAATGACCCTCTCTCGTCCTTTTTAGATCCTTCACCTCTACTGATCAAAATTTTGAAATAGCCAATTTATTCAAAATAGACAAAACGTTCAATAATTACCCTTCCAGGGATGTTATATCGCTGACAGCCCCGAGGGGAGTGTTGCAAATCATGCAGTATGCCTATTTTTTAAGCACAGGATTCATCATTGGGAAAGTGGGCATGTCTGATAGTGGGTATTTCCGAAAAGATATAGAAAATAAAGGTTAAACTTTAGCAAATGTTGAAGGGATGCTGAGCAAAATCAAAAGATACTGTGAATCCAGATTGTTAGAATGGTGTGAAATCAGGAATAGTTAACAGTATTAAGTTGCAACTCAGAGAATGTTGAGGGTTGATGCATTTATTAAAATACACTGTGTGCATCGCACTAGTTCGTATTGTAGTTCTACAACCCCTGTTTACAGTAGTTTTTCCTGATTTTAAGCTTGACTCGAGTCTTCAATTCAATTTTTACTCGTTTTAGGATTTCTTTGTTCCTCTATATCAGTATCTGTTATATTTAAGTTTAGTATGGCTGTTTATTTTAATTTCTGTTCGTTTTTGGTTTCATTTATTGGTAATTTCTGATTGCTTTAAGTTTGAACTATTATGGGACTTTATTTCTGCTCGTCTTAATTTAAATGTTGCTCTTTACTTTTCTTTCAAAAACCTCTTCTTTGGAAAGTTTTTTTTTTTATTATTTCATTAAATGAGCCTTCTCCTACATATTTAAGACTGTCTGCTCTATTGGATGAGGTCAAGAATGGAACCCTATCAAATCCCAAGAATGAGATATGCATCGTTTTTGTTCGACCTGCGCTATTGTGCTGACTATGTCATGTTTTAGATCCCTGGGGTTACACTTGTTGACTCCCTTCTGTATTTATGTACTTAATTTTGGTTAACGACTCTTCTTGACTACTAAGGTCCATGCATTGCCCCTTCAGTGTGTTGTCACAGTTTGGTTTGAACTTAGGCTCCGTATTACACCAAGCTGATATCAAACCCACTGCGTCACTTCAGGAATTTTAGGCACTTCTGAGAAGTACATGTTCGGACCTCTAAACCAATTTAATTCAGTCGATTATCGGGAATTTTTGGTCTGATACCATTTGGATTTGCGGTAGCTCACAGCTAAAGAATCTTGAAGTTAAACTATCAATTAATTCTAAGAAGACCACAGGATCCATATTCTTTGCTAGTAGCATTAACAAAAACAAATCACCAGCTTTGCATCTTTTGGTCACTATATTTATTTGCTTGTCACTTACAAGTCTGGCTCGTGCACTTAGCGACCATCGACGCACAGCTGTACTAAAAAAGAACACAATTCTATATATAACTGCAACTAGAGACAGAGAGAATAGAACTATAAACCAAAACCACATAAACACATAGATTTTCTCATTAATATTGTTCAAAGGCAACAAGCAAAAAATATCTCTTCTTTCGATGCTTCCAGACGAGCCATAAACGTGGAAAGTACATTTTGTCTGTTTTGGGAAGACCCTTGCCATGGGATCAAGTCTTTCTTCTGGATCTTGATAAAGGAATCGCACAACACGGCTCCCGTAAGTCGTAAACTCGTATCCGAGAAAAACATTCACTAGATACGCTTGAAAAAAAACGTTCAAGCAGTTTAGAATTTCACAAATTAAATACACAGATGCATATACGTTGTTTTTTCCACGATAACCTTCAAAATGGTCTAAAACTAATTTCATCTTTGTCATTCTTTTATTTACACTATCAATAGGAAAATTAAGGTTCTTTGTCAGCATTTCTATTCTATTAGATTCCCACATTTTCCAAACATATCGTGGGATGTAGAACAATAATGCTTGCAGGAGCAGAAAAAATACCACAAACTCATAATATTTAATGGACTTAGCTTCGTCTTTTCCCGTGTATGGTCCAATACCCGGGTACGCGATATCTACGCCAACTTTTTTGTTTATCAACGTACTTGTTTCTGGAAGAATAAATTTTGAATGAATCCAGCAATAAAGCTCAAAGTACCCTATTTTCGCTGAATTATCCGAATCCAACTCAGATGTAGTACAGTGAATAGTGGAACCAAACAACTGAGGTAGACCAGACGTTACTGCACTTACAACAAGAAAAAATACTGTTAACTTGTAGTGCAGCTTAAAGATGAAATTATCAGTCGTGACTCGATCTATTTTGAGCAGATCAAGAGATTCATAAAATATGTTCATTTTTTTCTAATGTCTAAGGTTACTTAGCTTTAAGACACAGACCATAGATGGTACTAATAGCGTCACTAACCAAATTATGGAAGTATCAATTGGATTTAATTTAAGCTGAGCTTCAGAGCATTCATTTATTATACTAATTCTTCTATTTGAGAAATAGATCGTTTTGTAATTAGTGATTTTTGGAAGTAAGAGCGGTTTTGTGTTCAATTAAAAAAAAAAAACATTTGTAATAGAATACAACGGTATTTGATCACATCTTAAATGATGTAACGCCACCAAAGACTGTATCTTGGTGTTTCTAGAATGAGATGAGAAGTTTTGTAATGATACGTCCAAGTGTGATTAGAATAGGCTGCTAGGGTTTCATCTTTCGTTTGTAAGATCACAAATAATCCTGCACCGATAATATTTCTAAATTTGCATCTAGTCATAGCTCTATTGATTATCCTCTTTATTTTAATTTAAACAATCAAAAATGACCCAACAAGGCTTTGTTTGCTCAATCCCCGATACTTCCTTTGCCACCTTCATCCATCTGTCATGACGAATTGTCAATAAGACGCGTTGCCTGAATAAATTTTGTTGAGTTGTCATTTTATTAGCAGAACGCAAAGGCACTCGCTTCTTTTTCAGGATCACGGCTGCTGAGACACTCTGATTAGACACTCGGAAAAAAATTCAATACCATAGGCTATTATGGCCCAAAAAGCTATGGTTTAAAAAAAATGTAAGAATGGTTTTAAAAACAGTAAGAACTTCGTTTGGTATCTCATCTTCAAAGAAACCAGAAGCAAGACGTATACAGTTGCCTCTTAGAATTGATAGACAGGCAATTTTTTACATAGTTGGAATAGTAAAGAACGAACCACGGGGAATCAGAAAGCGAAGTCAGTCAAATATGGCACCATACCCCAGAGAAGTAATTTTCAAAAGATACTTGTTTTATGTTATCTTGTCAAAAGAGAAGTATGTTAGATCATCATGCTTATGATGGTTCAGTTGTTGTCAAGGTTGCATTTTATTTTAATATGTTGGCTACTATGGGCTAAAGTTCGTTCTAGCCCATACTTTAAATGACACCATCACAAATAAATCACTTCAACCGTTAAGGCGACATGACCTGACACCCTTTTACAAACTGACGGTATGACAAAATTACATACCGAGATCATTATAACTAAGAAGATCATATAATTTTTACTTTTAACGTCATTTAAGGATGTAACCTACGATTATGACGTCATTTATCATATACCAATTTCCTTTATATCAATATAGGAAATTATTCATATACCAATTATTCATATTATTCATATACCAAGGAATTATTCATATACTAATTATATATACCAATTTTCTTTAAAATGGGCCTTTAAATAGTTCTCTACTGTGTTCCAGTGCCCCATAGGCAAAAAAAAAACTTACAGAAAAAAGAGGACGCATCAGTGCTTCTCATGCAAAACAGGAGTTTTGCTCATTGTTCAAGCCAGAGGACTATTAGCCCCTTTAGACGTATAGGGAAGCGCTCAGAAACCTATGGGTATGGTATTGTTTGAACACTTTTCCCCTCGTACCGATCGGTTTTTCTCATTGGTTTTTCTATGCGTCTGAACGGACCATACAAGTTTCATTTGCAGGGTTTCCAGCCATGTTGGTTCCAAAAGAACTTTTTTCTATTCTAGAACTTAGATCCGTTTGGGTTTTCCAACTTTTTATTTTCATCTCATTTTATTCAAAGTCATTGATTTTGGGCTACTCTGAGCCGTCGTTTGCTCCTTACTAGGTTACAGCTACCACTGCAACCACGATTCTTCCAAGTTTGGTAATATAATACATTTACTAGTTTTTAGAGGAAAAGGTAAAATGACCATTCTCAGTTTGAAAATATAATCTGTCTTCCGCTCTCATATACGAGCCTCCATGCAGCTTAGATGGGGCTTGGACTCTTGGCTTGTGGCCTTGTTTTAAAAATAAGATGTGAAAACTTAATGCAGCATGTTATTGTTGAACACTCACCCTCTTGATTACTAGAATGAAATATAAATGGAAAACCCAAAGAATACTCAAATACACACTAAATCTAACCAGTCTTGCAGTGTAAAAAAACAAACAAAAAAACAAAAGATTTGACATATTTAGCCAATTTCGTCATGCGAAAAAGACCTAGCAACGTCAATATGGATCCACTCACAATGAGACTTTACTAATACCAGAGTTTAGCTAGTGCTAATTTGACCCAATCAGAATTTTCACAGAATTTTTTAGCCGATCAGAAAATCTCACGGAAAATCTAATTGGCTCATAACAGGGCTAACTAATTGCAATGTGAATTCCAGCTGGTAAGCATGATGGAAAGTGGTTATCTCAATAATGGTCTTGAATCTTTCTTAAAAAAAAGATGTAGATACTATTTCCCTTTGGTCCTCGTAATATCATAAGTGCACCTTCACATAGCTCAAGTGGAGCTAGCCCTTTGGTTCATAGATATGAGACATTTGCCTCAACTGTTACGTCATTTCTGTCTATTCATTTGTACTCCAGTCAGTAGGAGACAAATAATGCAAGGGACTGAAATGAGTAGTTTTTAACGTATTGGCCAAATGACGTCTTCTATTTTTCCACACGAATGCTCATATTCAATATAATAAACGCCAAAAGTGATATTCTCAAAAATACTCTAGAACCTTTCCTTAAAAAAAGATGCAGATACCATTTGCCTTTGGTCCTCGTAACATCATGAATGCGCCTTCACACAACTCAAGTGGAGCTAGCCCTTTGGTTCATAGATATGAGACGTTTGCCTCGACTGTTACGTCATTTCTGTCTATTCATTTAATCTCCAGTCAGTAGAAGACAAATAATGACAGGAACTGAAATGAATAGTTTTTAACGTATTGGCAAAATGACGTCTTCTATTTTTTGTACACAAATGCTCATATTCAATATAATAAACGCCAAAATATTATTAAAACACATTCATCGATAATTGCAAAAGAATATGGGATACGTAACTAATTAGTAATTAAACAGAGTGGCATCTTGGAACATACAATCGATTTATGATTCCACTTCGCGTTCCTGTCATTCGGTTTACTAAATTATCAGTCTTAATTAGAACGTCATGATTCGAAAATATGCAGAAGAAATGTTAAATATTTTATTCGAGCCCCTTAAGACTCTATTCAAAGTAAAGCTAGTTACTATTGACAACTTTATCTTCCAACTGCATTATAGATTCACAGTTGCTGCTCTTGTGATATTTGCAGTAGTAGTTAGTCTAACTCAGTTTGTTGGTCAATCTATCCAGTGCATCATGGATGATTCATCGACACTTAGATACCACACGACCTATTGCTGGATTCATTCGACATTTGTCCTGTCGCATAAGCTAAACGGTACAGTTGGTGAAGATATTGTGCATCCAGGTGTTGGAACATACACGGATGAGCTTGAAAAAAAGTATATTGGATATTACCAATTTGTTCATTTTTTTCTGCTCCTCCAAGCAGCACTATTTTATATCCCACACTACATATGGAAAAGCTGGGATTCTAAAAAAATCGAAATGCTGGTACAGGACTTAAATCAAAGTTTCTGGTTTCGAGAAGAAGACCTAACAGAAGGAAATCACGAAGAAGCGCGAATATTACTCGGAAATTATTTCAGAAGCAATTTATGGGCCAATAATATGTATGTATGGGTATACTTTATTTGTGAAATTTTGAATTGCTTGAATGTATTTTTCCAAGCTTATCTTATAGACATTTTTCTTGGTTACGAATTCACGAGATATGGAAGACAAGTGGTGCAGTTCCTTTACCAGCATCCTATGGATAGAATCGATCCAATGTCTAGGATATTTCCAAAACAAGCAAAATGTACTGCTTATAACTGGGGTGGAACGGGAACCATTCAAAAAGCAGATATACTGTGCTTGCTGCCTTTAAATATATTTAATGAGAAGATATATGTGTTCTTGTGGTTCTGGTTTATTGTTCTATTCTCCCTGTCTCTTCTTGTACTGATCTATAGAACATTGGTATTTTGTAGTGAGACTGCACGCCAATTATCGCTTTGCATGCGAGCCAGACTTGCATCTGACAATGATGTTATTACAGTGAATAAAAAATGTAAAGTTGGGGATTGGTTTTTGCTCATCCAACTAGCAAGGAATATAGATCCGGCCGATTTTAAAGTCTTTATCAAAGATTTAGCTGCTTACTTCAAAAGTACAAAGTCCAAATGACCTGATAATTGAAAAGTATTGCCTGATGGTCTGCATTACAGAGCCTAAGCATTAAAATTTATTAGCTTCTGGTTTAACTACAAACAAAGTCGTGAATTATTTGAAGGTTACACATAACCCAATCCATACAAAATCAGAGCTGAAAAATTAAACCGTTGAATGCCGCAAAATTTATTGCAAAGGCTACCTAAATTACGAATTAGTTTTGGGTGGCAAAATGACGAGGAAGATGAATATTAGTTCTATTGTTATGGGATAGGGGAGCCCCCATAGTTGAAAACCCTGAATTTGAGCTGGTTTCTGAATGATGGCGTTATAAATTAAATTTACAATAAGCGATTAGATATAGGAGTTAGCTTTTAAATGAACCCCACTAGGTACGAAGAAAAACAGAGGACACAGCGCTACCCATGCAAAAAAGCGATCTTCCTTGTTGTTTGAGGTGGGGGGCTGTAAACTTTTTGTTTTGATCCGACGCCGTTTTCGAGGGGTTTTAGGCTATTTCTTAAAATTCTTGTAAATTTGTTTTCAGAATAACATTTCACTACTAAGATTAATCGAAGCAATAATTAACATCCCTGGATAAAAAACAAATGACCAATTTTTAAGACGTATCTTTAAACTTTTGGTTACTATGGGCCATGGTTCACTCTTTATTAGGTTGTAGTTGTCACTGCAACCATGATCATCTCCTATAGCCTTACAACGATTAACCAGATTCTCAAAATGGATCTACCCTTCACTCTTTAAGTCTTTTCTTATCACTATTAAGGCTCCATTTCTATCTTTAACTGGGATTAAAGGAAAAAAACAAGCTTTTTCAACTGAAAGTAAGGAGCATTAAGACTCAAAACGAACAGAAATTATTAAGCTGAGCTTCAGAGCATTCATTTATTATACCGCTTCTTTTTTTTGAGAAATAGATCGTTTTGTAATTAGTGATTTTTGGGAGAAAGAGCGGTTTTGTGTTCAATTAAAAAAAAATAATAATAATAACATTTGTAAGAGAATACAACGGTATTTGATCACATCTTAAATAATGTAACGACAAAACCTATGCTTTCTAAAAGCCCGAACATAATTTGTTCTTTACTGAAAAAAATCAAATGAGTTTACTGAAAAAAAGTGCATTGTCAGTTTAACATACATATGCTGATATTTATTCCTTAATATCTTAATTAATTTTTGATTTCTTAAAGTTACAAAAGTGAAAACTTTTAAACGAATTTTTTTCACTAAAGTACAAATTGCATTCTGGCTTTTAGAAAGCATAGGGTTTAGAATCCTACTCAGTTTAATTTCTGCTCGTTTTGAGTTTGACTTATTTTAATTTCTGTTTGTTTTGGGTTTCGTTTATTTATTGATACTGATTTGTGGTAGTTGTATGCTTGGTAGATTATTTGATTCTATTTTTCTTCATTTTTGGTTTAATGGAGTTCTTTACTTTTTTTTGAAATACTTATCTTGTGCAAATTTTTTTTTCATTAATTTCTGTTCGTTTTATATTGACATAGTCTTTTTCAAACAGTTCCTGGTAACGAACTGTAAGTAAGGAGCGACCCGGCTCAATGGTAGCCGAAACTCTAGAAAACGGGATTTTGATACCAACAGATACATCAAAAGAAATAGATTTTAATGCTGATTCAAATATACAAGTTTCATCGAGTTTAGTCCTACCCATCAAAAGTTACGCGCCTGAGAAAATTTGGCTGATTTTCGAAAAAAGGGGGAAAGACCCCCTAAAAGTCATATAACGTTAATGAAAGTCACATCATCATATTCAGCGTATCAGAGAACCCTACTGCAGATGTTTCAAGCTCCTATCTACAAAAATGTGGAATTTGCATATTTTGCCAAAAGACCACAGATGTGTATTTATTTGTTTGTTGTTTTTTTTGTGGGAGGATCTTTCCATAAAGGAAGTTTCATGGGGGAAGGGACATTGCTATGAAGGGGGCGCTAGATTTCCCAGCATTCTTTAAAAAAAAACAGAAATTAAAAAAAAAAAAGTTTTTCAACTGAAAGTAAGGAGCAACCTCACAACTTAAAACGAACAGAAAATATTACGTATATGATTGGGTTCACCCCCCTAGTCAATACCTCGCTCTTTAAGCCAAAGATGTTTTAGTACTTTCATAAGAGCTATTTATTCTAATTAACGGCCTTTGTGATTAAGGGTCATTTTTAATAAATTGGAACAAAATTCGAAATTTAGCTTAAAGAGCAAGGTATTGACTAGGGGGCGAACTTCCTAATATACGTATTAAGAATATATGAATATAGAAGTTCGTTACGTAAGTTAATTCGTAAGTTATGTATATTTATTGCTAATAAAAACGTTCGTAAATAAAATTAAACGAGTTTCGAGAAAGCCATTTAACCAAATAAAAGAAAATTAATATGAAAATTGTGTTGTAATTATTCATGTACGGTGAGCCAAAATAAAAACCTGTATTAATTCAAAAACGTTCAAAAATTAAATAAAAAAACAAGTTTTTTTTTAACTGAAAGTAAGGAACGACCTTAAAACTTAAAACGAACAGAAATTATTCCGTATATGAAAGGGGCTGTCCCCTCCTCAACGCCTCGCTCTTTACGTTAAAGTTTGACTCTGTCATACAACTTTATTTTTTAAAACAATAAAACAATTTAGCGTAAGGAGCGAGGCGTTGAGGAGGGGATAGCCCCTTTCATATACGGAATAATTTCTGTATTGGTATTTCTGTGTAGTATCGGTTTTGGTTTATTGGAAAGCCATTTAGCACAAGAAAAGTAAAACTAATATGCAAATTTTGTTTTACTTATTCAATGACGGTGAGCCAAAATAAAAGCTGCATTAACTAATAACCGATCAGAAATTAAATAAAAAAACTAGTTTTTTTAACTGAAAGTAAGGAGTGACATTAAAACTTAAAACGAACAGAAATTATTTTGCATATGAAAGGGGCTGTCCCCTCCTTAACACCTCGCTCTTTACGCTAAAGTTTTTTATTGTTTTAAAAATAAAGTTGTAAGACAGAGTCAAACTTTAGCAAAAAGAGCGAGGCGTTGAGGAGGGGACAGCCCCTTTCATATACGGAATTATTTCTGTTCACTTTAAGTTTTAATGTCGCTCCTTACTTTCAGTTAAAAAAAACTTGTTTTTTTTATTTAATCAGGGAGAAAGACTGAGCCTCTTCTGAAGTTAAATAACCACTAAGTACTTTCGATATATTAAAAAGGGCACTAGCCCTTCGATTTTCCAATTGAATGAGCCCTTTTTGAAGTTTCTACGACAAAGCTTTTATTAAAAGCTTTATATGCCCCCTGGGCATAGCTTACACATGTTTTTGAGAGTATCCTCCTCAAAAACATAATTTCTATCTGGAAATCAACTACGTTGAAGAAAATGGCTATCTGAAAATTTCGATTGGATGTGTTTGGGGAAATGGTGGGCGTTGAAGGGGCGTTAGTTGCCTTCCAATCACTTTTGACTATTAAGAAGGGCACTAGTCATTCCAATTTCCAATCGAATGAGCCCTTTTCGAAGTTCCTACGACAACTCCATCGACACGAAGTGCCCTGGTCTAGAAAAAAAAGACATTGTGTCAACATCATTCTTTACTTAGGCAGCGCTACTGCACTGCCTATGATAAGATGTGAAGACTTACTGTAGCATGTTATTTTAACACACTCACCCTTTTGATCACTAGAATGAAACATAAATGGAAAACCCAAAGAATACTCAAAAACACACTAAATCTAACCAGTCTTGCAGTTAAAAAAAAAACAAACAAGATTCGACAAATTTAGCCAATTTCGTCATATGAAAAGGACCTAGCAACGTCAATATGGACCCACCCACAATGAGACTTTACCAATACCAGAATTTGGCTAGTGCTAATTTGACCCAATCAGAATTTTCAAAGAATTTTTTAGCCGATCAGAAAATCTCACGGAAAATCTAATTGGCTCATAACAGGGCTAACTAATTGCAATGTGAATTCCAGCTGGTAAGCATGATGGAAAGTGGTTATCTCAATAATGTTCTTGAATCTTTCTAAAAAAAAGATGTAGATACTATTTGCCTTTGGTCCTCGTAATATCATAAGTGCACCTTCACATAGCTCAAGTGGAGCTAGCCCTTTGGTTCATAGATATGAGACGTTTGCCTCGACTGTTACGTCATTTCTGTCTATTCATTTATACTCCAGTCAGTAAGAGACAAATAATGCAAGGGACTGATATGAGTAGTTTTTAACGTACTGGCAAAATGACGTCTTCTATTTTTCTACACGAATGCTCATATTCAATATAATAAACGCCAAAAGTGATATTCTCAAAAATATTCTAGAACCTTTCCTTAAAAAATATGCAGATACTATTTGCCTTTGGTCCTCGTAACATCATATATGCGCCTTCACACAACTCAAGTGGAGCTAGCCCTTTGGTTCATAGATATGAGACATTTGCCTCAATTGTTACGTCATTTCTTTCTATTCATTTAATCTCCAGTCAGTAGAAGACAAATAATGACAGGGACTGAAATGAATAGTTTTTAACGTATTGGCAAAATGACGTCTTCTATTTTTTGTACAGAAATACTCATATTCAATATAATGAACGCCAAAATATTATTAAAACACATTTATCGCTAATTGCAAACGAATATGGTATACGTAACAAATTAGTATCAAACAGTTCGTGATAACGAACTGTAAGTAAGGAGCGACCCCGCTCAATAGTAACTGAAACTCTAAAAAACGGAACTTTGATACCAATAGATACTTCAAAAGAATCAGATTTTAATGCTGGTTTAAAATATGTAAGTTTCATCAAGTTTAGTTCCACCCATCAAAAGTTACGCGTCTGAAAAAATTTGCCTGATTTTCGAAAAAAGGGGGACACACCCCCTCAAAGCTATAGAACCTTAATGAAAATCACACCATTAGATTCAGCGCATATGAAAGCCCTATTGTAGAGGTTTCAAGCTCCTATCTGCAAAAATGTGGAATTTTGTATTTTGTTGCCAGAAGAAAGATCACGGATGCGTGTTTATTTTTATTATTATTTTTTCTCCCCCAGGGGTGATTGTATCGACCCAATGGTCCTAGAATATTGTAGAAGGGCTCATTTGAACAGATTAAAAGTTCTACTGCCCTTTTTAAGTGACCAAATAAAATGGAGGGCAACTAGGACCCTCCCACGCTTATTTTTCCCCAAAGTCACCCGATAAAATTTTGAGATAGCTATCTTTGTTCAGCATGGTCGATAATATAGTAAATATGTCTTTTAAGATGACTTAATCCCCCAAAGTTTCCGGGGGAAGGGCTGAAAGTTATGAATTTTACCTAATATTTACATATAGTATTGGTTTTTAGGAAGTATACAGATGTTTTCAGGGGGGACTTTTTCTGGTTGTGGGGAGGGGATGGGGTGAGTAGTGTGAGTGTAATAGATACGAAACTTACATGGAAACTTACACCTGAGGCAATAAGCACCACAGAACCTACAGGAAAACCTACAAGAATATGGTCAAAAGTGTAATAGATACGAAACTTACATCGAAACTTACACCTGAGGCAATAGGCACCACAGAACCTACAGGAAAACCTACAAGAATATGGTCAAAAGTGTAATAGATACGAAACTTACATGGAAACTTACACCTGAGGCAACAGGCACCACAGAACCTACAGAAAAACCTACAAGAATACGGTCAAAAGTGTAATAGATACGAAACTTACATGGAAACTTACACCTGAGGCAATAGGCACCACAGAACCTACAGGAAAACCTACAAGAATATGGTCAAAAGTGTAATAGATACGAAACTTACATGGAAACTTACACCTGAGGCAATAAGCACCACAGAACCTACAGGAAAACCTACAAGAATATGCTCAAAAGTGTAATAGATACGAAGGATACATTGGAATTGCGCAAGGAAAAGCCATGCCTGAGACAGTGAATTTACACGTGAACATTCTAAAAGTTGGCACACTAAAGTCGAGGTTTTTTAAACTTGGCAATTTATAATGTAGTCAAGCATGTTTTGAGAGTTTGGTCGTAATAATATAATTTAAAGCAAACAGGTTTTTTTTTCTGTTTTTGTTTTTGCTTTATTGTTCGACTTGATAGGAATTCTGAAACAGGATGGTCGTTGAAATTTCTTAATGACTAAAGATTTTGTTTTTCTTCTAAAAGGCTTAATATTCTCAAGGTTTTAGGTTTTGACGGATAACATTAAACCTAAGGAAATTTATGTATTTGGAATCAGCGTATAAAGCCAATCATTTTCATGTATCTATAATTATTAAAATTCTGTTTTTAGAGTTATGGTTACTTTCGGACGAGTTGCACTTTACTTTCACCTTGTTTCCCAAAAACTGTTTAAAATTAGGGTTTTTTTTGTAGTTGTTTTCGTTTTTGCTTTATTGTTTGACTTGATATGAATTCTGAAACAGGATGGTCGTTGAAATTTCTTAATGACTAAAGATTTTGTTTTTCTTCTAAAAGGCTTAATATTCTCAAGGTTTTAGCTTTTGACGGATAACATTAAACCTAAGGAAATTTATGTATTTGGAATCAGCGTATAAAGCCAATCATTTTCATGTATCTATAATTATTAAAATTCTGTTTTTAGAGTTATGGTTACTTTCGGACGAGTTGCACTTTACTTTCACCTTGTTTCCCAAAAACTATTTAAAATTAGGGTTTTTTTTTGTAGTTGTTTTCGTTTTTGCTTTATTGTTCGACTTGATAGGAATTCTGAAACTGGATGGTCATTGAAATTTCTTAATAATTAAAGATTTTGTTTTTCTTCTAAACGGTTTAATATTCTCAAGGTTTTAGCTTTTGACGGATAACATTAAACCTAAGGAAATTTATGTATTTGGAATCAGCGTATAAAGCCAATCATTTTCATATATCTATAATTATTAAAATTCTGTTTTTAGAGTTATGGTTACTTTCGGACGAGTTGCACTTTACTTTCACCTTGTTTCCCAAAAACTGTTTAAAATTAGGGTTTTTTTTGTAGTTGTTTTCGTTTTTGCTTTATTGTTCGACTTGATAGGAGTTCTGAAACTGGATGGTCGTTGAAATTTCTTAATAACTAAAGATTTTGTTTTTCTTCTAAAGGGATTAATATTCTCAAGGTTTTAGCTTGGGGCGGATAACATTAAACCCAAGGAAATTTATGTATTTGGAATCAGCGTATAAAGCCAATCATTTTTGAAATTTCTTAATAACTAAAGATTTTGTTTTTCTTCTAAAGGGCTTAATATTCTCAAGGTTTTAGCTTTTGGCGGATAACATTAAACCCAAGGAAATTTATGTATTTGGAATCAGCGTATATAGCCAATCATTTTCATGTATCTATAATTATTAAAATTCTGTTTTTAGAGTTATGGTTACTTTCGGACGAGTTGCACTTTAATTTCACCTTGTTTCCCAAAAACTGTTTAAAATTAGGGTTTTTTTGTAGCTGTTTTGGTTTTTGCTTTATTGTTCGACTTGATAGGAATTCTGTAACAGGATGGTCGTTGAAATTTCTTAATGACTAAAGATTTTGTTTTTCTTCTAAAAGGCTTAATATTCTCAAGGTTTTAGCTTTTGACGGATAACATTAAACCTAAGGAAATTTATGTATTTGGAATCAGCGTATAAAGCCAATCATTTTCATGTATCTATAATTATTAAAATTCTGTTTTTAGAGCTATGGTTACTTTCGGACGAGTTGCACTTTACTTTCACCTTGTTTCCCAAAAACTGTTTAAAATTAGGGTTTTTTTGTAGTTGTTTTCGTTTTTGCTTTATTGTTCGACTTGATAGGAATTCTGAAATAGGATGGTCGTTGAAATTTCTTAATGACTAAAGATTTTGTTTTCCTTCTAAAAGGCTTAATATTCTCAAGGGTTTAGCTTTTGACTGATAACATTAAACCTAAGGAAATTTATGTATTTGGAATCAGCGTATAAAGCCAATCATTTTCATGTATCTATAATTATTAAAATTCTGTTTTTAGAGTTATGGTTACTTTCGGACGAGTTGCACTCTTTCACCTTGTTTCCCAAAAACTGTTTAAAATTAGTGTTTTTTTGTAGTTGTTTTCGTTTTTGCTTTATTGTTCGACTTGATAGGAATTCTGAAACAGGATGGTCGTTGAAATTTCTTAATGACTAAAGATTTTGTTTTTCTTCTAAAAGGCTTAATATTCTCAAGGTTTTAGCTTTTGACGGATAACATTAAACCTAAGGAAATTTATGTATTTGGAATCAGCGTATAAAGCCAATCATTTTCATGTATCTATAATTATTAAAATTCTGTTTTTAGAGTTATGGTTACTTTCGGACGAGTTGCACTTTACTTTCACCTTGTTTCCCAAAAACTGTTTAAAATTAGGGTTTTTTTGTAGTTGTTTTCGTTTTTGCTTTATTGTTCGACTTGATAGGAATTCTGAAACAGGATGGTCGTTGATATTTCTTAATGACTAAAGATTTTGTTTTTCTTCTAAAAGGCTTAATATTCTCAAGGTTTTAGCTTTTGACGGATAGCATTAAACCAAAGGAAATTTATGTATTTGGAATCAGCGTATAAAGCCAATCATTTTCATGTATCTATAATTATTAAAATTATGTTTATAGAGTTATGGTTACTTTCGGACGAGTTGCACTTTACTTTCACCTTGTTTCCGAAAAACTCTTTAAAATTAGGTTTTTTTTTGTAGTTGTTTTCGTTTTTGCTTTATTGTTCGACTTGATAGGATTTCTGAAACAGGATGGTCGTTGAAATTTCTTAATGACTAAAGATTTTGTTTTTCTTCTAAAAGGTTTAATATTCTCAAGGTTTTAGCTTTTGATGGATAACATTAAATTTAAAACAATTGTACTCTATGCTTGCCCAGAGACACGATGTGGCTTTCCCACTATTGCTCTATGGCCGGTTATCGACACTACCTAGTTTATTGCATGTATTAAATCAGTATTTTTTACGCAGTGGAAAGATAAACACATAAGTAATATCTTTAAAAAAAGTGAAGATGGAGCATTTTAATAAAGTGTGTTCACATAACAAGGTTATTGTAGCATTGAATGCCGACAAGGAGAAGTGTTTAAACTATGAAACAAGTACAAGTGGTAGCACTATTGGAAATGTATGCATGCATTGTCATGACAGTAAGGAATTAAATTTCTTTGGAATACCGAAAAAATTCAACTCTTATGTTGGTGGTTATGCGAGATTGAGATCTCCAGAGATGATTGCACTCAAAGAGAATGCCAACATAAAAATAATCGTTGATGATAGAGGGAAACTCCTTGCTACTGTTGCAGGTAACACATTACCTACTGATACATCCAATCGTCACCTTTCGGGTATTAGCATGCAACGGAAGATCAATAAAAGAAAGGCCCACTCTTCTACTAATATCGTAAACAATATCTTGTCTACGTGCCGAAACTGTTACCTGTGTAAAAATAATGTGATAATAGACAGTGAAATTGCCAGAAAAATAAAAAGGGCATTGTCAGAAAATATCATTATGGAATATAAAGATGAATCGATGAAAAACAAAGCACCAGCAAACGTTACTGCCATTGATCAAACAGTCAATGAACCAAATAATACCAAAGACGAAAAGCATATTGAGCCTGTTGATGTGACACCAGTAAAAATTGTGTATGACGCAAAATGGAATAATGATTATTCTACTGATTACGAACTAAGAGAAGACAATAGCTATAATATCAAGAGAGAACATGGTGAACTATTTTATGGAACAGATTCAAAATGTCCAAAGTTAATCATCGATATTAATAATGTATCATAATATATTTTTTGTATTAATATTCTACATAGCATTATTTCATTAAAAATATATTATGCATTACATTGTTATGTGTTCCTTATTTTTAGAGTAAGCTAGCATATCAAACATTTAGAATGTCTAATAAAACGTCGGATATGTAAGAAAAGGAATTTGCAGACATCAATTGTCAAACACATGGGATAAAATTCACAAAATATTCATATCAGAATGAATAAATTATTTATCAGCATCCGTTGTTGGATATGTCATTATGAAAAAATTGTAAGTAAGTAAGTAACAAACCCTTTCTTGAATTCACCTCTTGGATACACAATACAGAAATTTCATTAAGGAAATTATGAAAAAAATTGTAAGTAAGTAACAAACTCTTTCTTGAATTCACCTCTTGGATACACAATACAGAAATTTCATTAAGGAAATTATAAAAAAAAAATTGTAAGTAAGTAACAAACTCTTTCTTGAAGTCACCTCTTGGATACACAATGCAGAAATTTCATTTAAGAAATTATCAAAAAATTGTAAGTAAGTAACAAACTCTTTCTTGAATTCACCTCTTGGATACACAATACAGAAATTTCATTAAGGAAATTATGAAAAAAAATTGTAAGCAAGTAACAAACTCTTTCTTGAAGTCACCTCTTGGATACACAATGCAGAAATTTCATTTAAGAAATTATCCGTCAAAAGCTAAAACCTTGAGAATATTAAGCCTTTTAGAAGAAAAACAAAATCTTTAGTCATTAAGAAATTTCAGCGACCATCCTGTTTCAGAATTCCTATCAAGTCGAACAATAAAGCAAAAACAAAAACAGAAAAAAAACCTGTTTGCTTTAAATTATATTATTACGACCAAACTCTCAAAACATGCTTGACTACATTATACATTGCCAAGTTTAAAAAACCTCGACTTTAGTGTGCCAACTTTTAGAATGTTCACGTGTAAATACACTGTCTCAGGCATGGCTTTTCCTTGCGCAATTCCAATGTATCCTTCGTATCTATTACACTTTTGACCATATTCTTGTAGGTTTTCCTGTAGGTTCTGTGGTGCCTATTGCCTCAGGTGTAAGTTTCCATGTAAGTTTCGTATCTATTACACTTTTGACCATATTCTTGTAGGTTTTCCTGTAGGTTCTGTGGTGCCTATTGCCTCAGGTGTAAGTTTCCATGCAAGATTCGTATCTATTACACTTTTGACCATATTCTTGTAGGTTTTCCTGTAGGTTCTGTGGTGCCTATTGCCTCAGGTGTAAGTTTCCATGTAAGTTTCGTATCTATTACACTTTTGACGATATTCTTGTAGGTTTTCCTGCAGGTTCTGTGGTGCCTACTGCCTCAGGTGTAAGTTTCCATGTAAGTTTCGTATCTATTACACTTTTGACCATATTCTTGTAGGTTTTCCTGTAGGTTCTGTGGTGCCTATTGCCTCAGGTGTAAGTTTCCATGTAAGTTTCGTATCTATTACACTCACACTACTGGGGTGAATCGGGGGTTTTGAGGGAGGATCTTTGGAGGAAGTTTTCATGGGGGAAGGGACATTGCTATCAAGGGGGCGCCGGATTTCCGAGGATTATTTAAAAAAAACAATCAGAAATAAAAAAAAGTTTTTCAACTGAAAGTAAGGAGCAACATCAAAACTTAAAACGAACAGAAATTATTACGTATATGATTGGGTCCGTCCCATAGTCAATACCTTGCTCTTTAAGCCAAAGATTTTTTAGAACTTTCATAAGAGCTATTTAGTCTAATTATCGGCCTTTGTGATTAAGGGGTCATTTTAAAAAATTGGAACAAAATTCGAACTATAGCGTAAAGAGCGAGGTATTGACTAGGAGTTTGAACCCCCTAATATACGTATTGAAAATATATGAATATAGAATTTCAATACGTAAGTTAATTCGTAAGTTACGTATATTTATTATTGATAAGAACGTTCGTAAATAAAATTAAACAACTTTTGAGAAAGCCATTTAACCAAATAAAAGTAAAATGATTATGCAAATTCTGTTTTTAATTATTCATGCATGGTGAGCCAAAAGAAAAACCTGCATTAATTCAAAAACGTTCAAAAATTAAATAAAAAAACAAGTTTTTTTACTGAAAGTAAGGAGCGACATTAAAACTTAAAACGAACAGAAATTATTCCGTATATGAAAGGGGCTGTCCCATCCTCAACACCACGCTCTTTACGCTAAAGGTTTTTATTGTTAAAAAAAAATATTGTGAGAAAGAGTCTAACTTTAGCGTAAAGAGCGAGGCGTCGAGAAGGGGACAGCCCCTTTCATATTTGGAATAATTTCTGTTCGTTTTAAGTTTTAATGTCGCTCCTTAGTTTCAGTTAAAAAAACTAGTTTTTTTTTATTTAATAATTAAACAGAGTGACGCCACGGAACATACAATCGATTGTTGATTCCACTTCGCGTCCCCTTTTGTAATTATGCACTGATGCGTCCTCTTTTTTCTTTTTTTTTGCTCGTGGGGTACTAGAACATAATGAAGAACTATTTAAAGGCCCATTTTAAAGGAGATTGGTATATATAATTCCTTTTGTGATTAACAAGACCCAGTGTTTAAAACGAAATCAATTTTCGACCAAAAACTTCATCTTCATATACAAGATGATAAATGACGTCGTAGTCGCAGGTTACAACCTTAACTGAAGTTAAAAGTAAAAACTATATGATGTTTTTAGTTATAATGATGTCAGTATGCAATTTTGTCATACCGTCAGTATGTAAAAGGGTGTCAGGTCACGTTGCCTTAACAGTTTAAGTTGGTTATTTTTGATGGTGTCATTTATGGTGTGGGCTAGAACGAACTCTAGCCTATAGTATCCAAAATATTAAAATAAAATGCAACTTTGACAACAACTGAACAACAACTTTGACAACAACTGAAAACAATTATCTTTTGAAAAGTTACTTCTCTGGGGTACGGTGCCATATTTGACTGACTTCGCTTTCTGATTCCCTGTGGTTCGTTCTTTACTATTCCAACTATGCAAAAAAAATGCCTGTGTATCAATTCTAAGAGGCAACTGTATACTTCTTGCTTCTGGTTTCTTTGAAGATGAGATACCCAACAAAGTTCTTACTGTCATTCTTAAATCCATAGCTTTTTGTGCCATAATAGCCTATGATATTGAATTTTTTTTCGAGTGTCTTATCAAAGTGTCTCAGCAGCCGTGATCCTGGAAAAGAAGCGAGCACCTTTGCGTTCAGCTAATAAAATGACAACTCAACAAAATTCATTCAGGCAACACTTCTTACTGACAATTCGTCATGACAGATGGATAAAGGTGGCAAAGGAAGTATCGGGGATTGAGCAAACAAAGACTTGTTGGGTCATTTTTGATTGTTTAAATGACAGAATTAAAATAAAGAGGATAATCGATAGGGCTATGAATAGATGCAAGTATAGAAATATTATCGGTGCAGGATTATTTGTGATCTTTCAAACAAAAGATGAATCCCTAGCAGCCTATTCTAACCACATTTGGACGTTCACAAATTAAATACACAGATGCAAATACGTTATTTTCTCCGCGATAACCTTCAAGATGGTCTAAAGCTAATTTCATCTCTGTTAGTCTTTTATGTGCACTACTAATAGGAAAATTTAGGTTCTTTGTCAGCATTTCTCTTCTATTAGATTCCCACATTTTCCAAATATAGCATGGGATGTAGAACAATGATGCTTGCAGGAGCAGAAAAAATACCACAAACTCATAGTATTTAATGAACTTAGTCTTTTTTTTCCCGTGTATGCTCCAATACCCGGGTACGCGATATCTACGCAAACTTTGTTTTTTATCAACGCACTTGTTTCTGGAAAAATGAATTTTGGATGAATCCAGTAATAAAGCAGTAGCTTATTTTTCATAAGTCTCCGATGGTACAATGGTAAGCATACCCCCTTTTCACACGGGTGACTAGGGTTCGATCTTCCGCTGGAGGAAACTTTTAATATATTGACTTTAAATTTAACTGTACAAGCCTATAGTTAGGTTAACTGTATAAGTTAGCCTAGGCAAGGGTTCGTACTTTATTATAAATGCTAGCTACCGCTGCAACTCGGATGACTGGAACCCAGGTAAGCTACTAAGGGCTCGAGTGCATTCTTTACTATAATCGGTTAGACTCTATTTTTAGAAGTTATGGGTTACTTTATTTCAAAGTGTTTGACATTATCGTCTCTTACTAGGTTGCAAGCACAGTTCATATAATTATCCAGTATGATCATTCTCTATCTCACCCATTATAAAAACCCGGACCGGGGTGCGAGTGCTCCGGAGAACGTTTTTGCAGATATAAACATAAGCGAAGTCAGATTAGCGGGAATGCGGGTTAGTCTGTTTCCGATTGTTTCCAACAAAGTGCATGGAAACAATCGGAAACAGACTAACCCACATTCCCGCTAATGCAGAAATAAGTGGGAGGACTTTTTGTTCGCACCGAGAACGAAGACCAGAAATGATCTGCGATAAGCTTACTGGTATATTCTCTCTACTGTGGTTGCAAGCTACCATTGCAACCCGGATTACTATGAGGTAGCAACCGTTCTTTTTTATAAAGTATAACATAAACTACTTTAGTAATGAGTTGTTCAAAGCCTGCGTGACGCATTGGATAGCGTGTTGGAATTTTACTCTGAGGGTGTCAGGTTCGTACTATGTTATTACAGCATATAAGCATTTTTTATGACATCATAACATTTCTTATGACATAAGTATTTTCTTATATGATGTCATGTATAGCATAAATAAGATTGTTGGGTTTCCAACGCAACAGTTATTTATATAATATAATGTCTGTTGAAAGGCCCAAAAAACGAAAATTTGCAGTTGCATTTACTATAAATGATGATTCTTTGGAACCAACACATGAACTATCAAACATGATAAGATGTGAAATGTGACAACCTGGACCATCAATTGCGAAAACACCAGTACGGACAGCTTAAGCAAAGACCATTGCTAAATTGCTTGAAGTAATCGAAATCCAAAAACGTATCGAAAATGAAAATGAAGCGCAAAGACATGAGCGGTTAGAAGATATGCGAAAACGAAAAATTGAGCGTGTTAAAAATGAAAATGAAGGGCACAGACAAACGCGGTTAGAAGACATACGACACCGAACAAGTGAGAGAGTCAAAAATGAAAACGAAGAGCAGCGTGTCAATGAAAATCAACCTGGACAGCGAGAAACAAAACGTGTCAAAATTGAAAATGATAGCAATGTTGCTTGGGTTTGGGATTTTTGACATGGATAAGGTCATCAACGCCTACCATACCTTTGTTAAGAAAACAAAGGTTCGGCGATATGTATTTCATAATGATGAAAAATAAACCGAGGTGTAACGAAACAAACAAATTGAAAATGATAGCGGTGATAATTGGATTTGAAATTTTGATATTGATAAGGTCAACAATGCCTGCCATACCTTTGTTAAGAAAACAAAGGTTCGGCGATATGTATTTCATAATGATGAAAAATAAACCGAGGTGTAACGAAACAAACAAATTGAAAATGATAGCGATGATGATTGGGTTTTGAATTTTGACATGGATAAGGTCATCAATACCTACCATAACTTGGAAAATCAAAAATATGGACTGGATAAATCGTTGAAAGAAAAAGAAATTTTTGTCCCACAACCTGAACAATTAAAAGAAACAAAGGTTCGGCGAAATGTCTGTCATAATGACAAAAAAAGCCACGGCAAAAGAAGAAGTTTTTGTCCTGCCACCTGAACAATCAAAAGAAACAAAGGTGGTCGTCAATGCCTTCCATACCTTGTAAAATCAAAAACCTGGACTAGATAAATCGTGGGAAGAAAAAGAAGTTTTTGTCCCACCACATGGACAATTAAAAGAAATAAAGGTTCGGCGATATGTTTTTCATAATGACAAAAGACAAGCCGAGGCAAAAGATAAAGGTCCAATAAAATAAAATAATGTAATTTTACATAGGCACCACTTCTAATTTAAGGTCCATTTGGACGTCCTGACATAAAAAAAAGGCTCAAATTGTCTGCGTTTAGAAGACCAACGACAGTGAGAATCTATATATAGAAGCCTGCCGTGCGCCCCCTACCTTTGTTAAAAGAACAAAGGTTCAGCGATACGTATTTCATAATGAAGAAAGATAAGCCAGGTGTAACGAATCAAACAAATTGAAAATTACAGCGATGATGACTGTGTTTTGGATTTTGACATGGATACGTTCATCAATATCTACCATAATTCTAAAAATCAAAAATATGGACTGGATAACCTGAACAATTAAAAGAAACAAAGGTTCGGCGAAATGTCTGTCATAATGACAAAAAAAAGCCAGGGCAAAAGAAGAAGTTTTTGTCCTGCCACCTGAACAATCAAAAGAAACAAAGGTGGTCGTCAATGCCTTCCATACCTTGTAAAATCAAAAACCTGGACTAGATAAATCGTGGGAAGAAAAAGAAGTTTTTATCCCACCACATGGACAATTAAAAGAAATAAAGGTTCGGCGATAGTTTTTTTAACTGAAAGTAAGGAGCGACATTAAAACTTAAAACGAACAGAAATTATTTTGCATATGAAAGGGGCTGTCCCCTCCTTAACACCTCGCTCTTTACGCTAAAGTTTTTTATTGTTTTAAAAATAAAGTTGTAAGACAGAGTCAAACTTTAGCAAAAAGAGCGAGGCGTTGAGGAGGGGACAGCCCCTTTCATATACGGAATTATTTCTGTTCACTTTAAGTTTTAATGTCGCTCCTTACTTTCAGTTAAAAAAACTTGTTTTTTTTATTTAATCAGGGAGAAAGACTGAGCCTCTTCTGAAGTTAAATAACCACTAAGTACTTTCGATATATTCAAAAGGGCACTAGCCCTTCGATTTTCCAATTGAATGAGCCCTTTTTGAAGTTTCTACGACAAAGCTTTTATTAAAAGCTTTATATGCCCCCTGGGCATAGCTTACACATGTTTTTGAGAGTTTCCTCCTCAAAAACATAATTTATATCTGGAAATCAACTACGTTGAAGAAAATGGCTATCTGAAAATTTCGATTGGATGTGTTTGGGGAACTGGTGGGCGTTGAAGGGGCGTTAGTTGCCTTCCAATCACTTTTGACTATTAAGAAGGGCACTAGTCATTCCAATTTCAAATCGAATGAGCCCTTTTCGAAGTTCCTACGACAACTCTATCGACACGAAGTGCCCTGGTCTAGAAAAAAAAAAAAAAGACATTGTGTCAACATCATTCTTTACTTAGGCAGCGCTACTGCACTGCCTATGATAAGATGTGAAGACTTACTGTAGCATGTTATTTTAACACACTCACCCTGTTGCTCACTAGAATGAAACATAAATGGAAAACCCAAAGAATACTCAAAAACACACTAAATCTAACCAGTCTTGCAGTTAAAAAAAAAACAAACAAGATTCGACAAATTTAGCCAATTTCGTCATGTGAAAAGGACCTAGCAACGTCAATATGGATCCACTCACAATGAGACTTTACCAATACCAGAATTTGGCTAGTGCTAATTTGACCCAATCAGAATTTTCACAGAATTTTTTAGCCGATCAGAAAATCTCACGGAAAATCTAATTGGCTCATAACAGGGCTAACTAATTGCAATGTGAATTCCAGCTGGTAAGCATGATGGAAAGTGGTTATCTCAATAATGTTCTTGAATCTTTCTAAAAAAAAAGATGTAGATACTATTTGCCTTTGGTCCTCGTAATATCATAAGTGCACCTTCACATAGCTCAAGTGGAGCTAGCCCTTTGGTTCATAGATATGAGACATTTGCCTCAACTGTTACGTCATTTCTTTCTATTCATTTAATCTCCAGTCAGTAGAAGACAAATAATGAAAGGGACTGATATGAGTAGTTTTTAACGTATTGGCAAAATGACGTCTTCTATTTTTCTACACGAATGCTCATATTCAATATAATAAACGCCAAAAGTGATATTCTCAAAAATATTATAGAACCTTTCCTTAAAAAAAGATGCAGATACTATTTGCCTTTGGTCCTCGTAATATCATAAGTGCACCTTCACATAGCTCAAGTGGAGCTGGCCCTTTGGTTCACAGATATGAGACATTTGCCTCAATTGTTACGTCATTTCTTTCTATTCATTTAATCTCAAGTCAGTAAAAGACAAATAATGACAGGGACTGAAATGAATAGTTTTTAACGTATTGGCAAAATGACGTCTTCTATTTTTTGTACAGAAATACTCATATTCAATATAATGAACGCCAAAATATTATTAAAACACATTTATCGCTAATTGCAAACGAATATGGTATACGTAACAAATTAGTATCAAACAGTTCGTGATAACGAACTGTAAGTAAGGAGCGACCCGGCTCAATAGTAACTGAAACTCTAAAAAACGGAACTTTGATACGAATAGATACTTCAAAAGAATCAGATTTTAATGCTGGTTTAAAATATATAAGTTTCATCAAGTTTTTTTCCACCCATCAAAAGTTACGCGTCTGAAAAAATTTGCCTGATTTTCGAAAAAAAAGGGGGACACACCCCCTCAAAGCTATAGAACCTTAATGAAAATCACACCATAAGATTCAGCGCATATGAAAGCCCTATTGTAGAGGTTTCAAGCTCCTATATGCAAAAATGTGGAATTTTGTATTTTGTTGCCAGAAGAAAGATCACGGATGCGTGTTTATTTTTATTATTATTTTTTCTCCCCCAGGGGTGATTGTATCGACCCAATGGTCCTAGAATATCGTAGAAGGGCTCATTTGAACAGATTAAAAGTTCTACTGCCCTTTTTAAGTGACCAAATAAAATGGAGGGCAACTAGGCCCCCTCCCACGCTTATTTTTCCCCAAAGTCACCCGATAAAAATTTTGAGATAGCTATCTTTGTTCAGCATGGTCGATAATATAGTAAATATGTCTTTTAAGATGACTTAATCCCCCAAAGTTTCCGGGGGAAGGGCTGAAAGTTATGAATTTTACCTAATATTTACATATAGTATTGGTTTTTAGGAAGTATACCGACGTTTTCAGGGGGGACTTTTTCTGGTTGTGGGGAAGGGATGGGGTGAGTAGTGTGAGTGTAATAGATACGAAACTTACATGGAAACTTACACCTGAGGCAATAGGCACCACAGAACCTACAGGAAAACTTACAAGAATATGGTCAAAAGTGTAATAGATACGAAACTTACATGGAAACTTACACCTGAGGCAATAGGCACCACAGAACCTACAGGAAAACTTACAAGAATATGGTCAAAAGTGTAATAGATACGAAACTTACATGGAAACTTACACCTGAGGCAATAGGCACCACAGAACCTACAGGAAAACCTACAAGAATACGGTCAAAAGTGTAATAGATACGAAACTTACATGGAAACTTACACCTGAGGCAATAGGCACCACAGAACCTACAGGAAAACCTACAAGAATATGGTCAAAAGTGTAATAGATACGAAACTTACATGGAAACTTACACCTGAGGCAAATAAGCACCACAGAACCTACAGGGAAACCTACAAGAATATGCTCAAAAGTGTAATAGATACGAAGGATACATTGGAATTGCGCAAGGAAAAGCCATGCCTGAGACAGTGTATTTACACGTGAACATTCTAAAAGTTGGGACACTAAAGTCGAGGTTTTTTAAACTTGGCAATGTATAATGTAGTCAAGCATGTTTTGAGAGTTTGGTCGTAATAATATAATTTAAAGCAAACAGGTTTTTTTTTCTGTTTTTGTTTTTGCTTTATTGTTCGACTTGATAGGAATTCTGAAACAGGATGGTCGTTGAAATTTCTTAATGACTAAAGATTTTGTTTTTCTTCTAAAAGGCTTAATATTCTCAAGGTTTTAGCTTTTGACGGATAACATTAAACCTAAGGAAATTTATGTATTTGGAATTAGCGTATAAAGCCAATCATTTTCATGTATCTTTAATTATTAAAATTCTGTTTTTAGAGTTATGGTTACTTTCGGACGAGTTGCACTTTACTTTCACCTTGTTCCCCAAAAACTGTTTAAAATTAGGGTTTTTTTGTAGTTGTTTTCGTTTTTGCTTTATTGTTCTACTTGATAGGAATTCTGAAATAGGATGGTCGTTGAAATTTCTTAATGACTAAAGATTTTGTTTTTCTTCTAAAAGGATTAATATTCTCAAGGTTTTAGCTTTTGACGGATAACATTAAACCTAAGGAAATTTATGAATTTGGAATCAGCATATAAAGCCAATCATTTTCATGTATCTATAATTATTAAATTCTGTTTTTAGAGTTATGGTTACTTTCGGACGAGTTGCACTTTACTTTCACCTTGTTTCCCAAAAACTGTTTAAAATTAGGGTTTTTTTTGTAGTTGTTTTCGTTTTTGCTTTATTGTTCTACTTGATAGGAATTCTGAAATAGGATGGTCGTTGAAATTTCTTAATGACTAAAGATTTTGTTTTTCTTCTAAAAGGATTAATATTCTCAAGGTTTTAGCTTTTGACGGATAACATTAAACCTAAGGAAATTTATGAATTTGGAATCAGCATATAAAGCCAATCATTTTCATGTATCTATAATTATTAAAATTCTGTTTTTAGAGTTATGGTTGCTTTCGGACGAGTTGCACTTTACTTTCACCTTGTTTCCCAAAAACTATTTAAAATTAGGGTTTTTTTGTAGTTTTTTTCGTTTTTGCTTTATTGTTCAACTTGATAGGAATTCTGAAACTGGATGGTCATTGAAATTTCTTAATAATTAAAGATTTTGTTTTTCTTCTAAAGGGTTTAATATTCTCAAGGTTTTAGCTTTTGACGGATAACATTAAACCTAAGGAAATTTATGTATTTGGAATCAGCGTATAAAGCCAATCATCTTCATGTATCTATAATTATTAAAATTCTGTTTTTAGAGTTATGGTTACTTTCGGACGAGTTGCACTTTACTTTCACCTTGTTTCCCAAAAACTATTTAAAATTAGAGTTTTTTTTCGTAGTTGTTTTCGTTTTTGCTTTATTGTTCGACTTGATAGAAATTCTGAACCTGGATGGTCATTGAAATTTCTTAATAATTAAAGATTTTGTTTTTCTTCTAAAGGGTTTAATATTCTCAAGGTTTTAGCTTTTGACGGATAACATTAAACCTAAGGAAATTTATGTATTTGGAATCAGCGTATAAAGCCAATCATCTTCATGTATCTATAATTATTAAAATTCTGTTTTTAGAGTTATGGTTACTTTCGGACGAGTTGCACTTTACTTTCACCTTGTTTCCCAAAAACTGTTTAAAATTAGGGTTTTTTTGTAGTTGTTTTCGTTTTTGCTTTATTGTTCGACTTGATAGGAATTCTGAAACTGGATGGTCGTTGAAATTTCTTAATAACTAAAGATTTTGTTTTTCTTCTAAAGGGATTAATATTCTCAAGGTTCTAGCTTGGGGGGGATAACATTAAACCCAAGGAAATTTATGTATTTGGAATCAGCGTATAAAGCCAATCATTTTTGAAATTTCTTAATAACTAAAGATTTTGTTTTTCTTCTAAAGGGCTTAATATTCTCAAGGCTTTAGCTTTTGGCGGATAACATTAAACCCAAGGAAATTTATCTATTTGGAATCAGCGTATAAAGCCAATCATTTTCATGTATCTATAATTATTAAAATTCTGTTTTTAGAGTTATGGTTACTTTCGGACGAGTTGCACTTTACTTTCACCTTGTTTCCCAAAAACTGTTTAAAATTAGGGTTTTTTTGTAGCTGTTTTCGTTTTTGCTTTATTGTTCGACTTGATAGGAATTCTGAAACAGGTTGGTCGTTGAAATTTCTTAATGATTAAAGATTTTGTTTTTCTTCTAAAAGGCTTAATATTCTCAAGGTTTTAGCTTTGACGGATAACATTAAACCTAAGGAAATTTATGTATTTGGAATCAGCGTATAAAGCCAATCATTTTCATGTATCTATAATTATTAAAATTCTGTTTTTAGAGCTATGGTTACTTTCGGACGAGTTGCACTTTACTTTCACCTTGTTTCCCAAAAACTGTTTAAAATTAGGGTTTTTTTTGTAGTTGTTTTCGTTTTTGCTTTATTGCTCGACTTGATAGGAATTCTGAAATAGGATGGTCGTTGAAATTTCTTAATGACTAAAGATTTTGTTTTCCTTCTAAAAGGCTTAATATTCTCAAGGTTTTAGCTTTTGACGGATAACATTAAACCTAAGGAAATTTATGTATTTGGAATCAGCGTATAAAGCCAATCATTTTCATGTATCTATAATTATTAAAATTCTGTTTTTAGAGTTATGGTTACTTTCGGACGAGTTGCACTTTACTTTCACCTTGTTTCCCAAAAACTGTTTAAAATTAGTGTTTTTTTTGTAGTTGTTTTCGTTTTTGCTTTATTGTTGGACTTGATAGGAATTCTGAAACAGGATGGTCGTTGAAATTTCTTAATGACTAAATATTTTGTTTTTCTTCTAAAAGGCTTAATATTCTCAAGGTTTTAGCTTTTGACGGATAACATTAAACCTAAGGAAATTTATGTATTTGGAATCAGCGTATAAAGCCAATCATTTTCATGTATCTATAATTATTAAAATTCTGTTTTTAGAGTTATGGTTACTTTCGGACGAGTTGCACTTTACTTTCACCTTGTTTCCCAAAAACTGTTTAAAATTAGGGTTTTTTTTTGTAGTTGTTTTCGTTTTTGCTTTATTGTTCGACTTGATAGAAATTCTGAAACAGGATGTTCGTTGATATTTCTTAATGACTAAAGATTTTGTTTTTCTTCTAAAAGGCTTAATATTCTCAAGGTTTTAGCTTTTGACGGATAACATTAAATTATGTATTTGGAATCAGCATATAAAGCCAATCATTTTCATGTATCTATAATTATTAAAATTCTGTTTTTAGAGTTATGGTTACTTTCGGACGAGTTGCACTTTACTTTCACCTTGTTTCCCAAAAACTGTTTAAAATTAGGGTTTTTTTTGTAGTTGTTTTCGTTTTTGCTTTATTGTTTGACTTGATATGAATTCTGAAACAGGATGGTCGTTGAAATTTCTTAATGACTAAAGATTTTGTTTTTCTTCTAAAAGGCTTAATATTCTCAAGGTTTTAGCTTTTGACGGATAACATTAAACCTAAGGAAATTTATGTATTTGAAATCAGCGTATAAAGCCAATTATTTTCATGTATCTATAATTATTAAAATTCTGTTTTTAGAGTTATGGTTACTTTCGGACGAGTTGCACTTTACTTTCACCTTGTTTCCCAAAACTATTTAAAATTAGGGTTTTTTTTTGTAGTTGTTTTCGTTTTTGCTTTATTGTTCGACTTGATAGGAATTCTGAAACAGGATGGTCATTGAAATTTCTTAATAATTAAAGATTTTGTTGTTCTTCTAAAGGGTTTAATATTCTCAAGGTTTTAGCTTTTGACGGATAACAGTAAACCTAAGGAAATTTATGTATTTGGAATCAGCGTATAAGGCCAATCATCTTCATATATCTATAATTATTAAAATTCTGTTTTTAGAGTTATGGTTACTTTCGGACGAGTTGCACTTTACTTTCACCTTGTTTCCCAAAAACTGTTTAAAATTAGGGTTTTTTGTAGCTGTTTTCGTTTTTGCTTTATTGTTCGACTTGATAGGAATTCTGAAACTGGATGGTCGTTGAAATTTCTTAATAACTAAAGATTTTGTTTTTCTTCTAAAGGGATTAATATTCTCAAGGTTCTAGCTTGGGGCGGATAATATTAAACCCAAGGAAATTTATGTATTTGGAATCAGCGTATAAAGCCAATCATTTTTGAAATTTCTTAATAACTAAAGATTTTGTTTTTCTTCTAAAGGGCTTAATATTCTCAAGGTTTTAGCTTTTGGCGGATAACATTAAACCCAAGGAAATTTATGTATTTGGAATCAGCGTATAAAGCCAATCATTTTCATGTATCTATAATTATTAAAATTCTGTTTTTAGAGTTATGGTTACTTTCGGACGAGTTGCACTTTACTTTCACCTTGTTTCCCAAAAACTGTTTAACATTAGGGTTTTTTGTAGCTGTTTTCGTTTTTGCTTTATTGTTCGACTTGATAGGAATTCTGAAACAGGATGGTCGTTGAAATTTCTTAATGACTAAAGATTTTGTTTTTCTTCTAAAAGGCTTAATATTCTCAAGGTTTTAGCTTTTGACGGATAACATTAAACCTAAGGAAATTTATGTATTTGGAATCAGCGTATAAAGCCAATCATTTTCATGTATCTATAATTATTAAAATTCTGTTTTTAGAGTTATGGTTACTTTCGGACGAGTTGCACTTTACTTTCACCTTGTTTCCCAAAAACTGTTTAAAATTAGTGTTTTTTTTGTAGTTGTTTTCGTTTTTGCTTTATTGTTCGACTTGATAGGAATTCTGAAACAGGATGGTCGTTGAAATTTCTTAATGACTAAAGATTTTGTTTTTCTTCTAAAAGGCTTAATATTCTCAAGGTTTTAGCTTTTGACGGATAACATTAAACCTAAGGAAATTTATGTATTTGAAATCAGCGTATAAAGCCAATCATTTTCATGTATCTATAATTATTAAAATTCTGTTTTTAGAGTTATGGTTACTTTCGGACGAGTTGCACTTTACTTTCACCTTGTTTCCCAAAAACTGTTTAAAATTAGGGTTTTTTTTGTAGTTGTTTTCGTTTTTGCTTTATTGTTCGACTTGATAGGAATTCTGAAACAGGATGGTCGTTGAAATTTCTTAATGACTAAAGATTTTGTTTTTTCTTCTAAAAGGCTTAATATTCTCAAGGCTTTAGCTTTTGACGGATAACATTAAACCTAAGGAAATTTATGTATTTGGAATCAGCGTATAAAGCCAATCATTTTCATGTATCTATAATTATTAAAATTCTGTTTATAGAGTTATGGTTACTTTCGGACGAGTTGCACTTTACTTTCACCTTGTTTCCGAAAAACTCTTTAAAATTAGGGGTTTTTTTGTAGTTGTTTTCGTTTTTGCTTTATTGTTCGACTTAATAGGAATTCTGAACCAGGATGGTCGTTGAAATTTCTTAATGACTAAAGATTTTGTTTTTATTCTAAAAGGTTTAATATTCTCAAGGTTTTAGCTTTTGATGGATAACATTAAATTTAAAACAATTGTACTCTATGCTTGCCCAGAGACACGATGTGGCTTTCCCACTATTGCTCTATGGCCGGTTATCGACACTACCTAGTTTATTGCATGTATTAAATCAGTATTTTTTACGCAGTGGAACGATAAACACATAAGTAATATCTTTAAAAAAAGTGAAGATGGAGCATTTTAATAAAGTGTGTTCACATAACAAGGTTATTGTAGCATTGAATGCCGACAAGGAGAAGTATTTAAACTATGAAACAAGTACAAGTGGTAGCACTATTGGAAATGTATGCATGCATTGTCATGACAGTAAGGAATTAAATTTCTTTGGAATACCGAAAAAATTCAACTCTTATGTTGGTGGTTATGCGAGATTGAGATCTCCAGAGATGATTGCACTCAAAGAGAATGCCAACATAAAAATAATCGTTGATGATAGAGGACAACTCCTGGCTACTGTTGCAAGTAACACATTACCTACTGATACATCCAATCGTCACCTTTCGGGTATTAGCATTCAACGGAAGATCAATAAAAGAAAGGCCCACTCTTCTACTAATATCGTAAACCATATCTTGTCTACGTGCCGAAACTGTTACCTGTGTAAAAATAATGTGATAATAGACAGTGAAATTGCCAGAAAAATAAAAAGGGCATTGCCAGAAAATATCACTATGGAATATAAAGATGAATCGATGAAAAACAAAGCACCAGCAAACGTTACTGCCATTGATCAAACAGTCAATGAACCAAATAATACCAAAGACGAAAAGCATATTGAGCCTATTGATGTGACACCAGTAAAAATTGTGTATGACGCAAAATGGAATAATGATTATTCTACTGATTACGAACTAAGAGAAGACAATAGCTATAATATCAAGAGAGAACATGGTGAACTATTTTATGGAACAGATTCAAAATGTCCAAAGTTAATCATCGATATTAATAATGTATCATAATATATTTTTTGTATTAATATTCTACATAGCATTATTTCATTAAAAATATATTATGCATTATATTGTTATGTGTTCATTATTTTTAGAGTAAGCTAGCATATCAAACGTTTAGAATGTCTAATAAAACGTCGGAGATGTAAGAAAAGGAATTTGCATACATCAATTGTCAAACACATGGGATAACATTCACAAAATCTTCGTATCAGAATGAATAAATTATTTATCAGCATCCGTTGTTGGATATGTCATTATGAAAAAATTGTAAGTAAGTAAGTAACAAACTCTTTCTTGAATTCACCTCTTGGATACACAATACAGAAATTTCATTAAGGAAATTATGAAAAAAAATTGTAAGTAAGTAACAAACTCTTTCTTGAATTCAAATCTTGGATACACAATACAGAGATTTCATTAAGGAAATTATAAAAAAAAAATTGTAAGTAAGTAACAAACTCTTTCTTGAAGTCACCTCTTGGATACACAATGCAAAAATTTCATTTAAGAAATTATCAAAAAATTGTAAGTAAGTAACAAAGTCTTTCTTGAATTCACCTCTTGGATAGACAAAACAGAAATTTCATTAAGGAAATTATGAAAAAAAATTGTAAGTAAGTAACAAACTCTTTCTTGAAGTCACCTCTTGGATACACAATGCAGAAATTTCATTTAAGAAATTATCAAAAATTGTAAGTAAGTAGAAAATTCTTTCTTGAATTCGTCTCCTGGATAAATAAAAAAGACATTTCATTCAAGAAATTATGACAAAATTCTAAGTAAGTAACAAACTCTTTCTTGAAGTCACCTCTTGGACACACAATGCGGAAACTTCATTTAAGAAACTATGAAAAAATTGTAAGTAAGTAAGTAACAAATTCTTTCTTGAAGTCACCTCTTGGATACACAATGCAGAAATTTCATTAAAGAAGTTATGAAAAAATTGTAAGTAAGTAGCAACTTCTTTCTTGAATTTGCCTGCTGGATAAACAAAAAGACATTTCGTTCAAGAAATTATGACAAAATTCTAAGTAAGTAACAAACTCTTTATTGTTTTCACGTCTTAGATACACGATGTAGAAATTTCATTCAAGAAATTATAAAAAATTCTCATTAAGTCACAATTTCTTTCTTGAAGCCCCCTCTTGGATACACAATACGGAAATTTCATTCAAGAAATTATGAAAATATTTGTAAGTAAGTAACAAAATCTTTATTGATTTCACCTCTTGGATACACAATACAGATACTTCATTCAAGAAATTATGAAAAAATCGCAAGTAAGTAGCAAGCTCTTTATTGTTTTCTCCTCTTGGATATACAATACGGAAATTTCATTCAATAAATTATGAAAAAATTGTAAGCAAGTAACAAACTCTTTCCTTAACTCACCTCTTGGACACACAATGCAGAAACTTAATTTAAGTAACTATGAAATAATTGCAAGTAAGTAGCAAATTCTTTCTTGAATTCCCCTCTTGGATAAACAAAAAAGTCATTTCATTCAAGAAATTATGACAAAATTCTAAGTAAATAACAAACCCTTTCTTGAATTCGCCATTGGGATGCACAATACAGAAATTTAATTCAGGAAATTATGAAAAACATTGCAAACAAACTCTTTCTTGAACTCGCTTCCTGGACAGCCAATAAAGCAATTTCACTCAAAAAATTATGAAAAAATTATAAGTAAGTAGCAAACTGTTTCTTGAATTCTCCTCCTGGATGCACAATACAGATATTTCATTCAATAAATTATAAAAAAATTGTAAGTAAGTAACAAACTCTTTCTTGAATACACCTCTTGGATACACAATAAGGAAATTTCATTCAAGAAATTATGAGAAAATTCTAAGTAAGTAAAAATCTCTTTCTTGAAGTCCCCTCTTGGATACGCAATACGATACGGAAATTTCATTCAAGAAATTATGAGAAAATTCCAGGTAAGTGACGATCTCTTTCTCGAAGTCCCCGTTTGGATACACAATACGGAAATTTCATTCAAGAAATTATAAAAAAAAATTGAAAGTAAGTAACAAACTCTTTATTGATTTCAACTCTTGGATACAAAAAAAAGACATTTCATTCAAGAAATTATGACAAAATTCTAAGTGAGTAACAAACTCATTCTTGAATTCGCCGTTTGCATGCACAATACAGAAATTTCATTCTAAGGGACCTCTACACGTGATTAAATACGTTTTGAAACTACATGCTATTTGCTTGCCTTTCCTTAGTACCTTTCCAAACGAGCGGGGATTCCCCACTGGTTCCTACACATTGCAAAAAAGTGAGCAGTACAAACGGGGACTCCCCACACATTTTTTTTTCAACTCCACTTTTTCAACCAGACTGGTTTTTTAGACAACACCCATTTTTGAGGGGCCAATCAGAGACAGCGGAGGTTGCTCAATATACGATAACTTGATTGGTGATTGGTTACACACCGCGACGGCACATACATAGTGAGAGAGACATGCAAAGTCGACATAGCTTTATTTCATTTTTTAAGGCTAATTTAGACGAGGTTATGTGCGCGCACGTATCATATATTGAGCAACCTCCGCTGTCTCTGATCGGCCCCTCAAAATGGGTGTTGTCTAAAAAACCAGTCTGGTTGAAAAAGTGAAGTTGAAAAAAAAATGTGTGGGGAATCCCCGTTCGTACTGCTCACTTTTTTGCAATGTGTAGGAACCAGTGGGGAATCCCCGCTCGTTTGGAAAGGTAGTAAGGAAAGGCAAGCAAATAGCATGTAGTTTCAAAACGTATTTAATCACGTGTAGAGGTCCCTTAGAATGAAATTTCTGTATTGTGCATGCAAACAGCAAATTCAAGAATGAGTTTGTTACTTACTTAGAATTTTGTCATAATTTCTTGAATGAAATGTCTTTTTTTTTGTATCCAAGAGTTGAAATCAATAAAGAGTTTGTTACTTACTTTCAATTTTTTTTTAATAATTTCTTGAATGAAATTTCCGTATTGTGTATCCAAACGGGGACTTCGAGAAAGAGATCGTCATCACCTGGAATTTTCTCATAATTTCTTGAATGAAATTTCCGTATTGTATTGCGTATCCAAGAGGGGACTTCAAGAAAGAGATTGTTACTTACTTAGAATTTTCTCATAATTTCTTGAATGAAATTTCCGTATTGTGTATCCAAGAGGTGTATTCAAGAAAGAATTTGTTACTTACTTACAATTTTTTTATAATTTATTGAATGAAATATCTGTATTGTGCATCCAGGAGGAGAATTCAAGAAACAGTTTGCTACTTACTTACAATTTTTTCATAGTTTCTTGAGTGAAATTGCTGTATTGGCTGTCCAGGAAGCGAGTTCAAGAAAGAGTTTGTTTGCAATGTTTTTCATAATTTCCTGAATTAAATTTCTGTATTGTGCATCCCAATGGTGAATTCAAGAAAGGGTTTGTTATTTACTTAGAATTTTGCCATAATTTCTTGAATGAAATGACTGTTTTGTTTATCCAAGAGGGGAATTCAAGAAAGAATTTGTTACTTACTTGCGATTTTTTCATAGTTACTTAAATGAAGTTTCTGCATTGTGTGTCCAAGAGGTGAGTTCAGGAAAGAGTTTGTTACTTGCTTACAATTTTTTCATAATTTATTGAATGAAATTTCCGTATTGTATATCCAAGAGGAGAAAACAATAAAGAGTTTGTTACTTACTTGCGATTTTTTCATAATTTCTTGAATGAAGTATCTGTATTGTGTATCCAAGAGGTGAAATCAATAAAGATTTTGTTACTTACTTACAAATATTTTCATAATTTCTTGAATGAAATTTCCGTATTGTGTATCCAAGAGGGGGCTTCAAGAAAGAAATTATTACTTAATGAGAATTTTTTATAATTTCTTGAATGAAATTTCTACATCGTGTATCTAACACGTGAAAACAATAAAGAGTTTGTTACTTACTTAGAGTTTTGTCATAATTTCTTGAACGAAATGTCTTTTTGTTTATCTAGCAGGCGAATTCAAGAAAGAATTTGCTACTTACTTACAATTTTTTCATAATTTCTTTAATGAAATTTCTGTATTGTGTATCCAAGAGGTGAATTCAAGAAAGAGTTTGTTACTTACTTACTTACAATTTTTTCATAGTTTCTTAAATGAAATTTCTGCATTGTGTATCCAAGAGGTGACTTCAAGAAAGAGTTTGTTACTTACTTAGAATTTTGTCATAATTTCTTGAATGAAATGTCTTTTTTATTTATCCAGGAGACGAATTCAAGAAAGAATTTGCTACTTACTAACAATTTTTTCATAATTTCTTAAATGAAATTTCTGCATTGTGTATCCAAGAGGTGACTTCAAGAAAGAGTTTGTTACTTACTTACAATTTTTTTCATAATTTCTTTAATGAAATTTCTGTATTGTGTATCCAAGAGGTGAATTCAAGAAAGAGTTTGTTACTTACTTACAATTTTTTGATAATTTCTTAAATGAAATCTCTGATAATTTCTTAAATGATAATGATAATTTCTTAAATTAATTTAATTTTCATAATGACATATCCAACAACGGATGCTGATAAATAATTTATTCATT
The DNA here is from genome assembly GCA_027921565.1 of Artemia sinica. NCBI lineage: Eukaryota > Metazoa > Arthropoda > Branchiopoda > Anostraca > Artemiidae > Artemia > Artemia sinica. The sequence continues at coordinate 37,830,875 of CM051267.1, forward strand.
CTGATACGAAGATTTTGTGAATGTTATCCCATGTGTTTGACAATTGATGTATGCAAATTCCTTTTCTTACATCTCCGACGTTTTATTAGACATTCTAAACGTTTGATATGCTAGCTTACTCTAAAAATAATGAACACATAACAATGTAATGCATAGTATATTTTTAATGACATAATGCTATGTAGAATATTAATACAAAAAATATATTATGATACATTATTAATATCGATGATTAACTTTGGACATTTTGAATCTGTTCCATAAAATAGTTCACCATGTTCTCTCTTGATATTATAGCTATTGTCTTCTCTTAGTTCGTAATCAGTAGAATAATCATTATTCCATTTTGCGTCATACACAATTTTTACTGGTGTCACATCAACAGGCTCAATATGCTTTTCGTGTTTGGTATTATTTGGTTCATTGACTGTTTGATCAATGGCAGTAACGTTTGCTGGTGCTTTGTTTTTCATCGATTCATCTTTATATTCCATAGTGATATTTTCTGACAATGCCCTTTTTATTTTTCTGGCAATTTCACTGTCTATTATCACATTATTTTTACACAGGTAACAGTTTCGGCACGTAGACAAGATATGGTTTACGATATTAGTAGAAGAGTAGGCCTTTCTTTTATTGATCTTCCGTTGAATGCTAATACCCGAAAGGTGACGATTGGATGTATCAGTAGGTAATGTGTTACCTGCAACAGTAGCAAGGAGTTATCCTCTATCATCAACAATTATTTTTATGTTGGCATTCTCTTTGAGTGCAATCATCTCTGGAGATCTCAATCTCGCATAACCACCAACATAAGAGTTGAATTTTTTCGGTATTCCAAAGAAATTTAATTCCTTACTGTCATGACAATGCATTCATACATTTTTGAGGGGCCAATCAGAGACAGCGGAGGTTGCTCAATATACGATAATTTGATTGGTGATTGGTTACACACCGCGACGGCACATACATAGTGAGAGAGACATGCAAAGTCGACATAGCTTTATTTCATTTTTTAAGGTTAATTTAGACGAGGTTACGTGCGCGCACATAACCTCGTCTAAATTAACCTTAAAAAATGAAATAAAGCTATGTCGACTTTGCATGTCTCTCTCACTATGTATGTGCCGTCGCGGTGTGTAACCAATCACCAATCAAGTTATCATATATTGAGCAACCTCCGCTGTCTCTGATTGGCCCCTCAAAAATGGGTGTTGTCTAAAAAACCAGTCTGGATGAAAAAGTGAAGTTGAAAAAAAATGTGTGGGGAATCCCCGTTCGTACTGCTCACTTTTTTGCAATGTGTAGGAACCAGTGGGGAATCCCCGCTCGTTTGGAAAGGTACTAAGGAAAGGCAAGCAAATAGCATGTAGTTTCAAAACGTATTTAATCACGTGTAGAGGTCCCTTGGAATGAAATTTCTGTATTGTGCATGCAAACGGCGAATTCAAGAATGAGTTTGTTATTTACTTAGAATTTTGTCATAATTTCTTGAATGAAATGTCTTTTTTTTTGTATCCAAGAGTTGAAATCAATAAAGATTTTGTTACTTACTTTCAATTTTTTTTATAATTTCTTGAATGAAATTTCAGTATTGTGTATCCAAACGGGGACTTCGAGAAAGAGATCGTCACCAACCTGGAATTTTCTCATAATTTCTTGAATGAAATTTCCGTATCGTATTGCGTATCCAAGAGGGGACTTCAAGAAAGAGATTGTTACTTACTTAGAATTTTCTCATAATTTCTTGAATGAAATTTCCGTATTGTGTATCCAAGAGGTGAATTCAAGAAAGAGTTTGTTACTTACTTACAATTTTTTTATAATTTATTGAATGAAATATCTGTATTGTGCATCCAGGAGGAGAATTCAAGAAACAGTTTGCTACTTACTTACAATTTTTTCATAATTTCTTGAGTGAAATTGCTGTATTGTCTGTCCAGGAAGTGAGTTCAAGAAAGAGTTTGTTTGCAATGTTTTTCATAATTTCCTGAATTAAATTTCTGTATTGTGCATCCCAATGGCGAATTCAAGAAAGGGTTTGTTATTTACTTAGAATTTTGTCATAATTTCTTGAATGAAATGACTTTTTTGTTTATCCAAGACGGGAATTCAAGAAAGAATTTGTTACTTACTTGCGATTTTTTCATAGTTACTTAAATGAAGTTTCTGCATTGTGTGTCCAAGAGGTGAGTTCAGGAAAGAGTTTGTTACTTGCTTACAATTTTTTCATAATTTATTGAATGAAATTTCCGTATTGTATATCCAAGAGGAGAAAACAATAAAGAGTTTGTTACTTACTTGCGATTTTTTCATAATTTCTTGAATGAAGTATCTGTATTGTGTATCCAAGAGGTGAAATCAATAAAGATTTTGTTACTTACTTACAAATATTTTCACAATTTCTGGAATGAAATTTCCGTATTGTGTGTCCAAGAGGGGACTTCAAGAAAGAAATTGTTACTTAATGAGAATTTTTTATAATTTCTTGAATGAAATTTCTACATCGTGTATCTAAGACGTGAAAACAATAAAGAGTTTGTTACTTACTTAGAATTTTGTCATAATTTCTTGAACGAAATGTCTTTTTGTTTATCTAGCAGGCGAATTCAAGAAAGAATTTGCTACTTACTTACAATTTTTTCATAATTTCTTTAATGAAATTTCTGTATTGTGTATCCAAGACGTGACTTCAAGAAAAAAATTGTTACTTACTTACTTACAATTTTTTCATAGCTTCTTAAATGAAGTTTCCGCATTGTGTGTCCAAGAGGTGACTTCAAGAAAGAGTTTGTTACTTACTTAGAATTTTGTCATAATTTCTTGAATGAAATGTCTTTTTTATTTATCCAGGAGACGAATTCAAGAAAGAATTTGCTACTCACTAACAATTTTTTGATAATTTCTTAAATGAAATTTCTGCATTGTGTATCCAAGAGGTGACTTCAAGAAAGAGTTTGTTACTTACTTACAATTTTTTTTCATAATTTCCTTAATGAAATTTCTGTATTATGTATCCAAGAGGTGAATTCAAGAAAGAGTTTGTTACTTACTTACAATTTTTTGATAATTTCTTAAATGAAATCTCTGCATTGTGTATCCAAGAGTTGACTTCAAGAAAGAGTTTGTTACTTACTTACAATTTTTTTTTCATAATTTCCTTAATGAAATTTCTGCATTGTTTATCCAAGAGGTGACTTCAAGAAAGAGTTTGTTACTTACTTACAATTTTTTTTCATAATTTCCTTAATGAAATTTCTGTATTGTGTATCCAAGAGGTGAATTCAAGAAAGAGTTTGTTACTTACTTACAATTTTTTTCATAATTTCCTTAATGAAATTTCTGTATTGTGTATCCAAGAGGTGAATTCAAGAAAGAGTTTGTTACTTACTTACTTACAATTTTTTCATAATGACATATCCAACAACGGATGCTGATAAATAATTTATTCATTCTGATACGAAGATTTTGTGAATGTTATCCAATGTGTTTGACAATTGATGTATGCAAATTCCTTTTCTTACATCTCCGACGTTTTATTAGACATTCTAAACGTTTGATATGCTAGCTTACTCTAAAAATAATGAACACATAACAATGTAATGCATAGTATATTTTTAATGACATAATGCTATGTAGAATATTAATACAAAAAATTAATTATGATACATTATTAATATCGATGATTAACTTTGGACATTTTGAATCTGTTCCATAAAATAGTTCACCATGTTCTCTCTTGATATTATAGCTATTGTCTTCTCTTAGTTCGTAATCAGTAGAATAATCATTATTCCATTTTGCGTCATACACAATTTTTACTGGTGTCACATCAACAGGCTCAATATGCTTTTCGTGTTTGGTATTATTTGGTTCATTGACTGTTTGATCAATGGCAGTAACGTTTGCTGGTGCTTTGTTTTTCATCGATTCATCTTTATATTCCGTAGTGATATTTTCTGACAATGCCCTTTTTATTTTTCTGGCAATTTCACTGTCTATTATCACATTATTTTTACACAGGTAACAGTTTCGGCACGTAGACAAGATATGGTTTACGATATTAGTAGAAGAGTAGGCCTTTCTTTTATTGATCTTCCGTTGAATGCTAATACCCGAAAGGTGACGATTGGATGTATCAGTAGGTAATGTGTTACCTGCAACAGTAGCAAGGAGTTATCCTCTATCATCAACAATTATTTTTATGTTGGCATTCTCTTTGAGTGCAATCATCTCTGGAGATCTCAATCTCGCATAACCACCAACATAAGAGTTGAATTTTTTCGGTATTCCAAAGAAATTTAATTCCTTACTGTCATGACAATGCATTCATACATTTCCAATAGTGCTACCACTTGTACTTGTTTCATAGTTTAAATACTTCTCCTTGTCGGCATTCAATGCTACAATAACCTTGTTATGTGAACACACTTTATTAAAATGCTCCATCTTCACTTTTTTTAAAGATATGACTTATGTATTTATCGTTCCACTGCGTAAAAAATACTGATTTAATACATGCAATAAACTAGGTAGTGTCGATAACCGGCCATAGAGCAATAGTGGGAAAGCCACGTCGTGTCTCTGGGCAAGCATAGAGTACAATTGTTTTAAATTTAATGTTATCCATTAAAAGCTAAAACCTTGAGAATATTAAACCTTTTAGAAGAAAAACAAAATCTTTAGTCATTAAGAAATTTCAACGACCATCCTGTTTCAGAATTCCTATCAAGTCGAACAATAAAGCAAAAACGAAAACAACTACAAAAAAAACCTAATTTTCAACAGTTTTTGGGAAACAAGATGAAAGTAAAGTGCAACTCGTCCGAAAGTAGCCATAACTCTAAAAACAGAATTTTAATAATTATAGATACATGAAAATGATTGGCTTTATACGCTGATTCCAAATACATAAATTTCCTTAGGTTTAATGTTATCCGTCAAAAGCTAAAACCTTGAGAATATTAAGCCTTTTAGAAGAAAAACAAAATCTTTAGCCATTAAGAAATTTCAACGACCATCCTGTTTCAGAACTCCTATCAAGTTGAACAATAAAGCAAAAACGAAAAAAACTACCAAAAAAACCCTAATTTTAAAGAGTTTTTGGGAAACAAGGTGAAAGTAAAGTGCAACTCGTCCGAAAGTAACCATAACTCTATAAACAGAATTTTAATAATTATAGATACATGAAAATGATTGGCTTTATACACTGATTCCAAATACATAAATTTCCTTAGGTTTAATGTTATCCGTCAAAAGCTAAAACCTTAAGAATATTAAGCCTTTTAGAAGAAAAACAAAATCTTTAGTCATTAAGAAATTTCAACGACCATCTTGTTTCAGAATTCCTATCAAGTCGAACAATAAAGCAAAAACGAAAACAACTACAAAAAAACCCCTAATTTTAAACAGTTTTTGGGAAACAAGGTGAAAGTAAAGTGTAACTCGTCCGAAAGTAACCATAACTCTAAAAACAGAATTTTAATAATTATAGATACATGAAAATGATTGGCTTTATACGATGATTTCAAATACATAAATTTCCTTAGGTTTAATGTTATCCGTCAAAAGCTAAAACCTTGAGAATATTAAGCCTTTTAGAAGAAAAACAAAATCTTTAGTCATTAAGAAATTTCAACGACCATCCTGTTTCAGAATTCCTATGAGGTCGAACAATAAAGCAAAAACGAAAACAACTCCAAAAAAAAACCCTAATTTTAAACAGTTTTTGGGAAACAAGGTGAAAGTAAAGTGCAACTCGTCCGAAAGTAACCATAACTCTAAAAACAGAATTTTAATAATTATAGATACATGAAAATGATTGGCTTTATACGCTGATTCCAAATACATAAATTTCCTTAGGTTTAATGTTATCCGTCAAAAGCTAAAACCTTGAGAATATTAAGCCTTTTAGAAGGAAAACAAAATCTTTAGTCATTAAGAAATTTCAACGACCATCCTATTTCAGAATTCCTATCAAGTCGAACAATAAAGCAAAAACGAAAACAACTACAAAAAAACCCTAATTTTAAACAGTTTTCGGGAAACAAGGTGAAAGTAAAGTACAACTCGTCCGAAAGTATCCATAACTCTAAAAAACAGAATTTTAATAATTATAGATACATGAAAATGATTGGCTTTATACGCTGATTCCAAATACATAAATTTCCTTAGGTTTAATGTTATCCGTCAAAAGCTAAAACCTTGAGAATATTAAGCCTTTTAGAAGAAAAACAAAATCTTTAGTCATTAAGAAATTTCAACGACCATCCTGTTTCAGAACTCCTATCAAGTTGAACAATAAAGCAAAAACGAAAACAACTACCAAAAAAACCCTAATTTTAAAGAGTTTTTGGGAAACAAGGTGAAAGTAAAGTGCAACTCGTCCGAAAGTAACCATAACTCTATAAACAGAATTTTAATAATTATAGATACATGAAAATGATTGGCTTTATACACTGATTCCAAATACATAAATTTCCTTAGGTTTAATGTTATCCGTCAAAAGCTAAAACCTTAAGAATATTAAGCCTTTTAGAAGAAAAACAAAATCTTTAGTCATTAAGAAATTTCAGCGACCATCTTGTTTCAGAATTCCTATCAAGTCGAACAATAAAGCAAAAACGAAAACAACTACAAAAAAACCCCTAATTTTAAACAGTTTTTGGGAAACAAGGTGAAAGTAAAGTGTAACTCGTCCGAAAGTAACCATAACTCTAAAAACAGAATTTCAATAATTATAGATACATGAAAATGATTGGCTTTATACGATGATTTGAAATACACAAATTTCCTTAGGTTTAATGTTATCCGTCAAAAGCTAAAACCTTGAGAATATTAAGCCTTTTAGAAGAAAAACAAAATCTTTAGTCATTAAGAAATTTCAACGACCATCCTATTTCAGAATTCCTATGAGGTCGAACAATAAAGCAAAAACGAAAACAACTACAAAAAAAACCCCTAATTTTAAACAGTTTTTGGGAAACAAGGTGAAAGTAAAGTGCAACTCGTCCGAAAGTAACCATAACTCTAAAAACAGAATTTTAATAATTATAGATACATGAAAATGATTGGCTTTATACGCTGATTCCAAATACATAAATTTCCTTAGGTTTAATGTTATCCGTCAAAAGCTAAAACCTTGAGAATATTAAGCCTTTTAGAAGGAAAACAAAATCTTTAGTCATTAAGAAATTTCAACGACCATCCTATTTCAGAATTCCTATCAAGTCGAACAATAAAGCAAAAACGAAAACAACTACAAAAAAACCCTAATTTTAAACAGTTTTCGGGAAACAAGGTGAAAGTAAAGTACAACTCGTCCGAAAGTATCCATAACTCTAAAAAACAGAATTTTAATAATTCTAGATACATGAAAATGATTGGCTTTATACGCTGATTCCAAATACATAAATTTCCTTAGGTTTAATGTTATCCGTCAAAAGCTAAAACCTTGAGAATATTAAGCCCTTTAGAAGAAAAACAAAATCTTTAGTTATTAAGAAATTTCAAAAATGATTGGCTTTATACGCTGATTCAAAATACATAAATTTTCTTGGGTTTAATGTTATCCGCCAAAAGCTAAAACCTTGAGAATATTAAGCCCTTTAGAAGAAAAACAAAATCTTTAGTTATTAAGAAATTTCAACGACCATCCAGTTTCAGAATTCCTATCAAGTCGAACAATAAAGCAAAAACGAAAACAACTACAAAAAACCCTAATTTTAAACAGTCTTTGGGAAACAAGGTGAAAGTAAAGTGCAACTCGTCCGAAAGTAACCATAACTCTAAAAACAGAATTTTAATAATTATAGATACATGAAAATGATTGGCTTTATACGCTGATTCCAAATACATAAATTTCCTTAGGTTTAATGTTATCCGTCAAAAGCTAAAACCTTGAGAATATTAAACCCTTTAGAAGAAAAACAAAATCTTTAGTTATTAAGAAATTTCAATGAACATCCAGTTTCAGAATTCCTATCAAGTCGAACAATAAAGCAAAAACGAAAACAACTACAAAAAAACCCCTAATTTTAAATAGTTTTTGGGAAACAAGGTGAAAGTAAAGTGCAACTCGTCCGAAAGTAACCATAACTCTAAAAACATAATTTAAATAATTATAGATACATGAAAATGATTGGCTTTATAAGCTGATTTCAAATACATAAATTTCCTTAGGTTTAATGTTATCCGTCAAAAGCTAAAACCTTGAGAATATTAAGCCTTTTAGAAGAAAAACAAAATCTTTAGTCATTAAGAAATTTCAACGACCATCCTGTTTCAGAATTCCTATCAAGTCAAACAATAAAGCAAAAACGAAAGCAACTACAAAAAAAAACCCTAATTTTAAACAGTTTTTGGGAAACAAGGTGAAAGTAAAGTGCAACTAGTCCGAAAGTAACCATAACTCTAAAAACAGAATTTTAATAATTATAGATACATGAAAATGATTGGCTTTATAAGCTGATTCCAAATACATAAATTTCCTTAGGTTTAATGTTATCCTTCAAAAGCTAAAACCTTGAGAATATTAAGCCTTTTAGAAGAAAAACAAAATCTTTAGTCATTAAGAAATTTCAACGACCATCCTGTTTCAGAATTCCTATCAAGTTGAACAATAAAGCAAAAACGAAAACAACTACAAAAAACCCCTAATTTTAAAGAGTTTTTGGGAAACAAGGTGAAAGTAAAGTGCAACTCGTCCGAAAGTAACCATAACTCTATAAACAGAATTTTAATAATTATAGATGCATGAAAATGATTGGCTTTATACGCTGATTCCAAATACATAAATTTCCTTAGGTTTAATGTTATCCGTCAAAAGCTAAAACCTTGAGAATATTAAGCCTTTTAGAAGAAAAACAAAATCTTTAGTCATTAAGAAATTTCAACAACCATCTTGTTTCAGAATTCCTATCAAGTCGAACAAAAAAGCAAAAACGAAAACAACTACAAAAAAAACCCTAATTTTAAACAGTTTTTGGGAAACAAGGTGAAAGTAAAGTGCAACTCGTCCGAAAGTAGCCATAACTCTAAAAACAGAATTTTAATAATTATAGATACATGAAAATGATTGGCTTTATACGCTGATTCCAAATACATAAATTTCCTTAGGTTTAATGTTATCCATCAAAAGCTAAAACCTTGAGAATATTAAGCCTTTTAGAAGGAAAACAAAATCTTTAGTCATTAAGAAATTTCAACGACCATCCTATTTCAGAATTCCTATCAAGTCGAACAATAAAGCAAAAACGAAAACAACTACAAAAATAACCCTAATTTTAAACAGTTTTCGGGAAACAAGGTGAAAGTAAAGTGCAACTCGTCCGAAAGTATCCCTAACTCTAAAAACAGAATTTTAATAATTATAGATACATGAAAATGATTGGCTTTATACGCTGATTCCAAATACATAAATTTCCTTAGGTTTAATGTTATCCGTCAAAAGCTAAAACCTTGAGAATATTAAGCCTTTTAGAAGAAAAACAAAATCTTTAGTCATTAAGAAATTTCAACGACCATCCTGTTTCAGAATTCCTATCAAGTCGAACAATAAAGCAAAAACGAAAAAAGCTACAAAAAAAACCCTAATTTTAAACAGTTTTTGGGAAACAAGGTGAAAGTAAAGTGCAACTCGTCCGAAAGTAACCATAACTCTAAAAACAGAATTTTAATAATTATAGATACATGAAAATGATTGGCTTTATACGCTGATTCCAAATACATAAATTTCCTTGGGTTTAATGTTATCCGCCAAAAGCTAAAACCTTGAGAATATTAAGCCCTTTAGAAGAAAAACAAAATCTTTAGTTATTAAGAAATTTAAAAAATGATTGGCTTTATACGCTGATTCAAAATACATAAATTTCCTTGGGTTTAATGTTATCCGCCAAAAGCTAAAACCTTGAGAATATTAAGCCCTTTAGAAGAAAAACAAAATCTTTAGTTATTAAGAAATTTCAATGACCATCCAGTTTCAGAATTCCTATCAAGTCGAACAATAAAGCAAAAACGAAAACAACTACAAAAAAACCCTAATTTTAAACAGTTTTTGGGAAACAAGGTGAAAGTAAAGTGCAACTCGTCCGAAAGTAACCGTAACTCTAAAAACAGAATTTTAATAATTATAGATACATGAAAATGATTGGCTTTATACGCTGATTCCAAATACATAAATTTCCTTAGGTTTAATGTTATCCATCAAAAGCTAAAACCTTGAGAATATTAAGCCTTTTAGAAGGAAAACAAAATCTTTAGTCATTAAGAAATTTCAACGACCATCCTATTTCAGAATTTCTATCAAGTCGAACAATAAAGCAAAACCGAAAACAACTACAAAAAAAAACCCTAATTTTAAACAGTTTTCGGGAAACAAGGTGAAAGTAAAGTGCAACTCGTCCGAAAGTATCCATAACTCTAAAAACAGAATTTTAATAATTATAGATACATGAAAATGATTGGCTTTATACGCTGATTCCAAATACATAAATTTCCTTAGGTTTAATGTTATCCGTCAAAAGCTAAAACCTTGAGAATATTAAGCCTTTTAGAAGAAAAACAAAATCTTTAGTCATTAAGAAATTTCAACGACCATCCTGTTTCAGAATTCCTATCAAGTCGAACAATAAAGCAAAAACGAAAACAGCTACAAAAAAAACCCTAATTTTAAACAGTTTTTGGGAAACAAGGTGAAAGTAAAGTGCAACTCGTCCGAAAGTAACCATAACTCTAAAAACAGAATTTGATAATTATAGATACATGAAAATGATTGGCTTTATACGCTGATTCAAAATACATAAATTTCCTTGGGTTTAATGCTATCCGCCAAAAGCTAAAACCTTGAGAATATTAAGCCCTTTAGAAGAAAAACAAAATCTTTAGTTATTAAGAAATTTCAACGACCATCCAGTTTCAGAATTCCTGTCAAGTCGAACAATAAAGCAAAAACGAAAACAACTACAAAAAAACCCTAATTTTAAACAGTTTTTGGGAAACAAGGTGAAAGTAAAGTGCAACTCGTCCGAAAGTAACCATAACTCTAAAAACAGAATTTTAATAATTATAGATACATGAAAATGATTGGCTTTATACGCTGATTCCAAATACATAAATTTCCTTAGGTTTAATTTTATCTGTCAAAAGCTAAAACCTTGAGAATATTAAACCCTTTTAGAAGAAAAACAAAATCTTTAGTTATTAAGAAATTTCAATGAACATCCAGTTTCAGAATTCCTATCAAGTCGAACAATAAAGCAAAAACGAAAACAACTACAAAAAAACCCTAATTTTAAATAGTTTTTTGGAAACAAGGTGAAAGTAAAGTGCAACTCGTCCGAAAGTAACCATAACTCTAAAAACAGAATTTTAATAATTATAGATACATGAAAATGATTGGCTTTATACGCTGATTCCAAATACATAAATTTCCTTAGGTTTAATGTTATCCGTCAAAAGCTAAAACCTTGAGAATATTAAGCCTTTTAGAAGAAAAACGAAATCTTTAGTCATTAAGAAATTTCAACGACCATCCTATTTCAGAATTCCTTTCAAGTCGAACAATAAAGCAAAAACGAAAACAACTACAAAAAAACCCTAATTTTAAACAGTTTTTGGGGAACAAGGTGAAAGTAAAGTGCAACTCGTCCGAAAGTAACCATAACTCTAAAAACAGAATTTTAATAATTATAGATACATGAAAATGATTGGCTTTATACGCTGATTCCAAATACATAAATTTCCTTAGGTTTAATGTTATCCGTCAAAAGCTAAAACCTTGAGAATATTAAGCCTTTTAGAAGAAAAAAAAAATCTTTAGTCATTAAGAAATTTCAACGACCATCCTGTTTCAGAATTCCTATCAAGTCGAACAATAAAGCAAAAAAAAACAGAAAAAAAACCTGTTTGCTTTAAATTATATTACTACGACCAAACTCTCAAAACATGCTTGACTACATTATACATTGCCAAGTTTAAAAAACATCGACTTTAGTGTGCCAACTTTTAGAATGTTCACGTGTAAATACACTGTCTCAGGCATGGCTTTTCCTTGCGCAATTCCAATGTATCCTTCGTATCTATTACACTTTTGAGCATATTCTTGTAGGTTTTCCTGTAGGTTCTGTGGTGCCTATTGCCTCAGGTGTAAGTTTCCATGTAAGTTTCGTATCTATTACACTTTTGACCATATTCTTGTAGGTTTTCCTGTAGGTTCTGTGGTGCCTATTGCCTCAGGTGTAAGTTTCCATGTAAGATTCGTATCTATTACACTTTTGACCATATTCTTGTAGGTTTTCCTGTAGGTTCTGTGGTGCCTATTGCCTCAGGTGTAAGTTTCCATGTAAGTTTCGTATCTATTACACTTTTGACCATATTCTTGTAGGTTTTCCTGCAGGTTCTGTGGTGCCTATTGCCTCAGGTGTAAGTTTCCATGTAAGTTTCGTATCTATTACACTCACACTACTGGGGTGAATCGGGGGTTTTGAGGGAGGATCTTCTGAGGAAGTTTTCATGGGGGAAGGGACATTGCTATCAAGGGGGCGCCGGATTTCCGAGGATTATTTAAAAAAAACAATCAGAAATAAAAAAAAGTTTTTCAACTGAAAGTAAGGAGCAACATCAAAACTTAAAACGAACAGAAATTATTACGTATATGATTGGGTCCGTCCCATAGTCAATACCTCGCTCTTTAAGCCAAAGATTTTTTAGAACTTTCATAAGAGCTATTTAGTCTAATTATCGGCCTTTGTGATTAAGGGGTCATTTTTAAAGAATTGGAACAAAATTCGAACTATAGCGTAAAGAGCGAGGTATTGACTAGGAGTTTGAACCCCCTAATATACGTATTGAAAATATATGAATAAAGAATTTCAATACGTAAGTTAATTCGTAAGTTACGTATATTTATTATTGATAAGAACGTTCGTAAATAAAATTAAACAACTTTTGAGAAAGCCATTTAACCAAATAAAAGTAAAATGATTATGCAAATTCTGTTTTTAATTATTCATGCATGGTGAGCCAAAATAAAAACCTGCATTAATTCAAAAACGTTCAAAAATTAAATAAAAAAACAAGTTTTTTTTACTGAAAGTAAGGAGCGACATTAAAACTTAAAACGAACAGAAATTATTCCGTATATGAAAGGGGCTGTCCCATCCTCAACACCACGCTCTTTACGCTAAAGGTTTTTAATGTTAAAAAAAAATATTGTGAGAAAGAGTCTTTTCTTTTCAAAAAAAAAGAAAAAGTTTCTTTTTTTTTGCTCGTGGGGTACTAGAACATAATGAAGAACTATTTAAAGGCCCATTTTAAAGGAGATTGGTATATATAATTCCTTTTGTGATTAACAAGACCCAGTGTTTAAAACGAAATCAATTTTCGACCAAAAACTTCATCTTCATATACAAGATGATAAATGACGTCGTAGTCGCAGGTTACAACCTTAACTGAAGTTAAAAGTAAAAACTATATGATGTTTTTAGTTATAATGATGTCAGTATGCAATTTTGTCATACCGTCAGTATGTAAAAGGGTGTCAGGTCACGTTGCCTTAACAGTTTAAGTTGGTTATTTTTGATGGTGTCATTTATAGTGTGGGCTAGAACGAACTCTAGCCTATAGTATCCAAAATATTAAAATAAAATGCAACTTTGACAACAACTGAACAACAACTTTGACAACAACTGAAAACAATTATCTTTTGAAAAGTTACTTCTCTGGGGTACGGTGCCATATTTGACTGACTTCGCTTTCTGATTCCCTGTGGTTGGTTCTTTACTATTCCAACTATGCAAAAAAAATGTCTGTGTATCAATTCTAAGAGGCAACTGTATACTTCTTGCTTCTGGTTTCTTTGAAGATGAGATACCCAACAAAGTTCTTACTGTCATTCTTAAATCCATAGCTTTTTGTGCCATAATAGCCTATGATATTGAATTTTTTTTCGAGTGTCTTATCAGAGTGTCTCAGCAGCCGTGATCCTGGAAAAGAAGCGAGCACCTTTGCGTTCAGCTAATAAAATGACAACTCAACAAAATTCATTCAGGCAACACTTCTTACTGACAATTCGTCATGACAGATGGATGAAGGTGGCAAAGGAAGTATCGGGGATTGAGCAAACAAAGACTTGTTGGGTCGTTTTTGATTGTTTAAATGATAGAATTAAAATAAAGAGGATAATCAATAGGGCTATGAATAGATGCAAGTATAGAAATATTATCGGTGCAGGATTATTTGTGATCTTTCAAACAAAAGATGAATCCCTAGCAGCCTATTCTAACCACACTTGGACGTTCACAAATTAAATACACAGATGCAAATACGTTATTTTCTCCGCGATAACCTTCAAGATGGTCTAAAGCTAATTTCATCTCTGTTAGTCTTTTATGTGCACTACTAATAGGAAAATTTAGGTTCTTTGTCAGCATTTCTCTTCTATTAGATTCCCACATTTTCCAAATATAGCATGGGGTGTAGAACAATGATGCTTGCAGGAGCAGAAAAAATACCACAAACTCATAGTATTTAATGAACTTAGTCTTTTTTTTCCCGTGTATGCTCCAATACCCGGGTACACGATATCTACGCAAACTTTGTTTTTTATCAACGCACTTGTTTCTGGAAAAATGAATTTTGGATGAATCCAGTAATAAAGCAGTAGCTAATTTTTCAGAAGTCTCCGATGGTACAATGGTAAGCATACCCCCTTTTCACACGGGTGACTAGGGTTCGATCTTCCGCTGGAGGAAACTTTTAATATATTGACTTTAAATTTAACTGTACAAGCCTATAGTTAGGTTAACTATATAAGTTAGCCTAGGCAAGGGTTCGTACTTTATTATAAATGCTAGCTACCGCTGCAACTCGGATGACTGGAACCCAGGTAAGCTACTAAGGGCTCGAGTGCATTCTTTACTATAATCGGTTAGACTCTATTTTTAGAAGTTATGGGTTACTTTATTTCAAAGTGTTTGACATTATCGTCTCTTACTAGGTTGCAAGCACAGTTCATATAATTATCCAGTATGATCATTCTCTATCTCACCCATTATAAAAACCCGGACCGGGGTGCGAGTGCTCCGGAGAACGTTTTTGCAGATATAAACATAAGCGAAGTCAGATTAGCGGGAATGCGGGTTAGTCTGTTTCCGATTGTTTCCAACAAAGTGCATGGAAACAATCGGAAACAGACTAACCCACATTCCCGCTAATGCAGAAATAAGTGGGAGGACTTTTTGTTCGCACCGAGAACGAAGACCAGAAATGATCTGCGATAAGCTTACTGGTATATTCTCTCTACTGTGGTTGCAAGCTACCATTGCAACCCGGATTACTATGAGGTAGCAACCGTTCTTTTTTATAAAGTATAACATAAACTATTTTAGTAATGAGTTGTTCAAAGCCTGCGTGACGCATTGGATAGCGTGTTGGAATTTTACTCTGAGGGTGTCAGGTTCGTACTATGTTATTACAGCATATAAGCATTTTTTATGACATCATAACATTTCTTATGAAATAAGTATTTTCTTATATGATGTCATGTATAGCATAAATAAGATTGTTGGGTTTCCAACGCAACAGTTATTTATATAATATAATGTCTGTTGAAAGGCCCAAAAAACGAAAATTTGCAGTTGCATTTACTATAAATGATGATTCTTTGGAACCAACACATGAACTATCAAACATGATAAGATGTGAAATGTGACAACCTGGACCATCAATTGCGAAAACACCAGTACGGACAGCTTAAGCAAAGACCATTGCTAAATTGCTTGAAGTAATCGAAATCCAAAAACGTATCGAAAATGAAAATGAAGCGCAAAGACATGAGCGGTTAGAAGATATGCGAAAACGAAAAATTGAGCGTGTTAAAAATGAAAATGAAGGGCACAGACAAACGCGGTTAGAAGACATACGACACCGAACAAGTGAGAGAGTCAAAAATGAAAACGAAGAGCAGCGTGTCAATGAAAATCAACCTGGACAGCGAGAAACAAAACGTGTCAAAATTGAAAATGATAGCAATGTTGCTTGGGTTTGGGATTTTTGACATGGATAAGGTCATCAACGCCTACCATACCTTTGTTAAGAAAACAAAGGTTCGGCGATATGTATTTCATAATGATGAAAAATAAACCGAGGTGTAACGAAACAAACAAATTGAAAATGATAGCGGTGATAATTGGATTTAAAATTTTGATATTGATAAGGTCAACAATGCCTGCCATACCTTTGTTAAGAAAACAAAGGTTCGGCGATACGTATTTCATTATGACGAAAAATAAACCGAGGTGTAACGAAGCAAACAAATTGAAAATGATAGCGATGATGATTGGGTTTTGAATTTTGACATGGATAAGGTCATCAATACCTACCATAACTTTGAAAATCAAAAATATGGACTGGATAAATCGTTGAAAGAAAAAGAAGTTTTTGTCCCACCACCTGAACAATTAAAAGAAACAAAGGTTCGGCGAAATGTCTGTCATAATGACAAAAAAAGCCAGGGCAAAAGAAGAAGTTTTTGTGCTGCCACCTGAACAATCAAAAGAAACAAAGGTGGTCGTCAATGCCTTCCATACCTTGTAAAATCAAAAACCTGGACTAGATAAATCGTGGGAAGAAAAAGAAGTTTTTGTCCCACCACATGGACAATTAAAAGAAATAAAGGTTCGGCGGTATGTTTTTCATAATGACAAAAGACAAGCCGAGGCAAAAGATAAAGGTCCAATAAAATAAAATAATGTAATTTTACATAGGCACCACTTCTAATTTAAGGTCCATTTGGACGTCCTGACATAAAAAAAAGGCTCAAATTGTCTGCGTTTAGAAGACCAACGACAGTGAGAATCTATATATAGAAGCCTGCCGTGCGCCCCCTACCTTTGTTAAAAGAACAAAGGTTCAGCGATACGTATTTTATAATGAAGAAAGATAAGCCAGGTGTAACAAATCAAACAAATTGAAAATTACAGCGATGATGACTGTGTTTTGGATTTTGACAAGGATAAGTTCATCAATATCTACCATAATTCTAAAAATCAAAAATATGGACTGGATAAATCGTCGGAAGAAAAAGAAGTTTTTGTCCCGCCACCTGAACAATTAAAAGAAGCAAAAGGTTCGACGATACGTCTTTTATAATGAAAAAAGACAAGCCATGGAAAAAGAAGAAGTTTTTGTCCCACCACCTGAACAATTAAAAGAAATAAAGGTGGTCTTTAATGCCTTCCATACCTTTGAAAATCAAAAACCTGGACTTGATAAATCGTTGGAAGAAAAATAAGTTTTTGTCCCACCACCTGAACAATTGAAAGAAACAAAGGTTCGGCTATAAGTCTTTCATAATGACAAAAGACAACCCGAGGCAAAAGTTAAAGCTTCAATAAAGAAAAATTCAATTTTACAAAGGCACCACTTATAAATTAATTGGTAACGGTAAGTGGTAAGTGGTAATAACGTCATGACTTCAAGAAAAGGCTCAAAGTGTCTGTGTTTAGAAAAAAAAGCGACAGTGATAATCCAAATATATAAGCCTGCTGCGTGCCGAGTGCCGGTTCGTCCATCGTTCTTGAGTAGGTTCCAGCTATCATTGTAAGCATGATTAGCAACAGTCATCGTAATAATAATTTCTATCCAACAAGACTT
This sequence comes from Artemia sinica, assembly GCA_027921565.1. Lineage (NCBI taxonomy): Eukaryota > Metazoa > Arthropoda > Branchiopoda > Anostraca > Artemiidae > Artemia > Artemia sinica. Next base: position 37,848,527 of record CM051267.1, read on the forward strand.
CGGAAACCCTGCAGTTAATTTAGGAATATGTCATTGAAAGACACATTCAAATGACGTATAATTACATTTTAATGGTGAAAACTAAAATTGAATACCAAATCATACTTGAATTTGTAAAAGTTTAATACTTAGTGCAAAAGAATTGCTATATAAACTATAAGAAGTGGAAGGTGAAAGCATTCGCCGGAACACATTTTAAAATTTATAAAGCGAAATGACGTTTTCCTGCAGTTGGTTGATAAGGATTAGTAGACCTGCATAATTTAAAGGCATGAAGAAAAGATGCAAATATTTTTAGAATATATAGCTAATCTATTCAAAAAAGATCGAATCACGATTGATAACGTCATCTTCAAACTGCATTATAGATTCACAGTATTCATTCTTGTTGCATCTACGCTAATAATCTTGGCTTATCAAAGTCTTCATCCCCCTATCATTTGCACCGGGGATAATACAAAAAGATACCACACAACTTACTGTTGGATTCACTCGACCTTTACTGTTCAAAATAACCTTGGAAAAGAAGTTGGCGTTGGTGTTGCACACTCTGGTGTTGGATCATACACGGAAAGAGAAGAAAAAAAGGATATTACATACTACCAGTATGTCTATTTTTGCCTATGCCTACAGGCTCTGTTATTCTACATCCCTCATTACATTTGGAAAAATCGGTGTTCTAAAAACCTTGAAATGCTTGTTCAGAACCTAACAGCTCCTATTGAGGATGAGACCACCAGAAGAGAGCAGATAAATATCCTCTGTGATTGTTTTGTCGAAAAGCTTAAGACGAATAATATGAATGCCTGGGTTTACCTTTGCTGCGAAATTTTGAATTGCTTGAACGTTGTATTTCAATCTTATCTTTTAAATATATTTCTTGGATACGAATTCATCAATTACGGATTCCAGACTGTTAATCACCTTCATCAAGATCCTATGGAAAGCGTTGATCCAATGGAAAAAATATTTCCAAAACTATCAAAATGTACTGTTTACGATTGGGGATTCTCAGGAACAATTCAAAGAAAAGACTTAATTTGCTTGTTAGCTTTAAATATTTTCATTGAGAAAATATACATATTTTTATGGTTCTGGTTCATAATACTGTTTTTGTTATCTCTATTTGCCATAATTTACAGAACAATGCTTTATTGTTCTGGATATATGCGTGGCTGTTCGTTAAGTGCAGGGGCAAGACTTGCAGATAACCTGCATATTTATACAGTGAACAAAACATGCGGAATTGGTGATTGGTTTTTGCTAAGGCTGTTAGAAAAGAATATGGATCCCGTAGCCTTTGAAGAATTTATCAAAAGATTGGAATCTATTTTCCAGTAAATTTTCTCGAATAAATTGGAGGAATTTAAACGATTTCCAAATATCCACAAGATCCAATGTAATATCCCGAGTTTTTTTCTATGATATTGCACAGACACCCCTTTGGCAACCAGAATGTACAAAAATTATTTTGATTTAGTTTTACATGCCCTTGAAAATTTCAACTTAATACCCTGTTCCATTCTTGAGATGTTGCATCTGTGCCATTTTGACAACGTCGATGTACTTAAAAATGTTTTAATTTAGTTCAATTGCAGTAATAGTACGTAGTAGAAGCAGTGGCAAGTAGTCGCAGTCGCAAGTAGTCAGAGTCACTGTGTCAAGTATTCGCAGCCACAGTCGTAGTTCCAAGTAGTCGCAAGTAATCAGAGTCACAATTAATCGCAGTCGCAAGCAGGCACAGTTGTAAATACTAGCAGTAGTAGCATATATAGTAGTTGAAGTAGCCCTGAAAGGTTCGGTTTAATGCCCTCAATCGTTCCTGAGATATTGCTGTGGAGATACGTCTTACAGTTATACTTACCCTGCGATAAAAAGTATCCTTGCTGCGAAAGATAAGACTTACAAATGATGAAAAGAGACAGCTCCTATATTTCTTTTAATGTTAACGAGAAGCTTCACAAGGATTCTATAATTGATGCATTGTTCCAAAATTGCGATATAGTGTTCCTTCAAAAGCATCTATTGACTAGTGTCAGTATCAATTTCCTGAGAAAAATGTATTGATCACACTGTTTTCCGTACCCTTGCCCGAATTACTCGTGGCTGCCCTCCGGAGGGCTTGCCTGCGTATTTAAAAGACATCCGGATATTTTGCCCCGATTATTCTTGATTCTGATGTCAATTTGGCTGTTTGCCTTCCAATCACTTTCGACTATTAAAAAGGGCACCAGACGTTGCAATTTTCGATTGAATGTTCCCTTTCAAAGTTTATACGACGACTCCTATACGAAGTACCCTGGTATAAAACCAAAGAAGGGGGGGGGAAGGGCTTGATGTCCTCCGATTACTTTGAATCTTAAAAAAGACACTGGAACTTCTGATTACCAGTCCAATGTTTCCTTCAAAGTTTATACGACCACTCTTTCTATAAAAAAAAACTTATATACCCCCAGGGCATAACTTGCAACCCTCGCCCTGAGGAGTAGGAGGGGTGGGGTTGTCATCCTCAAAGACGTAATTTCCGAACCTTTCAACTACGTTGAACCAAATGGCTATCTCTAAATTTTTATTGGATGTTTGGAGAAATTATGGGCTTGGAGTGGAGGGGACTGATTGCCTTCCAATCTCTTTTGACTATTAAAAACGGCACTAGCCCTTTCAGTTTCCAGTTGAATGAGCCTCTTTCAAAGTTTCTACGACAACTCCCTTTATACAAAGTGCCCTGATCAAAAAAAAAAAAAAAAAAAAAAAAAAAAAAAAAAAAAAAAAAAAAAAAAAAATGAGACACATCAGTACTACCGATGCAAAAAAGTGATGTTCCTTGTTGTTCAAGGTGGGGGATTGTAACTACCCAATTCAAGGTTTTTTTCGACCATGCTGATTTCAATGGTACACTTTCCATTTTAATCTGACGCCATTTTTGAGGGGTTTCCTGCTTTTTATCGAAATCACCATAAATGTCTTTTCACCATAAACTTTTTACTTTTAAGACAAACCGGAATAACAGTTTCCACTCATGAATCAGTGTCATATATCATTTTTTTCACTAGGCAGTTTTTTTCAACATGCGGTTTTTAACTTTTGGTTACTATGCTATGTGGTTTAGTCTTTATTAGGTTGCAGCTACTCCTACAACCATGATCAAGATGACCAAATGAATGTTCTAAATTTTGATGAGTCAGCTACTACTGGAGAACGTATGTATCGGCTTCTGCAAGGAAAACAGATTGAAATTGTGAATAATATTTCACGGGCTGCCAATGATTCTAAATATGTTGAAAAACAAAGAAGATGATGTGCTAAGCCGTAACGGTTAAACCTTCGTTTATATCAAATTATAACACATTCTTTGTGGCGAAAATAGCAAAGTAAAAGGTATGACATTTACTGGAATTGCGTCCACTCTAGTGCCTGTTGGACAAACAACACAGACACGGCATTTGGCCTGAAATTTCCGCTTTCATCAGAATCAATTCCCAGCAAAAAAACTGGTCCCAACAATGACAGAATTAGCGCAATGCAATGATGTTTTTGTCTTGGATTAGGCATCGCTGTTACCAAAACATGATTTACAAAATATGGATCAGTTGTTGTGGTCTGTTGCAAATCCAAACTAGTCATAAATATGTTTTAAGACCATATTGGCTATACATGAAATTCGACAAAAAAAAAAAAAAAAAAAAAAAAAAAAAAAAAAAAAAAAAAAAAAAAAAAAAAAAAAAAAAAAAAAAAAAAAAAATGAAGAAAATGAAGGAAAAAAAATTGTAGCTGGATGAATAATCACTCTCGTGTTGGTTTTTTAATTAAATACAAAAAACAAGTTTTCAACTGAAAATAAGGAGCAACATTAAAACTTAAAACGAAGAGACATTGTTACGTATATAAAGGGGGTTGCCCCCTCCTCAACACCTCGCTCTTTACACTAAAGTTTGAGTTTTGTCCCAATTCTCTAAGAATGACTCCTGAAACACAAGGGTAGTTTAATTTGAACAATAAGACGCTGTTTTAAAAGTTCTAAGAAACTTTAACGTAACGAGCAAGGTGTTCAGGGGCAACCCCCTTTAAATACGTAATAATTTCTGTTTGTTTTAAGTTTTAATGTTGCTCCTTACTTTCAGTTGAAAAAAATTGTTTTTTTTATTTAATTTCTGATCACTTTTTAAATAATGCCAAGAAATCTGGCCCCACCTCCACGCAGAAACCCCCATCCCCACGGAAATATCATCTAGACAATTCAATCCGGTGAAAATTCACCCCGGACAATTACCCTTAACCACCCCGCGCGTAAAATTGAGACGCAAAAGAGAAATCAAGACATATAGAAAGAATTTTTGAGTAAGAATTCTGGCAAATTCCCCCAGTGTATAATTTCCCCTGATAAGTTCACTCCCTGTAAACTTCCCTCTCCATGGAAAATTCCCCCGTGGAAAACCCCCCAGCGGAAAATTTGTCCCTCCCCCACCCGAAAATGCATGTCTACATCCCAATAACAAATCATTTTTTTTTCCAAAATCTAGAAAAAGGCTATTTATTTTTGTAGTTTTTGTAATTTTGAAGCAAGTAAAAAAAAAAAAAAATCCTGCTTTATTAAAGTGGATTGATGCTCTGGTTTTGAAAAGAGGGCACCTAGAGTTTGATCCTCATTGCTGCAAGGTTGGACGACAGGCATAAAACCTGTCCTGTAATAAAGACCCAGTACTGCAAAGTCGATTTGACGTCAATAATGACAAATGACATTGACCATAAATGACATGCAGATGGTTCTAATGAAGTCCCTGCTAATGCGCATTTAAAATGAATAATTCAATGGATATATGTAAAATTGGAATCAAAATTTTCTCACATGAATATTTCTATCAGCTAATTGTGACTGAGTTTTTTTTTTGCTTATGAAAAAGATGGTCATGATCATAATAGAAGAAATGGTTTAGAATTAGTATACACTTAAAGTTGAAACTTCAACGAATTAAAAGTACCATAGGTAACAAGGAAGGGGACTGCTACCTTCTCTATTAGCCAGCCTTAGTTAGCTGGCTTACAAAATTGATAAAAATACCGTGTTGTAGGGGGTTTTGAGCTACCATTCTATATGCCTTACCAGTCGACCCCATTGCGTGTATCTTGAAATAAAAGGTAAGATCAGACTAATATATTAAAGGGATTAGTGCTATGTTCGAGAATAACACTGCTGCAGTTAAGGTAGGAAATGAGGTTAGCAGCTGGTTTTATATTTAACCAGGAGTTAAGCAGGGTTGTGTTCTATCCCCCTTTATATGGACCATTTTGATGGATTTTGTCTTAATAAGCACAGGAAAGGCAATGGGAGACTACGGAATCAAATGCAGAGGAAAAACTCTCCTGGACTTAGAATATGCTGATGATTTCACCATCCTAGATGAAAGTCTGAGCAAAGTGAATGAACTTTTACAGGTTTTGCGAGTTCAAAGTGCTAGAATAGGCTTGGAAATAAATGTTAAAAAGACTAAGTCCCTAAGGCTAGGAATAAGAAAAGATGAAAAGGCGACGTTGCGTAACGAAAAGATTGATCAGGTGAACAGCATCACTTACCTTGGTAGTATTATTAGTAAAGACGGTGGGAGCAGTGAAGACGTTAAATCTAGAATAGCCAAGGCTCAAGGTGTTTTTTTCACAGTAAAAAAAGTTTGACAGAATAGGAAGATAAGTCTACAAACCAACATTAGAATATTGGAAGCTACAGTGATAATGGTCAAATATGGCTCTGAAGCATGGGCGCTCCGAAAAGCAGCTAAAGATTTGCTAGATGTTTTCCAAAGAAATTGCCTAGGGATTGTTCTGGGTACCTGGCAAACTGACCGTATTTCAAACAGTAGGCTGTACGAAAAGTGTGGTTCAATCCCACTTTCTATGGCTATAATGAAAGAAAAATTGTGATGGCTAGGGCACGTTCTGCGGATGAAGGATGACAGATCACCAAAGATTGTTCTTTTTGACCAACCGTCTAGGGTTAAATGAAAAGCAGGTCGTTCACGGCTGGGGTGGAAGGATGTCGTAAAAATGATTTAAAGGAAATGGGAACTTCCTGGGAGGGTTTAAAGAGGGAGGCTTTGAATAGATAGGGATGGAGGAGGAGCGCGCGTAGCTGTGTTAGTCTCAGGCGGCTTGGTGTTGCGGTTAGTTGTTAGTAGTAGTAGTAGTAAATAAATAAGAAATACAGAAAGTGAGGATAAGAGAGAGCAAAGAGGGAGAGAGAAAGATTGAAATAAATAAAATAACAAACGTTTTATCTGTTGTAGAACAAAATATTTCGAATTAACCAAGCCAAGTTTAAAAAAATGACCAAAAGCAAATAACTTGCTTTTAAATTTTCTTTTACTAGTGAAAATTATTGTAGGGCATTTCTGAATAGCCGTCTTCAAGATACGTGTGCTGTTTCATGACTTATGGTGAAGAAGGTCATACGTACGATGTTGCTGACCCCCCAAAGGCCCCCAAAACCAAAACTCACCCATCTTGAATACTTACAGGAAGTTTTCTAATGTGCTATCCGTTCTCCTGAGCAATTTTCAAAGATGGAAAACTGAGATGTCGTTCACCAAAATTTCCCGTAAAGCGACCATCTCGTTCACTTGAAAGGGACACTAGAATGTTTAATTTCCATTCGAATGTTCTTCTTCCAATCTTTTAGGACCATCAGTTTGATATGTCACCCCTGGGGAATAACACAACAAAGAAGTAAACACGCACACGTGATCTTTCTTCTTGGGAAAAATCCGAAGTTCCGCATTTTTGTAGATAGGAGCTTAAAACTTCTGCATTATACTACTGCTACTACCACTAACAACTCACCGCAGTGCCAAGCCGCCTGAAGCCAACACCTCTACGCAAGCTCCTTCTCCATCCCAATCTATTCAAAGCCTCCCTCATTATACCCCCCCGGAAGTTCTCATTTCCTTTAAATCTTTCTTTAGAATATTATCCCACCCCAGACGAGGAGGACCTGCTTTCCGTTTAGTCCTAGACGGTTGGCCAAAAAGGACTATCTTCGGCAATCTGTCATTGCGTTGTCATTGCGTGCCTGAGTTGTCAAATACCTTTAGTCATCAGTTTTATAGATTATAAGCAAGCGTTTGATTCTTTTGATAGAAGAGTTTTAGCAAAGGTCTTGTCCTTGTATGGTATGCCAGACAAATGCATTAAAGTGATTAGTGCTATGTACGAGAATAACACTGCTGCGGTTAAGGTAGGAAGTGAGGTTAGCAGCTGGTTTCGTATGAAATCTGGAGTCAAGCAGGGTTGTCTTCTATTCCCCTTTATATGGATCTTTTTGATGGACTTCGTCTTAAGGAGAACAGGAAAGGCAATGGGAGACCACGGAATTGAATGGGAAGGAAAAATTCTCCTGGACTTAGATTATGCTGATGATTTAAGCATTCTAGCTGAAAGTGTGAGTAAAATGAATGAACTTTTAGAGGATTTCGACTTCAGGGTGCTAGAATAGGCTTGAAAATTAATGTTAAGAAGACTATGTCGCTAAGGCTAGGAATAAGCGAAGATGAAAAGGTGACATTGGGTAGCGAAAAGATTGATCAGATGTGCCGCTTCACTTAACTTTATAGTATTATTAGTAAAGACGGTGGGAGCAGTGAAGATGTGAAAATTAGAATAGACAAGGGTCAGGGTGTTTTTTCACAGTTAAAAAAAGTTTGGAAGAATAGGAAGATAAGTCTGCAAACCAAGATTAGAATATTGGAAGCTACAGTGATGACAGTGGTCAAATATGGCTATGAACCATGGGCACTCCGAAAAGCCGATGAAGATTTTCTAGATGTTTTATAGAGACATTGTTTACGCATTGTTCTGGGTACCCGGCTGACTGACCGTATTTCAGACAGTACACTGTACGAAAAATATGGTTCAATCCCGCTTTCTAGGGCTATAATGAAAGAAAGGTTGAGATGGCAAAGGCACGTTCTGCGGATGAAAGATGATAGATTACCGAAGGTAGTCCTTTTTGACCTACGGTCTAGGACTAAACGGAAAGCAGGAATTGGCTTCAGGCGGCTTGGTGCTGCGGTGAGTTGGTAGTTGTAGTAGTATAATTCGAATGGAAATTAAAAATTTTAGTGTCTCTTTTAAGTGACTGAAAAGATCGCGCTACGGGAAAATGGCGTTTCCTGCCATTTTGTGGCACCTAACTACGATTTTGCCCCAAAGAAGACCAAGTTACTATTTATCAAAAATTCTGGGATAGCCAATGGATTTAACAGTATGAAAAAGCTTTCCAATTGAATAGAAAGAAATACCGCACGGTTATGCATTCGTTCCTGAAAAGTCGCGTAGTCCATACGGGATATATCGTTAATTTGGACATTCATCTTAATGCTTGATTTATCTTAGTGGAATAGTGGATTCACTTGATTTTTCATCAAGTTGTGCTTATTGGTATATAAGTCTGCATCATTTATTATGAAGCTGCGGCGTAATTTGCTATGAGGCAGATGGGGCAACTGCCCCCTCCAGACCCTAGTTCTCCCCCCGAGCTGAAATTTGATTTCTTCAAAAATCTTGTCAAAACTAAGATAAGGCTGCATAATTCAGAGAAACGGGTCAGTTTTCTTCAGAATTTCTTTGCATTTATGGCACTATATGGCTCATTCTTCATTTTTGACTTGATCTGGGAAGATTTGGTTCACCTTTGCCCCCTCCCCCTGGATTTTGACAAAATTATGCCCCTGTTTTGAAGAAGGAGCACTGGGTTTTTGTGTGGGCAGGGGGCGTGACTGATACCTAAAAGAGCGCATTTCAAAGCCCAAATTATCTAACTCTCCAAGAGCCTTCAGATGAATACAAAAATTGGTATGGGCTGACGGGTAGGAATCAATCTCTCATCTTCCTTGATTTAGGTTAAGCCTTGTGCGGTGGGGTGATACCTCCACCGCACAAACGTTTCTAACGTCTATTTTTAAGCTTCATTTAACTAAACTGATTTTCTTCAAGCTTAATAAAATTATTTAGCCTACAATGACATGTAATTGTGCACCAGCAATTATGATGTAAAATAGGGTATTTTGAGCGCTAAGTAGAGGCAGATGCCTCAACGTTTGTTTGATTACCAAGACATTCTAACTCTCGTTGAGCCTTTGGGTTTACACAAAATGAACTTTAGGGCAGGATAGGGGGAGGTAGACATTTGGCTCCTGTTGATTCCTGGAAATATTTTTGGTCTACACCATTGTTACTAGGGAGAGGGGGGACAGTAATAGTGCCGCGTAGAAGATCAGAAGTCACGCCGAATTTCTATCAATATAAATTTTATAAATCTGTCCACCCGAAATTCGGTAGAAAAAATATCACTTAGAAACCTATTCAACAAAAATACTTTTCATAGAAAATTTGATTAAATTTTAGTTCCAATCCAACGTTTCTTAAACAAGAAAAACGAAAAATGTGGCGCTACCAAGCAATTTACAACTATTGGGATATCAAACAGTTCGTGGTAACGAACTGTAAGTAAGGAGCGACCCGGCTCAATGGTAACCGAAACTCTAGAAAACGGGTTTTTGATACCAATAGATATATCAAAAGAATCAGATTTCAATGCTGATTTCAAATATATAACTTTCATCAAGTTTAGAGCTACCCATCAAAAGTTACGCGCCTGAGAAAATTTGGCTGATTTTCAAAAAAAGGGGGAAAGACCCCCTAAAAGTTATAGAACCTTAATGAAAATCACACCATCATATTCAGCGTATCAGAGAACCCTACTGTAGAGGTTTCAAGCTCCTATCTATAAAAATGTGGATTTTTGCATTTTTTGCCAGAAGAAAGATCACGGATGCGTGTTTATTTGTTTGTTTGTTTGTTTGTTTGTTTTTTTTTCCCAGGGGTGATCGTATCGACCCAGTGGTCCTAGAATATCGTAGGAGGGCTCATTGGAACGGAAATTAAAAGTTCTAGTGCCCTTTTTAAGTGACCAAAAAAAATGGAGGGCAACTAGGCCCCCTCCCACGCTTATTTTTTTACCAAAGTCACCCGATCAAAATTTTGAGATAGCCATTTTGTTCAGCATGGTCGAAAATATGATAAATATGTCTTTTGGGATGACTTAATCCCCCGAAGTACCCAGAGGGAGGGCTAAAAGATATGAACTTTACCCAATGTCAACATATAGTATTGGTTATTCGGAAGTATACAGAAGTTTTCAGGAGGTTTTTTTTCTGCTAGTGGGAGGGAAGGGTGGGTCGGGGGTTATGTTGGAGGATCTGTTCATGAAGGAAGTTTTCATGGGGGAAGGGAAATCGCCATGAAGGGGGCGCCGGACTTGCCAGCATTATTTATTGGTTATTGGGAAGTATACAACCATTTTCAGGAAGGATTTTTTCTGGAGGGGGGCTAGAGGAGGGAGTTACTCTGGAGAATATTTCCGTGGAGGATGTTTCTGTGGGGTAAGGGACATTTCTATGAAGGGGGCGCCGGATTTCCAAGCATTATTTAAAAAACGATCAGAAATTAAATAAAAAAAAACAAGTTTTTTCAACTGAAATGTAAGAAGGAATATTAGAACTTAAAACGAACAGAAATTATAACGTATGTGAGGGGGTTCTCCCCCAAGTCAATACCTCGCTCTTTACGCTACAGTTTTTTTAGTGCTTTCAAAAGTTTAATTAGAATCTATTCTAATTAAACGGCCTTTGTGATTCAGGGGTTTGTGAATCAAATTTTTTTTTTAACTTTTAACGTAAAGAACGTGGTATTGACTAAAGGCAGAACCCCCTCATATACGTAATAGCATATACGTAATAAATAAACAATAAAAAAACAAGCGATACGGCTCAATAGTAATCGAAACTTTTAAAAACAGAATTTTGATGTCAATAAATGTATCAAAAGAATGTGTTTATAATGCTGATTCTAAATATATGAATTTTATTAAGTTTAGTATTACTCATCAAAGGCAACAAGCCTGAGGAAATTTACTTGATTTTTTAAAGAGGGGGGAAACATCCCCTACAAGTGAAAGAATTTTAATGAAAATCACAACGTCACATTCAGCGTATCAGAAAACCCTATTACATAGGTTTCAAGCTCATATCTGCAAAAATCTGCAACTTTGAATTTTTGCCAGAAGAAAAATATACGAATATAGAAGTTAGTTACGTAAGTTAATTTGTAAAGACATTCATTTAGCAAAAGAAAAGTAAAATTTTTATGCAAATAAAAGCTGCATTAACTAAAAAACGATCAGAAATTAAATAAAAAAAACAAGTTTTTTAAACTGAAAGTAAGGAGCGACATTAAAACTTAAAACGAACAGAAATTATTCCGTATATGAAAGGGGCTGTCCCCTCCCCAACGTCTCGCTCTTTATTCCGTATATGAAAGGGGCTGTCCCCTCCTCAACGCCTCGCTCTTTACGCTAAAGTTTGACTCTGTCTCACAACTTTATTTTTTAAAACAATAAAAAACTTTAGCGTAAAGAGCGAGGCGTTGAGGAGGGGACAGCCCCTTTCATATACGGAATAAAGAGCGAGGCGTTGAGGAGGGGACAGCCCCTTTCATATACGGAATAATTTCTGTTCGTTTTAAGTTTTAATGTCGCTCCTTACTTTCAGTTTAAAAAACTTTTTTTTTTTATTTAATGTATTTTAAAGGCAAGGAATCAGGAGCTTATGAGACCGGTAGCCTACACCCTATCAAACAGTTTGTGGTAACGAACTGTAAGTAAGGAGCGACCCAGCTCAATAGTAACCGAAACTCCAAAAAACAGAATTTTTATATCAATAGATATGTCAAAAGAATTGGATTTCAATGCTGATTTTAAATATTTAAGTTTGATTAAGTGTAGTCTTACCCATCAAAGATTACGAGCTGAGAAAATTTACCTTACTTTCGAAAAAAGGGGGAAAACCCCCCTAAAATTCATAGAATTTTAATGAAAATCACACCATCGGATTAGGTGCATCAGAGGACCATACTGCGAAGGTTTCAAGCTCCTATATTCAAAAATGTTGAATTTTGTACTTTTTGCCAGGAGAACGATCACGTATGCGTGTTTCTTTGTTTGTTTTTTCTTTTTTTTCTCCAGGGGTGATTTTATTGACCCAGTGGGTCTTGAAGATTGGAAGAGGGCTTGTTCTAACGAAAATTAATAGTTCTAGTGCCCTTTTTAAGTGACCAAAAAATTGGAGGGCAACTAAGCCGCCTCCCACGCCACTTTTTTTTTCCCAAAATCGTCCGATAAAAATTCTGAGATTGCTATTTTGTTCAATATAGTTTAAAAGCTCAATAACTACGTCTTTGGAGGTAATATGACTCCCCACGGCCCCTGGGGAAAGGTCTTTAAGTTATAAAATTTGCCCATTGTTTACATATAGTATTTGTTATTGGGAAGTATGCATACATTTTTCGGGTGGGGAGGGGAGGACGAGTTTTTTTGCTGGGGGACCTTGCACGGGGAGAATTTTCCATGGAGAGGGAATTTTCCAGCGGGTGAACTTTTCAGGGGAAATTGTATACTGTGGGAATTTGCCAGAATTCCTGTACGAAATTTTTTATATGTCTTGCTTTCTCTCTACTGACTCTGTTTAATGCGGGGACGTGTTAAGGGTAATTGCCCGGGGTAAATTCTCACGAGGATTGAATTTTTCAGAGGATATTTCTGCGGGGAGGGGATTTTTCCGTGGAGGTGGAGCCAGATTTCCTGGCGTTATTTAAAAAAAGATCAGAAATTAATTAAAAAAAACAAGTTTTTTCCAACTGAAAGTAAGGAGCAATATTAAAACATAAAACGAACATATATTATTACGTATACGAGGGGGGTTGCCCCCTCCTCAACATCTTGCTCTTTACGCTAAAGTTTAAATTCTGTCGCAACTCTTTAAAAAAGACTCCTGAAACACAAGGGCCGAGAACAATAAGTATGTTTTTTTAAGTGTCAAAAAACTTTAGCGTGAAGAGCGAGGTGTTGAGGAGGGGGCATATCCCCTCGTATACGTAATAGTTTCTGTTCTTTTAAGTTTTAATATTGTTCCTTACTTTCAGTTGAAAAAAAACTAGTTTTTTTTAATTTAATCTTGGTTAGGCACGATTTGAAAAACGATTAGAGACTAAATAAAACAAACAAGTCTCTGTGACTGTAAGTTAGGAGTAACAATAAAGCTCAAAATGAACAGAAATTATTGCGAATATAAGAGGAAGTGCCTCTTCCTCAGCCAGTGGCGCCAATTCACGAAAATGTAGGGGGGGGGCAGGGATTTGTTTTTTCGATTTTTTTTTTAATTAAGATGCAAAAAAAGAACAACATTTAGCAAACATACCTAAAACAGGGGGTAGCGGCGAGGTTGCTGCTTGGCAAAATTGTCGACTAATCTATCCAAATCCAGTTTCTTTACCTCCTCTTTTTCAACGGCCATGTGATTTTTCTTTTTTGCCATGGCCCAAAGTGGCTTTTATTGCAATATCTATCTATCTATCTATCTATCTATATCTATCATGAGATCACTGAGTCTGTCGTTTCCCATCGTCGATCGCAGATAGTCTTTCACACGCCCTAATGCGGAAAAGAATCGTTCATTACTGGCAGTGGTCACAGGCAAAGTAGCAACTAGCTTCATCAGTTTTAGCACTGCAGAATAGGCAACTGGGAGGTCGGATAAGATTTCGATAGCTCGAAGAAGATCCATTTTTGAAACATCACTTTTTGAGAGATGCAGCTCTGCAAGAGAAAGCTGGGATTCTATGGCATGGTCATCGACACCGAGAATCTCTTGATAATGACACATAACTCTTTCCACTTTCGAAAGTTCGAGAAAATTGGAACTTGAGGGGTCGAAGGCAGATAAAGCGTCGAGCAGAGGCATATTCTGCATGAAACGTTGGTCCATCTCACTCGTGAAACGATCTATTACCTCAAAGTACAGAAGTTTACCGCAGTCTGATTCAACTGGCTGACTGATATTGCGTTTACCGGTTTTTGAGTTTGAAAGAAAGTCTTTGAGACGAATGGAAATGGCTTGACTTCTCTTGCTTCGAGCACTGGTTTTAGATTGTGGAGATTTCGATTCCTGGATATCGTTTAAGGCCAAGAATTCAGATATGTTTTTGCTTAAGTTGTTCCATTCGTTATCATTTCTCAGCTTTTGGAGTGTCTCATATGTCCCAGAAATCAGTGCAAGTGCCTAATAAATCAACAAACTTCCGGATTGAAGTTGCTCTGACAAACAATTTACAATGACTAATACTTTTTCCATTATGTGTAAAGTTGAAACAAAAGAGGCAGAGTTGATTTTGTCCAGTAGCCCTTTTGCTTCACACGCTGCCTCGCCGTTGGAACTATCAGAGACTGCGGCAAGCACAGCAACAATACAATAAAATCTGGCCTTCACCTTCGAAATAGAGCGGACTGCGTAAAACCAGCGAGTCTGGACGGTCATCTCTAGCTCCAAGACTTTTTGCCCGCTAATACGCTGGGATTCCACAAATAGCTCGTGACGAGTATTGCTGCATGATATAAATGCGTAAAGTCTTTGCACCACAGAGAAAAATTTAGAAAGTTCGCTGATATTTTTTAGGCAGTCAGTCAAAACCAAGTTTAATCTGTGGGCGTGACAGTGTACATAAACTGCATGAGGCACCTTCTCCCTAAACTTTGCTTGAACTCCGTTAATTTCCCCACTCATAACGGATGCGCCATCATAACATTGGGCAATACACAGCATCGAATCTACACCAAGATTTTCTATAGTTTCACAAATCGAGGTGGATAAGCTCTCGGCGTCTAATTTGTGCATGTGATAGCAGCCGATTGGTCGCTCCACTACTTTTCCATTGGATATGTACCTGAGTAGGATCGCTAATTGTTCTTTTCTAGAAACGTCTTTTGTCTCGTCGACAAGAATAGCAAAGTAATTAGCTGATTTTACTTCTGAAATAATATCTTGGCGCAAGGCATTTCCTATCAGTGCAACTGCGTCATTTTGGTACTGATGACTGCAATAGTGACCATATCGGCGCTGTAACTTGGCCTTCAGCTTTTCGTCGCCTTTAGACATTTCCTCCATCAATTCAACCAAATTACCCCGGTTCGCAGATGTTTCTGATTCGTCATGACCCCTCAAAGCAAGACCCTGGCGGCCAAGAAAGCAAATAGCGCGAAAAATGTACTTCACATGATCTCTATTTTCCTGAACCTCTTGAGATCTGGATTGAATTAAGGCATTCGCTATAGATTTCGAAGTATCAGTACTCATTATCTTAAATTCCGTCCATGTTGACATACAATGCCTATGTCTTTCAGAACCATCATGTTGCTTTAATAGAGCAGAACTGTCTTTCCACTTGCAAAATCCTGACTCAATGAAAGCCCTTTTTCCAGCAGTTTCTCCAGCCCTTAGAGTCCCCATAGAAAAATGGTGGCAAGCAAAACAAAACACGGAATTCAAGTTTTTTGAGTATTCAATCCATTCATAAGTCTTATAGTAATGTGCACTGAATTTCCTTCCGTTAGAAGTGGAAGCCGGATATCTCTCAAGAATAGGTTGAGCTGGTTTGTCGTGACGCGTCCTAGAGATATCTGAGAGAGTTTCTTGACTGCTACTGGAACCCGCAAGGGGTTCAGCGATGCAGACCGAACTTTCATGTTGATCTGAGCCATTTATTGTTCCGCTTGTTTCCGAAATTCTGTCACAGGTGGGGGAATTTATCTCAACTAACCCGAGACTTTGGGAGCTGACACTATTGCCAGTTTCTTGCACTAAAGTTTCTTCATTTTTCTTCCGCATTTTCACCGAAAAAAATCCAAAGTTTGTTGTCGCTTTTTACTCATAGTTTGATTACGATGTAAACCTTGCTTTCTGCTGATAAAGTGTTTACTTTGATAAGCGTAGCCGAGTCATTCAGAGTTATGGGTTCTCGTGGAGGAGGCAGAAGAGTCTCTTTCACTATAAACTATGTGTTTTATTGTACTAAGCTTATGTACAGTAGTTTAAGATAGATGCAGTTAAACGAGTAGTAGACAAGTATTTCACTCAGACACGGCAAGAGAAGAACTGAAGAAACACGTAGAAACTCACTTAGAAATCACTCCCATACTCCACGGTGAAACTACCCCGCTTAGAAACCCCATAAACCAATCACTTACATTTCCTGTTCACGACAGTCCCATACACTCCACTGGGACTTGTCATCCCATAAACTATTCAACAACGTCAAGAATCTGCTGACCAAAACCCCCTTGAAACCCTAGAACACATTTCCTTTCCCAGCTACTAAAAAAGGCAATATACAAAACTCATAGTTTACAACTAATTCTTCACAAGAACAATAACGAAACGGGTACTGACCACATGAAGCTTAGTTTTGAATGAACCCTACTCAAAAATAAAATAGTGTAGACGCGCTCGCTCTTAGACATTTCAAAACAAGATTATATAATTAGGGCACCAGTTTGTTGGTCGTATTTATTGGACCCGTTGCTGGTTTAATATAGCACATAGCTAAAATAGAAAATAGCTGTGAAATATAAATAAGAAGGTAATTTTCAAAGTCTAGGGGGGGGGGGGGGGGGGGGAATGGCCCCGCCCTGCCCCCCCCCCCCCCCCCCCCCCCCTAATTGGCGCCCTTGTCCTATAGGGCCAAAGTTTGACCTGTTGTCCCAGCTGTTTGAGAACGAATGCTCAAAGACAGGAGCCATTGAATTAGAACTTTTATATTTATTAAGGAATGATTTATTAAGGAACGATCCTACCAAGTTGAGGAATGATAAGAACTAGCTACACTGGCCAATTCTCATCATTCCTTCTCTTGATAGGTGAGGAAAGGAATAATTCCTTAACCTTACGAGAACATTTTCCTCTTTGCGTAAATAATGGTAACATCATTGCCTAAGAAAACGTAGATAACCAGGAATGAACTGGAATGTGGCTTTCTTAAAAAAAGGCCTTAATGTTTGTAATCCAGTCCTGTCAACAAAACCTTGTCAGACTTGCCACGTCTGACAAATTGGCAAGATATGTATGTAGGCATCTGTCTGTTTTAATTCAAGAGCCACATCATCCCACCTAAATTCATAATTATTGCAGTATATAGGTTGGTTTTAATTGCCTGGTTTCACTCAGCTATCTAACAGCCTGATCAAACATTTATTTATGTATTTTTTTTTACTTCCTTATGCTTATTGAAGGAATATTAGGTTTTAAACTGATTATACAACAACACCATTTCAACATGTTACTCATATTAAACAAGACATCATATGTACATTTTCTTGATTTATTTTAAATTTTCCAGTAAGTAGCGCGGAGGCGAATATGATAGCGCATACTAGGTATATCATATATCCAACACTTTATAGGCATGATCTCTTGATTTTCTTATTTTTATTGAACAAATATTTGGTTTTAAAATGGTCATGCAACAAAGTCCATTTCAACACGAAATATATACAAAACGTATATATATATATATATATATATATATATATATATATATATATATTATATATATATATATATATATATATATATATATATATATATATATATTATATATATATATATATATATATATATATATATATTTGGAGGAACATAAGGTTTTCCAGTAATTAGAACGGAGGCAAAAATGATAGCACATACTATTCACGTCATATATGCAACACGTCATAGGTACATAATTTGAAGGAGCATAAGGTTTTCCAGTAATTAGAACGGAGGCAAAAATGATAGCGCATACTATTCACGTCATATATGCAACACGCCATAGGTACGTTTTCTTTATCTTCTTATTCTCACTGGAGGAATATTTGGTTTTCCTTTCCCAAAATGAAAAAATAATGTCGACCATATAGGTTTGAGTTACAAAATTTCAGTTCCAGAATTCTTTCGACCTTTTAGAAAAGTATTACAAGAAATTGTTAAGTTTTTAAGGGTTTTATGAAAATTCTATTTGTTTTACCCTACCCTAAATCAAATCAAAGAAAATAAAGTTGATCTAAGCCCGCATTTGAATTGTTTATTCTTTTTCCAGTAAGTTACGCAAAGGCAAGCATGATGGTACACCCTATTTGCACTATATATATATATATATATATATATATATATATATATATATATATATATATATATATATATATATATATATATATATATATATATATATATATATATATATATATTATATATATATATATATATATATATATATATATATATATATATATATATATATATATATATATATATATATATATATATATATATAATATATATATATATATATATATATATATATATATATATATATATATATATATATATATATATTATATATATATATATATATATATATATATATATATATATATATATATATA